>JAQOTA010000048.1:650000-996880 GCA_029532415.1 Marasmius tenuissimus
GAGGTATGGCGATCTCGCTAACGGGCTGGTTCGAAACCGAATCGAAGAGTTGGGAGGTCTTACGCCTGATGTAGGCACCAGTTGAGGAAGTGATGGAATTCGTTCTTGATGTGCCCTCTTCTTCTGGGGAAGAAGACTGCGCGCGTACAGCAAGTGGGACAGCCTGAGTACCCAATCCACGCTCTTCATCGCCAAGATTACTTGCATCTGTTGGAGTCGGCGGCTCAAGAGTGGTACTTTGTCTGCTGACAGGGCTCGAGATAGTGGCGTTCACCGTCAGATCGACTTCCAAAAATAATTAGCCTTTGTATACGGGGACATCCGCAACTGAAATGGTGACTTACTCAGATAATCGGCTATGTTAAATCCCGGGGGGCAAGGGCGGTCGATCGAGGCAAAGTATTCTTGACATTTCGAGAATTCTCCAGAGTAAACTGCCTTCCCTTTTGCTAGCACAACCAATTGATCAAATAGAGCAACGATGTTGCTTCGTGGTTGATGAATCGTGAATATCACGGTGCGGTTGTAATCTCGTGCGAGGGAAACGAGGCATTCGACAACGTTATGTGCATTGAAGGCATCGAGTCCTGGAATTGGAACGGTCACGCGGCGGGATCATATTACCATTCAAAAGACACGTACCACTGGTGGGCTCATCCAGGAAGAGAATGGAGGGGCTTGTAACAAGCTCGCAGGCTATAGACACGCGTCGTTTCTCGCCACCAGAGATGGAGCGATTACCTAGACAAGCTAGTGAGTCTCTGTATTAGCTTCAGCAACGAGGTCTACGCACCAGTCTCCCCAATTCTCATGTCCTTGATGCCTAAAATGCCTAGTTCGTTCATCGTCTCCAAAGTCCTAAACCTCTTGGCTTCAAAGCTCATCTCTCTCGGCAATCTCAAAAGGGCACTGTAGAGCACCGTCTCATAGACAGTCAAAGTCCGCATGAGTGTGTCCTCCTGATCGACGAAACCAGTGACAGCCCTAAATTCCTCATCCTTAACTTCGCGTCCGTTGACCAGTGTAACGCCAGACACGTTTCCCCGTTTGCTCTTTCGAGCAAGAATGTCGAGTAACGTGGATTTCCCGGCACCTGAGGCACCCATGATAGCCATGACCTGACCGGGCTTTACAGTCCCACTTATGCCGGAAAGAATGGTCTTCGAAGCCAGGGCGTAAGAAATATCCGAGAAATGCAAAGATGCAGGGACGTGATCTGTCATGAGGCGCGCTGTTTCTGTCTCTGGAAGCCGTATTTGGCCATAATCACCGCCTGAAGCGCGTCCTGCGTACCAGATTACTTTTGGGAGCGTAAGTGAAGAGTTTATCTGCGCGTAGGGAAACGAAACGCACATGCGGCCGCCACAAAGACAACGAGACAAGCTGCCGCGGAGCTAATAGCCACCCACAAGGTATTGTCGGGTTTGGGAGGACTCTGGAGGCATGGTAAGAATAGAAAACCTCCGTATGAGGCTTAGTACTCACCACATAACCGGGAACCTGAGAGTGATGCAGACATTCGCCCCCGAAACAGTCAAGAGTGATATAGGGATCACCGAAGATGTCATTGATCAAGCTATTCATGGCGTCCTCTTCAAACTGGCAGCCTGCGCCGGACTTGCAGCTGAACTTCGCAGGACCTTTTATCTCTTCCCTCAAGAAGTCACTGATGTCTGCAAGAAGCGTGAGGACTTAAACCGAGACAAAAAAGTTAACAAAACGCACCGACACTTCCATCTTGACCGCAAATAAACCTTCCCGGGACGCAGCTACACTTTAGCTTGTCGCATCCGTAAACTGTTCTGCTTGCGTCATTGTCGTGTTTCACCTCCGATGAACAGCCGTCTAGTGCACAATAAAATGACTCGACCTCCGCGACCCAAAACTGGAATGTACACGTTGCGTCTTCTTTATCGCATCCAAATGTGACTTGTACAGGTTTGTCCGCGCCAACTTGGTCTATAATCTTCTGGTCTAGATGGCGGTGAGTGATGTAAACGGGAGTGTTAGGTTGTAGGGTAGCGGGTACTAACTGGTAACGTTGCACATTTGATGGTTGCTGAACACCGTTTCGCCTCCCTTGTAGCAAGTCATGTTACCTATGGGTTCGTCGTCCTCGTTTGGAACACCACCATGTAACGGAAAGCCGTCACAAGCAAGGTCAGTCTTGCAGACTGTGGACCTGTCAGTATCGCGAAAATTCGCCCAGAAGGTTGTGAGAGCGCACCATTGCAATTAATACCACCCCAGCCATCCTTGCACTCACAACTCGCCCCTGGTTCTCGAGGTCTTCGATGCTCTCCATCCGCCAGTGAATCACACTCTGATTTAGAAAATGGGTTGAGTGACATTCGTGATGAGCGAGCAAAAAAAACACGTACGAGGAGTCAAACAGTCGATACCACTCCACCCCGGAGGACATTTACATTGCCCGTCGTAAGGATTACATTCTCCATATTGACCACATGTGAATGCGGGGAGCATGCAGTTGAAGCAGGGCGGACATTTCTCTGATACGCCCAAGTTAGTGAACCAAAACACTTAAGAGCTCTCGAGTTTGAATACCATCGCGACCTAACCCAAGATCCTACGATTTATCGTTATGGGACGCCCTGCAATCTGTCGAGGAGAGCACTCACCGAACCCAGTTGGTATGACGAAAGCGAGAGCTGTTGGTTCTGCCTCTTTGGCCATGTATAGTTCCCAGCATGCACAACAGTTGAAGAGAGCAAAGATAGACATAGAAGCGATATTGGAATCATGAGCGTTGATGTTCCCGAAGGAACTGGTTGAGGTCGTGACGGTGGTGACGGAAGCTGCGATGAGTTGGGCTGGGGAGATCCGGCCCTAACCCTAGCCGTTCCTGATAGCGGCCCGGCGTTCCGCTTTCCCCGGACTACCCACTTTTGGGAATGTGACGTTGAACACAACCACGATGAGCTTCGCCTTGGACTTGCTCATCTTCGCCGTTGGATGGACTCACGTTCTCCTGGCGCCATTCACGAAGGTCGAGGAAAGCTTCAACCTACAAGCTACTCATGATGTTCTTATGTATGGCGTTGGGTCGTCGAATTTACCTAAAGTACGCGTTTGATCATCTATGAACAAAGAACTTGATGGTGACTTTGTGCAGTATGACCATTTCACTTTTCCTGGGGCGGTCCCTCGTACATTCATAGGGAGTATAGTGCTTGCCTATATCTCCAATCTGTGCATCCAGACCGCCAGCTTTTTCGGGCTCATTTTGGGGAAATCTGACGTGCAAATCATAGGTGAAGTTCGCTCGCTCGAGTGGCACATTGTACGTCTTGTTGACGTGTTACTAGTCAGAATTATTCTTACTTCACTCAACGCTTTTGGAATATGTTGTATCAGGCGCGGGGTCTCGAAACGCTTTGGCCGTCTTACTGGGCTTTTCTTCACCTTGATGACGGTGTCTCAATTCCATATACCGTTCTGGATGGGACGTACCCTCCCGAACATGTTCGCGCTGGTTTTAGGTACGCGCTCTGCAAATATCATCTCATTGCTGGTCTGAAAGACTCGATAGTGAATCTGGCGACATACCTTCTGGTCAATCGCGCCCCGAATTCACAAAGCCCCACGTCCAGAAGCACGTATATCGCGATCTCGTTGCTCACCTTCTCTGGCATTGTCTTTCGCGCCGAGTTAGCTCTTCTTCTTGCCCCCATCGTTATGCAATCGCTGTACCAGGGTAGCTGCACCTTCGGTGGAGTCGTCAAGACAGGCCTCTCAACGGCTGCAGTGTCTTTGGGTGACGCCTCACCGTCTCTTCCTCTCTCTACTCTTTCTCAAACATCTGCGTAGCTTTGACGGTTGCTGTCGACACGTACTTTTGGCAAACCTCTTACCCTCTGTGGCCTGAATGGTCTGGGATATATTTCAATGTCGTTGAAGGGAAGAGCGCCGAGTGGGGTGTACGTTCCCGAGTGCCCTCCTTACATATGAATCTCATCCTTCCCCTCAGACCTCCCCGCCGTGGACATACTTCACGTCGCATCTTCCAAGGCTACTCATGTCTGCCCTTCCTCTGTCTGGCCTCTCATTCCTCTTTGACCACCGAATCCGAGCCATCCTACTACCCCACCTCATGTTCGTTATTTTGATCAGTGGTCTGGGCCATAAGGAATGGCGCTTCATTGTCTATGTCGTTCCTGCGTTCAACATTGCGGCCGCGCGTACTGCCAGGTGGATGTACGTTACCGGCTCGGCCTCCTCGGGTTCGAGAACTGATGTCTTTGTCCTCAGGGTTTCTCGCCGAAAGTCTTCATTCATGGGAAGAATCTACTTCGGTGCTATCCTAGCGATGCTGTTGGTCAACTTCGTGCTTACAGCATCGACCACATTTGCATCTATCCACAACTACCCGGGCGGTGTCGCTCTTCAACAGTATAACGATTACGTCGCGCAGAACTTCTCAAGGCCTGGTTCGTTCCCCTTCATCTTCTTCACAGCGGCTAGAACTGACTAGGACTCTTCGTAGCCCACGTCCACATATCCAATCTCGCAGCCCAAACAGGTGCATCGTTGTTCCTACAAGCCTACGCGCCACCTTTTCTGTCAAGTCAACCACACCCAAAGACGGTATACGACAAGACCGAGGGGCTTACCATCAGTTCCTTAACCTCGTCTAACTATATTACGCACCTTATCTCCGAGGTACCTCCCAAAGAATTTGGCTGGCTGGAACAGGGGAAATGGAAGGAGGTCGGAGTAGTGGAAGGCTTTGATGGATGGGTAGTTGATTGGGATCTGTTACGAGGTAGGTTGCCTGCCGATGGTGGCCTGTGGGGAGTGACGAAGCGGTTGGAAACCGTATTCGAGACGAGGAAGACCGCGAAGCTATGGATTCTGGAACGAAAGTAGTGATGTAGGAGGGCGTCTTCAATCTTGTTTCAACGGTTCAAGGTTCACTCTCATTGACAGTATCAGGCATCTTATCATGTTCTGGAATGCGATCATCTACTACAGACTCTTGATCTCTTTTGAAGTTGAACAGGAACGAGTGTTCAGAATGGATTCCCACGAAACAAAATGAAGAGAGTGGACACTGTCGTCGACAGATCTGTCTTGTCAGCTGCCAGCCCGTGTATTGAGCCTCTCAAACCGCATAGGAGTCGTGCCCTTTGGTCTCCCTCCCCCATCTCACTCTATGATGTTTTTGCACTCGGGTCTTTTCGTGCTAGCTCTCTTCGTCCAGGGCTTCGGCTTGGTATCCGCGAGACCTCTTGAGGGGAATGCGGGTACCTCTGATGCGAAGGAGTTGGCGTTCGTTAAACTCCGCATCGAGGGAGCACAGAAGACCATCTTCGAAGGCAGGGTGCTCACCTACGGCCATAACATCACGACGGCTTCAGGAGGCACCCACAAATGTGATGGTACCAATCATAATGCGAATCCCAAACCAGGAGCTACGTGTACAACTGCCTTGAGCGACGCAGCCAGAAAACACGGGTTTAATTTCGATGGGTGCGTCTAATACCTGGTCTGGACCCTGCCGGGAGTATATCTGACTGAAACGAGTGCAGCACATTCGATACCGAATTCGAGGACTACTTTATTACATCTATTGGTGGAGATGTCCAGACCACTACCCAGTTCTGGGTAAGACTCGTGTTCCTAGAGATCTGCAAGCTGATTCTAAAACCGGAATTGCATGGCAGGGTGTTCTCCTCAACTATAAGTTCACTCCCGTCGGAGGCTGTCAAGCCAAAGTAACCTCATCCGATGATGTTCTCTGGGCGTTCGATGCTTTTGGCAAGGAGCACTTCCTCAAGCTTGAGGCTCCTCTCACTGTGAAGAAAGGAGCATCGGCTCGATTGAGGGTTACTGACGGGACGACCGGCGCCCCGCTTTCAAGTGCCAAAGTCAATAAGATCTCCGGACCCGGTGCTGCTACCGTGGTGGGCACAAGCGCGGAGGATGGTACCATCTCTGTGGCTTTCTCCGATGCTGGCATCTACACGCTCAAGGCCAGTCGAGACGACTCCATCCGTTCGAATGGTGCCATACTCGTTGTTACGCTCTAACACAGTGGAATTGATTGATGCTGCGCTTATTATACAGTACATATGTATAGTTTTTTTTTGGTCATATCAGTACATACGGTTGTGCCATAAAGTCACTAAATACTTATCCACTCTTCTTTATGCCGTAGTTGTAGCTATTACAGCGTATCTGGTCTGGTCCCTCACTCCTTTCAGGAACCTGACCAAATCAGTCCCTCCAGTGCCCTTCAAAGATCTCTCCTTCAGCTTCCTTGTCTCCTCGGAGTCCTGCAACCTATCGCGAGCTCGCCTCGCAGGTCCCATAATATACAACGCCGCAATGATCATATGCCCATCTCTGAACTCCTTCAACGCTTTCACAGAAGCATTATACGCATCCCTCAACTCATCCCCATCAGGTCCCTCCGCCTTGTCCATGACAAAGCTCCTCAACGGCCGACTACTATCCGCCAAATGGTCCAAAAATAACCGATGGTTCCTCGGAATATAGTTCTGCATCCTTGCCATGAAAGAGGAAGACCTCACGTCCCCCACTCCCAAGAACGCGTCCAACGCGTAAATCAGAGAACTCTGGGCCGCACTCGCCCCGGACAATTCTTTCGTCACATCCGATTCCATCAGGTCGGGGTACTCCTCGATCCCTTCAAAGACCCACCTGCGTTCTTCGTGAGAGGCATCTTCCCCTCTGAAGAACGGCCGGACGTCGTTGTAATACCGTTCGGGATCGCAGGTAGGCCGAATGTCGAGTAAGATTTTCCTGAGATCAGCAATGACGACGGCGAATCGTTGAAGGAACTTAGTAACGCGGGTGACGGCGATGGCGTCGCTCACGAACAGTTCGTCCATAGTCGAGCGCATGATAGCGAGTGCTTCGACGCCTCGTAGTTCGATCTTGGCAGAGGTGACGTAGAAAGATTCTTCGTCGCTCAGACCGGTGAATGTCGTCGGTGCACGGATGTTCTCGAAGAGGAAGGAGGCGCGGTTGTCGGGTGTGTCAGAACTGTGGCAGGAAGAGCATGACGCCAGTTGTTCACTCTGGACAGCCTCTTGAATCTCCCAGTTGTACAAAACCGTGTCAGAATATGTGACTACAGGTGGCATGCTCAGGTGCTTTGACACCTGCAGAAGAGGAATAGAGAGGGGTCTCGGGATAAGGATCGATGCGCAGAGAGGAAGAGTTTGGATATAGAATGAAAGCAAAAACGTGAGGACGAGATGGGCGCGCTGTGCAACCGCAGGATCGTCGTCCTTCACTAGGCCGGCGCTAGGAAGTAAGGGCATCTGAAAAAAGGAGGATCAGAATATGGCCAGAAGACATTGACAACCCCACTTACACCACGTATGGAGGCTCTCCATCGTTCCGATCGCCTCACTTCTTCCATCGTGATACCGACCTTGTCACTAGGAGCGAGCCGGTTCTCGATTGCCTCATCCAGGAGGGCCTCCCAAGCCTCCCAGCCCCCGGGAAGCCGTCGCAAAGGGGCCTCGGGAGGCATGAACCCCGTTGTGGGGTCTACATCAAAGGCAGTTTGGAAGGGAGTTGCTTTCGCTAGGTTTTCGTAGTTTGACATGCTGGTGGGGGTTCTGGGTGCGAGAATAAACGAGAGTGGCTCAAAATTTGGGTAGCCAACGCAGTTATATCCCTGAGCTGTTGAATCACATCCCCTTATCGTGCGTCCTGGAGCTTACCCGACCGTCCGTGTAGAAAAATGGTTAGATGACAGAATATTTAGGCTGCCAATGTGGGTCACTGAGAGGGCTGTGGTGGCTAAAACATCTCTACAAAGGACCTAATGAATTGTACCGAATTGAAAGGAATACGAAGGGAACACCTGCCATCGCTCCAAAATACCAGTAAACAGCCTTTTTCTTAAACCACACTAGCCGTTCGAGTGGTCAAAACGACGATGCATAGACCACTTTGAGGACGAGGAGATCCTAATCATGAGCAAAAAGGGAAAGTAGGAATGATTGCCGCGGAGAAGCCTATGCATATGGAGCTCGGCCGTGTAGTGTGAAGGACGGTACAACGAAAGCGCTCAACATAGCCTTGGTGGCCGGAAAGAGACACCAGTCTCTACAAAACCAGCTTGCACCATACCCAAACGTGACGATCGACTTGCTACTATTGATGCTATGGACACTGCGCACGGCCGAAATCAAACGCCATATATTTGGGCTTATGAGTCCATGGAAGTGTGTGCTTACATAACAGCGTAGACGAAGCACTAACTATTGGTCCTTAGATGACGAGGTTGACATCGGTAGAGTGAACTAAATCGAAAATCCTCTATCCACGGCCGTTCACGTCCCGCCTCGAGTACGCGAAAGGAAAGCAGTAGATTCGCGAGGAGATATGTTTGTTTCGACGTCATGAGACGAACACCAAAAGCTATCATGACCAACGAGGATGCTTCCCAAGCGCGTCGTATGTGATGGTGTCTCTGAGCCAAAGTTTATTACCCAGCCAATGGACCTTTGAAATACAAATGAGTGAGGACATACAGTAGGAACTTGGGATTGGTTTTCAGGCCGCCCCAGGTCTTGATTGGCCCTCTGTGCCTTTTAAGCTCTCCTTCACCAACTCCTCGAATTCCTCTCGCAAAATCGCCTCCCTCCGTTCTCTCTCCTCCTTCTGTAGCTTCAAGATCCCTCTCCTCTCCTCCGCGCTGATGACTTGGTTCTCCTTCCTCATACGAACAGCGTTCATCCTGCGATGTCGACTACCACTCATGACATAACCGACGGTCTCATAATCGGCAATCTCGTCTGATGTTAGACCGATTTCACCACGACGGGGGATACGAGCGTCGGTATCTCCGTCGAGGAAAGCAGCCATGGCACTACCTTCGCCACGAAGGAGAGCGCCTCCGTAGGAACGTTCGTCCACCTTCTTCGCGTTGATCCTGACTGCTGGCTGAGGACCAACGTCGTCGTCAGAGTCATCTTCATGGTTGTCTGCCGCAGAAGATGGTACGGGAGGAGGCAACATGGAGCCTGACGACGTGGATGTAGGGTCGGCACTAGGTTTGACGACCCATTCTTCTTCTTCGTCCATAGGTGTATGGCTTCGTGTCTGACTGGCAGACTTGGGAGGGGGAGGAGGACTTCGACTGACACTTCGTTTGGGAGTACGCGAATGTTGTCTTCGTCTTTCACGCCGGTCGCGCTCGTCGTCATCGTCGTAGCTTTTGTGTCTGCTCCGTGACCGACGGTGCTTTTTGCGCTCACGTTTGGACTCTTTTTCCTTCTCCTTTCTCCGCTTCTTTTCCTTTTTTCTGCGACGTCTCTCTTCCTCAGAAGAGTCAGTATCGGTATCGCTGTCTGGATCGTATCGACGTCGTTTGGATGACTTTTTGCTATCCTTTTCTTGGCGCTTGGGTGACCTGTAAGGAAATCATGAGTAATGCGTAGCAATTAAAGAGCAAACTTACAATGGACGTGCTGGTCCCTTCGGTGAAGGTGGCCATATATTCACTGTTCTTGATTCACGTTGAACTCGACGACTACAAGAAACAGGTCAGCTAGTCGCACGGTGATACAAAAGAGTAAACTTACCTGTCCAGCCAGTCAGAGCCACCACCGCCTCTCGGTGGATACGCGTCGTCCCTTTGCCTCCGACTGGGATACATAGATTCCTGCCTGGACGAAGGGCCATCTGAGGGACCCTTGTAGTCGTCGTATTCTGGCGTTGCTCTCCTGTTATATCCGTTTCTGCCATCGTCACCCCTTCCGTCTCTTCCTCTTCTACTATCCCTAGCCCGTTCTCTCTCTCTGCTATCTTCTCGTTCGTCCCGACTTCCTCTTTCTCCTCCATGATATCTGTCCCGACTTCGACTCCGGCTTGAGTTTCGGTAAGAGCTTCGTCGGGGGGTGAAGGAGAGCGACCGCGAGTTCTGTCTTGTGCTGAGTGCGGTACTAGTCCCAGACGTGATGGATGAATGGTCGCCATACTGGACGTAGTGGCACAGATGGTGGTTTTGTGCTGAAGCTAAGTCATATCAATGGACCACTCAACGTGACAACTGTGACCCTTTCTGTGACGCATGTGACGGATGCCGTCCTATGCCGGCCTGACTCGGCGATGAGGATGGTCTTCGTTCCTCAGCGCTCAACGCTAACCTCCGCTCAATCCACGCTCAGCCCATGCACATTGCAAGCTTGCACTGATTTAGATACACAACAGTCTGAATACAGTGCTCCTGCACGCATTCTCAATCGCGAAAATAGACCCGGACCCTGGCTTGCCACAGTAACCCACTTCAACACTTCGAAGGAAGGACTCAGATAGTACGATCAACCCAGCAATCCCTGACGACACCGGACTCTTACAGCTTCACTGTTTTCTTCAAGGCTGTCTGATCAACAACACTGTGTACACGCGGGAGCAACTGAATGCTTTCGATGTCCCTGTGAAGAAGTACTTAGTCAGGTCCATCTTTCCTCTCGAGTCTCAACGTTCGTAACTCAACAGTCCTGGTCAAACCCCGCGCCTGTAATTCGAATCAAGGTTTGTGTCTCCTCATGGTCGCAACTTCAACGATAGCCCATTCTCTTCCGTTGTGACGGTTTACATATATCAGACAAACCAAACAGCTCTTCAACAGCTTCAACTCTTTCAAGTTCTAAGTATTCATAGCACATCATGTCACTTCCTGCTGACCTCGAGGCTCATGGCGATGCCTCTTCCCAACCATATCAATTCGAAGCTGTAACTTGGATGGTTCTTTGTCCCCCCATGTCTAACCTCGATACCCTCCTGCGCTGGACAACTCGGCGGAACATGAGGAGGCTAGCTGTAGGTTTAGGAGCAGGAAGTGGTGTATTCGCTGTGATAGGTGCTTTTTCTAGCTCTCATGCCGCCGTTGTCGTTGGATGTGGTGCTGCATCCGGGGTTTTGTCGATGATTGCCGCGTTGCTGTGCGTCCCAAAGCTTTCTATAACTCATTCCAGTCTTACTGATAGATTATATCCACCTCTCTATTGTAGGATGAATGACCGTTTTTGTAATGGAGATGTCGAGTCCAGAGTCAGAACGGGATCACAGAACGGAACGGAACTTGTTGAACTCGAAGTGGTATCACAAGAAGTGCCGAATCGCTCGCAGTTTTCAGGAAGGCATTCAAGCGGTATTGGCGAGCTAGAAACACTCGATAATGGAAGCATCCACTCATCGCGATATTCGCCTAACAATGATGCGGTCGCTCTGGCTCACAGCAAACACGAGCAAGAACCCCTCGAGGATGAAATAGGATCCATAGAGTGCGGGACTCCGTCTACTATTCTTGAAACTGTATTGATAGATATCCATTTTAGTATCGGTACGGTCAGTCAAGGGGCGATCGAGGCTTCGACCCAGGCTCCAGAGGACAGAACACGAGAGTCAACGCCGACAACTCGAATTCCGCCCCATGACGAGCCAAAGGCTCAACCAAATTCCACAACATTGGCTCTCGACCTCGAAAACAACAGCAGTCTTCATCACCGCAATGTGCCCCTGGGTCCCAGTGATGTTGCCGGCGTTGAGAATCAGCTCCGGCGACTCTACAATATCTCTCCCGCCGTACCGGTCGACCTGTACGCCATTCCTGACCCTCTATGTCCCCCATTCACCCAGATCGCTATCATTCAAATTGCTATCTGGTCGAGTGAGCAACGGAAACTCACGCAAGCCCAAATTTGGTCGCGAATTGAACAGCGGTTCAGAATCGAATCCGTGAAAGAAGCCAAAAAGTGGAAAGTGAGTACTGTATCATGTCTTCTGCTTCCGAATAGCCACTGATTTGCTAATTTGCCTTCATGGCTCTCGTTACTGTAGACCAACATCCACGGCGGGATTCTTGATGTCCAACCGCACTTTGTGTGGTGATGGCACCTAGGTTGTCCAGTCGTTTGCAACTCGGGAACTGAATGGGGACCCGGGTAAACCTCACCCAAAATTTGAGGACAATTAACTGGACAATGACTGGACAACTGTGGTGCCATCACCACACAAAGCACGAGTGGACATCAAAAAGCCCGCCGTGATCCGTCATCTCCTTTCACTAAAGAAAACCTTTGTCAAATTACCCGAGTCGCGGAGCGGCACGCTTTACTGGGTTCTCGACTACCGTTATCTCGAACCTGGAGGAGGGGATAAGTATGTTCGAAAACGTAGGGCAGAACAACAGCATCATGGCGACGACCATGATCACGATACGAAGAAACTTCAAGACGACCCAAACAATACAGAAGATTCTCCAGATTCGTCCTTTTCGCCGTCACGTAAAGCAGAATGAAAGTCTATACGACTCTGTCTAAAGCTGCATCCTTCGTCCCGTCTCTAACGTCCTTCAAAAACCTCGCCAAATTCGTCCCTCCCGTCCCTTTCAGTTCCTCCCTACCCTTGGTCTGTGCGCTGCCTTGAGCCGCCCTTCGTGCTGGTCCGATAATGTACAGGGTTACAATGACTATATGTTTGTCTCTGAATTCTTTCAGGGCAACGATGGCCCGGTTGTAAGCCTGCATCAACGCGCTCCTTCCTGACCAGTTCCTGCATTGTTTATTACGAACTGTCGCAAAGGCCTCTGGCTAGATGCTAGGTGGCCAAGGAAATTTCGATGATGACGAGGCATGTAAAGCCGCATCCTGTCGAGGAACGACTTCTTCTCGTTCGTCGGCGGTGGGGAAGAGGTGGAAGTCGAAGTTGAGGTCGAAGGCGAGGCGGAGGAGGAAGACTCGTCTCCTGTTATCGACTTCGAGTGAGAATATTCGTGTACACCAAGGAAAATATCCAAGGCGTGTATTAACGAGCTCTGACCAGCACTGGGTCCGGAAAGCTCAGTTGGGATCTCCAGACCCTCCGCCTCCTCTCTATCTAGACCCTCAAAGACCCAGGGCTCCCCATCGGAATCGGCTCCCTTGAACCACGGCCTAATTTCGTGGTAGAAAACTTCTGGGTCGCAGCCTCCCCGTACCGCCATAAGCAAACTAGTGAGGTCGTTGATAACAGTCGCGAGACGCGTCAAGTAATTCGTGATACGCTTTACGGCGATCTCGTCTCCGACGAACAATTCGTCCATAGTTGAACGCATCAAGGACAACGCTTCAACGCCACGTAGCTCGATACGCGCCGAACTAAGATAGAATTCCTCCTCGTCCTTCGTCCCTGTGAACAGGGTGTGACACTGTAAATCCTGCAGGTCCGGGACGCCCAAGCCCGAAGGTGATGACGACTTGAACTTCCAGTTATAGAGAACATCGTCGGAGTAGGTGAGAACGGGCGGTAGTTGCAAATGATTCGACACCTGCAAGAGCGGAATCGTAACTGATGGCGGTATTCTGATCGGCTCTCCCGGAGGAATGGTCCGAATGTAAAAATGCATGATCCATGCCAACACGATATGCGATCTACGCAGCACGACTTCTGATATTTTCAGTTCCGTTGTTGGTAGGATTGGTAACTGGTGGCAATCAATCGTTATGGTTCCAGTTGTCAAGAGAGACAGGAAGGGCGACAGAAAAGCTTACCTCCCGCACCCTCGACCTCCACCGGGATGATTTTTCTCTTTCCTCGAGACCCTGGTCCGCTTTCTCTCCTAGTTGCAATCGATCGGTAATCGCAGCGTCCAAGACCTCCTCCCATGCTTCCCATTGAGCCGGGAGTCTTCCCAAAGGTTCCTGCGGAGGCATAAAACCCGACCGATTGTCCACGTCGAAATCATGAGCAGCTAATGTGGTGGTATCGACAACACCCGGAAATATAGGATTTGAAGAATCAGGTCTAGGTTGGGACAGAAAGTGGTCGGGTGGGAGGGAATTCATCGGGAAGAATTCCATGCTGGTGGTTAGCACGAGAGAAGGTTTGCAAGCATAGATGCTGAATCATTCTAGACTGCTGCTAAGTATGAGCAATCGCGCCGAGGCCGAGCTGTAATTCAGATTCTAGCCCCCGGGGATTTTCCTGGAAAAATGTTTCGGAAATCCCCGGGGTCGGGATCATATAAATCCATGTCACGTGAAGTCAATCAACTCGTTTTGGCGTCAAAGAGCACACTTACTTAGATAGGCTCCCAGCGCGTCCATTTCCTTGGTTGTCGCCTTACGCGGTACGACCCGCTACTGAACTGACTGTGTGGGACCTGGCAGGCTTTCGTTATTCCCTGGGATGTGACAGCGCCTATTTGGCGCTTATTCGGTACTCAGAGAGCGCTTATACTGATCGAACGGCGCTTGGTCTCGTTTCTCATGGGGCAAATAACCTTGGTCGCCGCCTTACGCGGCACGGCCCGCTACTGAAATGTCAATGACTGTACTGTAGCAAGGCCTCAAATAACAGTTTACAATCCTATGGAAGACTCAAATTGGGATACAGATCATGGATTTACCATACAGCTTATAGTACAGGGCCCAGGCCTGACTCCTGAGGGCTTTGGAAGCAACTCCATTGATATTGTGCCTGTTTTTTGGTACTGTGATGAGTCAGATACACTCATGAACATGCTAGTCAGATGTTGAGTACGAATGCTAACAGAGAGCATTACTTGTCGCCCGGCCTTTGGCCGGCTCCTCGTAATTACCCAAAGTTAAAATTGGAGTCTCTAACGGCTCTCGAAGACGCTGTGCTTGAGAGGTGCATGATGGTTATCATCATGCTGAATCTTGGTCCGAGTAGCAGCTTCTGAGTGCTTAAGAAGACCCAACAGAAAGCTGCGCTGTGGCAGAGTCGTCCAGGCCAGCGAGGGACAGCGCTTATAAACAGCATGAGCGGCGCTTAAAAGATTGACATGGCGCTTAACGGGCTGACATGGCGCCAATTTTTGTCGCGCCAAGCCTCACCGACTGAATGGGCGAGCTGTCATTCTTCCCCCTTGCATTGAGAGAAATTCAGTACGGAGTAGCGCTTAAATTTGTATGGATGGCGCTAGATTTGAGTGTTATGGCGCTTGGACGGCGCTTTCGAGGATGAACGGCGTCTGTTGGTCACGTTTTGGGCGCCAAAAGGCAGAATTCTCACGAAGCGAGCTTTTTTTTTTCACCATAGTAAATACCCTTCTACTTCCTTACGTCAGTAGCGGGAACTTTTTTTCTGGAACATGGCAAAGACCCTTTTACTTTCTAACGTCAGTGGCGGGAATTTCGCAAAACTATAGAGCTTTCCACCATTGTTCAGATCGTTCAGAGCTCTTCCCTATACTACGCCCACCCCCATCTCGACTGTCTCCCGCTTTAACGCGCCGTCCATTCCGCACGATTGTCGAAAGCCCAGAGCTGACCCCTTTCCTCCCACCTCCCGGGTATGATTTCGCTGCTTTGTGGGGTTTTGAGGCTTTCTTCGATGCTTGTACGACTTTCGGGGCCTTTGAAGGTTTCTTGTTGTCCTGTCGTCGCGGCGACCTGACAGCTTCCTTTTCTTCGTCGTCTTCCGATGAACTTTCGGATTCGGTCTCCTCGCCGTCTGCGTTGCTCTTCCGCTTGCCCCTCGCTTTTGAAGACATGGCATCATCTTGCGCCGTGCTGTCGGCAGACTTCTTCGCAGTATTCTTGAGGAGCATGGCGGTCGCAGCAGCTACCGTGCCCTTTTCCCATTCCTTTTTATGTATACGATAAACGGCCATAGTTGCGCGTGCGTCTTGTAACTGAGGAGACAATGAACATGAGCAGTTTATTCGGCATGAAAACGGGAAGGAAGACGCACACTGGAATGCTCGCCGCCTTGAATAGTAATGTCCAACTCTTGCTTGACCAGGTTCCGTAAAGCAACATATTTGCTTCGTACAACTTTGTGCTTTCCGGCAAAGTATTGTGTATCTCTCGTGAGTGGCCATGGATGAGAAAGGAGGAGAGCCTAGACGTAGAATGAGATCGAGTGCTCGCTTCAAGTTGGGTAGGAAGACACGCCTTAAGATCGTTGTGAACCGCATGCCCAACGAGAATTTTATCCTTCAATAGATCTGCAACCTGTTTTTGCACAGTGTCAAACGGTTTTGCTACGATCAAAATGAGTTTGAGCTGGCACTATATGGACCAACGGGCGCACCTCTGATCATATCCGTCTCTCTTATACCACTGTATTGTGTTCGGTAGTCCACAACTCGCTCTCTTTGCCTCACAAACTCGTCCATTTGCACGGCGCCGTAGAAATTCACCACCGTAACCCTTGCGAGTGACGACTCTGTTCCGTCGATACCAACTCCAACCATTTCGCAATCGATGGCGAGGTATTTCCCTGGCCTATAAGAGCCTTCATGGTGAGAAAAAACTGGAGAAAGGAGAACTGGAAATACATACAGAACTCACAGTTTTTGGGCCTCGGTGTATCTTAGCTCTCCTGCAACCATTCGCCGGAGAGCAGAAAGCGATTCTCCATTTCTCATGTCATGCTCGTCCTTAAAATCGTTGTTTCCAGATGTCCCGCCTATCGGTGCTGAGTTCTCTGTAATTTTGGAGGCTCTGACAAAGACCTTCGCTGCTGGTTCATCGTTCGTGTTCGCGCCCAATTTTCTCTTCTTCCGGATATGTTCGTCTTTATTCTTCGGTGATGCCAATGTCTGGATTTCGTGCATTAGAATGTTCATGACGCAAGGGAAGAACGGCATACCTTCTGTAAATTACGCCAATTCGCGGATGGGCCGGCAGTGGAAGTTTTTGACATGGTTAGTGAGCGTGGGAGGGACTGAGAGATGCGCCTCACGCGCGACCTCTCCTCTTGTTCTTCCACTCACATCCAATTTTTGTTCCACTAATTGGCTTCTTTCTATCCTTCAAATCTGTAGGTTTGTCTCTTTGAAACAAATGTTTCTGGATACGGACGCACGTTTTGGCAATCGTTCCAACAGCAAATCAGTAGACGAGGTCCTGCCAAGAGTTCTTCGTGCCATCTCTTCATGCTCGAATCTTGATCGACACCTCAAACATGCGGACAAACCTCAAAAAAAGAACGATTTGACCAAGTCCCGCGGTCAAGCTCTACCCAAAGCATGGTTTCTTATGCAGGTTCATCTCGGATCGGAATAGCCTAAACTTCGAAGTCAGATTGTGGAAGTTAACGAACGAAGGACGGCTTAGTCGATTCTCCAAGTCTCACACAGCACTCTACGAAACTGGCCAATAGGAAGCTCTTTTCCCAAGCCCCAGTTCGCAATCTACGTCGACGTTCTGACGGAAATCAAGGATTTGGTCCTGCAAGGATACTGGAGCAACCCTCTAAAGCCTCAGGAACAGCATAGGCAGTTCTGGGGTTTGACAGTTCAACTTACGATCTGCCAGATATATCCAGACCTGGTTCATTTCCGCTGAGTCGAAGGTTGGAAAGCGACCAAGGACATGCGGTGATTAAAATTACGGCTGTCTAGAAATGAGATATCGGCTCCTTCACGGTTCTCAACGTTCGTCGGGCTCAAGAACCAATCACGAAGGCGTTTCAACGTCGCTAGAAGCTCTGAGCGAGAACACAGGATCTCAGAAGACCGGTCGGGTGCTCATCCAAGCTGTCTGTGAAGATTGGGGGCTTGGGAACTGACTGGCACCTGATAGAAAGGAAGATCACGGTGTGCCATGGGTGTAATTTCTGGGGTCGGACTGAAAGGATAAAAGGTGGGGACCCAAAAGCTATCGACCCCCACCTCAGATTGCTATCATTCAGCTCTCAGAGTTATTCTCCTCAGATCACACCCTCAATTGCCCAGAGGTAAGCACGATCATCGTTCCTCCGTCAATCGTCGAGTCTGACTGTTGAAATCCCTCCCAGCCATCTACACAGTCGAGAAGATGGAACCCACGAACGGAATCATGAACAAGATCGTCGAGTGGGGGAATGCGAACGGAAACAAGATCGAGCAGGCGTACAGTTTCAATGGTGGATGGGAAGGATGGGTCCAAGTAGAACTCGCTATGGTGATGAAACAGACCTTCGAGAGCGAAAATCGCGGCGCCACCATCACCGTCACCCGCGAGGATCCCGTTTACGGGACCGCTCAGCGATCGGATCTCCTTATCACCACTAGGAGACCGGGGAATAACTTTACCAACATGTTCGAGCTGAAGTGCGAGGCTTCGAGGGCCGGCGGAGCTGCTGCTTTCGCCGCTGCGGTCGGAGCAGATTGCACCAAGGTCAACAATGCGGCAATCGCCAACCAGTATCTTCCCTGCAAGGCGTGGGTCGTTGCCTTCAGTGCGACGAGGGATTTGACGAATCTAGCGGTGGGAGGAGCGAATCTGAAGGCATATCCGAAAAAGATAACTGCAGGTGCGATGACCATCACATTGTATTGGGGGTCCAAGGATTTCAAATAGTACGCTCGGAAACGTGAGAAGAATATGGGAAATTTTTTGTAAATGTAACAGTAGCATTCTGCCAATTGGTTTCTTGGTGCGGGCGTTTCCCTTGCCGTCTTGGAACTAAAAACTGCGACGCCCAAACATAAACCGCTTTTTGTGACTCACTGTCAGCGGGGCTGGGCCGGGAAGGGCAAGCACACCACTTTGGAACTTCAGCCTTGCCCTGATCAGCGTTCCTAAGTCTGCGGCCCGTTACTCAGTGCTCGTACTCGAACTCGAAGGGATGACGACGATATCGAACTTCAATGCGAGCTCCATGAAGAAGGGAGCAGAGGATGGAAAACAAGAAGACGGACTCCCAGTAGAACGGTTGAAATCTCCTGTTATCAATGATCATTCGGACCTCACCGTAACTCTGGCTTGACCAATTTTGAGCCGAGTTCTCATTCACAATGTTCGTGAAGTCGAAGCTTACCGACATCTCACATCCGTGATCAGGCCTAGTGCACCATGGGTATCATCGATTCGTCCCTCCGAGGCTCGAACCGCTTCAACTTTCCCACAGTCGGCTCTTGAACCTCGACCACCATTATCTCTACTCATCGCATCCGAAGGACCGACCGAGCACCATGTGTCGTAGCCAAGACTTAGTCACTGGTAACCGAAAGAGGTGTTTTTTTTTTTTGTTTCTTTTCACTTTCTATTGCGATCTAAACATGTGAGACGTTTATGAGGGCTCTCCCTGTCTGGGACTTCGGGGACGCAAGGGAGGGGGGGGGAGGTCGATACGAGCGAGAGTCGAGTGAGTGTCTCGGTCCTCTCTGTATGAATCGTTTTGGTTGAGGTTGGGTATTCTTCAGCTCTGGGCAACAGACGCGAAGGACCGAGGAGATGGATTCAGACGAGGATGATTACGTCCCTGACGACTTGCTGCACGTCCCTTTTCCCCCTCTGTTGGTACACACTGCACAATTAACGTGTCACTCTGTTGCAGTACGCGTAATAAGTGGAAATACTCTCAGACGACTGAGGAGAGCATGGACACCAATGAGGACAACACCCTCCCTGACAACTCGGCGTAAGGATAGTTTTCGGTTCTTTCTATTCATTCCGCTCTGAATGAGCTGCTTCCTTTGCTCGCCGTCAGTGGTGATAATGAGCAGAACAATATTTACCCGTACTCAGGCATGTGGGACGCTTGCGAAGAGCTTCTGGGTGAGCCCCGATGAAGTCTACCACGAACTGGTTCATTCTGACAAGTGATCTCGATGGAGACCGTCACCCAGGTTGCGTTCGACGTGGGCGGCGGGACTCAGGTGGGCCGTGACCTGCTCAGAAAACAGGCTGAGCCTTGCAATATCGATAACAAATGCGGCGGTGCTCAAGTAGAATTGCCGGAAGAATACAGGGCCAAGATAAGGGATGCTGTGAAGAGGTTTAAGGTGGCAGGTATGTTCTAATTCACTCACGTTAGCTTTCGGTAGGTTAAACACGATTCTCAGGCCAACGTTTCGCGGACATCCGCGCAAACCGCCTTCTACAGGCTCGCAAAGAAGCCGAAGAGAGTGAGTAAGATCAAGCAAGAATGCGACGTACTTTAGCTTGGCTTTGTGACATGTCGTGCTGACTTTAGTTTCGTTGCTTTCGTTTTCCTTCGCCAGCACAAAGTCCTGACGACCGGCCACGAGTGGGACTCGTACAATCTCTTGATGCGCCGGACGTGCCAGTGGCCTGCCAAGCTGTATCTCGTTTAAATGACTCCTTCGAGACTGATGGTGACCCGTCAGCATCTGGTGTGTCCTTTCACTTACTTTCTCGGGGTATCTCTTTGACCTTACTCTCGTAGACCATCTCATTGAGCCACTGCTTCCCGCACGGTTTGCCCGCATCCGGACAACGTCTTCACGGAGTGCCCAACTCGAGCCATAATCCGGGCTACGTGGTATCGCCTGAGTCTCCCGTGGATTTTGTGTAAATACCCCCCCGCCAAATCAATGCCTTTTTCTCGTTCCCGATTGGTTGTGATCGTCCCTGGTGGCTCAAAGATTCACAACTAGAATGTTCTTCTCTGATAACTTAAGTATTTGGTTTTCCTCTCCCCTCTCTAGGACCGCTGAAGTCGCTGTGCCACTGAGCTGAGGTCAACAATACGTTGATTGGGTGCCATTGAACTTTATGGTTGCTCAATCACTCGGAGCCGGTGAGAGACGCGCCTTGCACGCGACCACTCTAACAGGCGACTTGGGTTCTTCCGCTCACGTCCGATTTCATTCTTTTCTTCCACTTTGGCAAATAGTCTTTTCTCGGCGTGGTTTTGCATACGGACGCTGTAGTACTATATAGGCAGGTAGCTGTTAGTAGGACAATCTCGCCCAGAGCCTGCCCTCAAGTCGTCACGTGAGGGCGTCGTCAGCGGTTTCCAGTGTCCACATGTCGTGTCGTAGCTTAGCTCGGGACTCAAACTGGTTACTATTAGCCACCATTACAACGTTGCACATTCCGACCAACCTTCCATCAGCAAAGCATTAACCTAGGCCGATTCGGACCGAAACTGTTCTTCGTGCCGGTTTCTTCATGCTTGAATCTCAACAGTGGACACTCCTCAAACAGTCTTGACTCTTTAAGCAGGGAACGAGGCTAAACGGGACTGAACGAAGTCTTACGAGAGCTCAAGTGTGTCTTAATGCCGCGGGCGGTCTCTCACAGCTCCTTGCAAGAACGATGAAAGTGCGACAGGCGGACTGGGATCTGGGAGTCAGATACATGATGAGTACTGGGTCAACGCAGGACGGGTCAGTCGATTCTCCAGAACTCGCACGGGTCTCCATAAAACCAATCTAGCCAAGGCGAAGAGTTATGCGGGGGAAGCGCAGACCGGATCAACGGTTTGAAGACTCCACTGAGACGCTCACCGTTCAGGCCTCGGGACGGCAATGACGGGTTTGAGGTCGCCAACTGTTCATTACACTAGAATCTAGGTGTTGAAAAGTGACAAGGGACATAGGGAGGGGGGTCCGATCGATGATCATGGAACTTGTGGCTTTTCATGAACAGTTACACTGAATGTAATATCTGGTCTAGGCTCGTGGATCCTGACGTTCGTTAGACTCGAGCCGATTACTACGGAGACGTTTCAATGTGGCTGCAGGCTCCTATCGAGCACATTGGGCCCCAAAAGACTAGTCGGGTGCCCATTCAAACTGTCTGCGAAGATCTGGGGTCCAACGCTCAACAATCGACCGGCGCCTCATATCAAATATGCAGACTTCAGAAGAAATGTTCCGAACAGCAACGCTCCACAAGTATCAATTCTGGGGTCCGACTGAAAACATAAAAGGTGGGGACCAAAGGATGTCGACCTTCAACTCGCTGCTAGCATACAGCTCTCGGTCGTTCTCACAGCCTCAAACGCCTAAAAGTAAGCACAACCATTGTTGGTCATCGTCCAGCTTCGAGTCCAACCGTCGTATTGCCTCCCAGTCATTCGATGACAGACAGAGAGACGATGGCAGACCCAGAGCCCAAGGGTGGAATGATACACGACATCGTCGAGTGGGGGAACAAGAACGGGGCAAAGATCGCGGAGGCGTACAGCTTCAATGGTGGATGGGAAGGATGGGTCCAAGTGGAACTCGCCATGGCAATGAAAAAGGCCTTCAGTCATGACTTTCCCGGCTATGGCATCACCGTTACTCGCGAGGACGTCGTTTATGACAACAAGCAGCGATCGGATCTTCTCATCTCCACTTCGAAGGCAGGACAACACTTCACCAACATGCTCGAGCTGAAATGCGAGACTTCGAGAGTCGGTGGAGCTTCTGCTTTCCGCACTGCGGTCGCGGCAGATTGCGATAAGGTCAACAAGGGGCAAATCACTGCCATGAAGTACCTTCCGTGTAAGGCGTGGGTCATCGCCTTCAGTGTGACGAAAGATTTAAAGGATCTGAAGGTGGAAGGAGTAAACTTGCAAGCGTATCCGAAAAGGATTGATGCAAAGCCGATAACCATCACGCTGTATTATGGGGTCAAGTACTTCAGGCTTCCGAAGCCAGACTCAGACGACGAGATCATGTAGAATAATTGTAATGTACATGTAGTCCGGTCAATTGTAAATTGTAAAACAATGTAGGTTCACTTATATATACGATAATCCTCGGTCCACTTATTGATGGCCGTTTGGCGCACCATTTATGAATATTGAATCCTCCTTTCTTCCCCCCACCTAGTCTTGCAAGTCAGACTCCAGGATTGCGTTTTTTGTCTGTATAAAGGGGGGAATTAACCCCCACCACCATGTCCGCAAATTCCTTGTCTCAGTGGAGGTCACCTGGGCTCCGGCCTGAGGTGCGTAGTGTGGCACACTCGTTCGTGTTTCGGTCGACAAAACGGCGCGACTTTACTAACTTTTGGGGCACGCTATCGCCCTAATTGTCGACGGTCTGGGAACTTTGGTCGCCCAAACCAATTCGCAAACAGCGGTTGTACCACAAGTTCCACAAGAATGCACGCTTCGAGCATTTTGTGTTCTGATTGACACTCAACGGATTATTTTGAATTCATGCCTCGCCTGAATGCTCACAATTCAGAGGCTTGCTGTTATATAGTACGCTCGAGAGAGTGAGAAAGATGAGGACGTTTGTATATGTAACGAATGTAATATTATCAAAGTCGGTGTCTTGAGACGATCTGTGACTCCCGAAGCTCAAGCCTAGCTTGGCGTGTCAACGCGACCTCACGCCGCGAGCTCTTTTCTGGCCTCTAGGATGGTTTTCTTCAGTCTCTTCAATGCCTCCTCTACTTCACTCGCATGAAGCAAGCTGAATGACGCCCGGACATATCCCGTTTTCCTCGGCTCACTGCCAGGAAGGAACACAGTCCCAGGAAGAGCAAGGACACCGTTTTGGAAAGCCTTAGTCCTGATCAGCGCCTCTGAGTCTCCATCACTCGATACACTAGAAGGGTCAACGATAATTTTGAACCTTGGGAACTTCGTCAGGACATGTCGGAGGACAGTAAGTGAGGAGACATTTCACCAATAGAACATGCCAGCCTTCGGCTTCTCCCATTTCGCCAATGCTCCGCCGTCGTTGCCGTTGCCAGCCCCAAGATACTTTTGCATGTAGGTTTCGAATACGTCGCACTTCCGTCTGTAGAAGGCCGCGACTTGAGATGCGTGGAGTAGGAAACCCTCAAACCCCCAAGACGGCGACGAAAACAGAGTGTAAGTGATCATTTGAGTCAGAGTTGGGGTTTGGAGATTGATGGAGGCAGTCTTTACGCGCGAGTATTAGCGATAACATTCGATATTAGATCGAGCGTGGAAACTTACACATCGAACCATTGCATCTATGATAGGTTCAGGCCCACTCGCCCACCCAATTCTCATACCTGCAGAAAGGATCTTGGACAAGCTGTCGAACCGTACGACACGTCCTACTTGAAGGCCTTCCCGCTCCGCCAGGGTGGCTTCTAGAGCAAAATAAGACGGAGGTTGTGGGGTGTCCGCATAGTATAGGTAGTAGTACGGATCGTCTATAATGATGCTTTGAGTGCCTCCTCCACAGGAGTAAAGAGACATTCATACCTTCTAGGATGAGAAAATCATGCTCTTGTGCCAGTTTGAGCACCTCTATCTTCCGCTCGGTGGTAGCCGTCGCGCCCGATGGGTTGCTACCCGTGGGGACAGTGTAAAAGACCTTTGGCTTCGGCTTTCCTGCCGGCCATGACTCCAGAATCGATCGGAGGTGAGAAACCGACACGCCATTCTCGTCGGTCTGTATCTCTATGTTATAAGGGGCATCCATTGGTACCAGTGTGCGCGATAAAAGACCCTTGGAAAACTGACCGATTTGAGGTGAGTGCGAGCTATGAAGAACCGTAAGGACGCCGCTGCAGAGATAGGTCGATCACCAATGGATAGAAAAGCTCACGCAATGAAGCTGGACCTACGGGTAGACCGGAGACTCCACCAGAACGGAGTCCCCGTCGTTCAATATCGACTCAAGAGCCTTAAGTGAACACGGTCGTTCAGTGTAGCCATTGGAAGTGAAGCAATAGCACCAACCTTGTATAGTACGTCTTGGCTTCCAACGCCGATCGTGACTTTCCACCCTTCGTATGCAGTCCCATGGTTGTAGAGCTCGCATTTTCTTCCGTGTACCTTCTCTTGAAGGGTAGAGAACCATCCCATCAACTTTGGGACACCACCTTCCTCAGCATACTGCAATGCTTCTTCTAATTCCGCCTTGCTCAGTTTGATATCGACCAAATCGGCAGCTTCATCGCTCTCCGTCTTTTCGTCTTGGATGTTTCGAATCTCGGATTTCGGATCGCGGATAGAAAGAGAAAGCGACGCGATAGGGAACGTAGTCGGATTGGGTTTACCAGCGAGAAGAGAAAGAAGGCCGGGTGTTTGCTCGAGGGGAAAGAGGGAACGGACTAACAAGTATCATTAAAGATCATGTTGCAACGCGACTGATAGAATGTACTTACTCGGATTTGACTTGCGCTCTAATGCTTCGGTCGAAAGGAATCGTGCCCGATAGTGGGATGCAGGGACTTGCTGTAATGTCCTGGTAGTTTGTTGGGTCATGATAAGCTCTTGGAGGGGGGAGAGGTTGGGGGCATGGTCGAAGTGAGAATCCCTCCTTTAACAAAACCCATTCCGGGTGACTCGGTGTATGAGCGGAATTTCTTTGTTCCAATGCATAGTCGAGTTAGTCAGGGAAATTTGGGCAGATTGGCGCTCAATTGGGGATCCCCATCTGGCTTAGGGGCCCCAAGGGAGTTCAGTCTAAAGAGCTGTCCAAGTTGGGACGTGTCGACGCGGGTGTGATGATCATATTATTTGTCACGACGCAGGCGAAGTTATACCGTAGCAACTGCGAGTTCGTGCGAGACCCCCGTGTACTGGGCTTCGCTGCGCAGCTCTATATACCGTGTCACGAAAGTGCCTCAACGAGCAAGCCAACGGCTGCCTTGGCGCTCCCCCACGAAGACTGAAATCCTGCACCTGCGTGACCGTAGTTGGTGACGACTGGAATTTTCTTCTCCTTCCCCTCGAGGTGGAAGAACAGGGTTTCCAACCTAATCCCGCCTTTCCGAGCGGGGCGTAATCCACATCCTGATTCGACGATCAGTGGCCTTACGTCGTCGACTGTAGGTGTTCGTTGAGCCCGAATCTCGGGTGGGGCAAGTTCTGGACATAGGGAAAGACCGCGTCGAAGTATAGCTTCCGTTGTCTCTGACCGAGCAGTTGGGTACCTTCCAAGCAGCGTAAGTATCAAGGCGTCACAAAATTTCGAGCAGCACGTACCAGTCATCATTGCCAAAGGTACCGCCGACCACCACCTATTCCGGTGCAGGACGTCAGGAGAGAAGAGTTAGTGAAACGGAGCCTACTAACATCACCTGAACGCCTCGGGATGACATACGAATCGTGGTGCGATGGTCCTGCAGGGCCAGAGAAAGTCCTCCCAAACTTGATCCATGGTGCCTTCACGAGAACTGTTTGGCCACGAATAGGATACATCTCCTTATCCTCAATTCCACCCAAGTTACGGGTCCCCAAGCCAGTACACACCACCACAGCATCCACCGGACTCGGCTGTTTGTTAGCAGCGAAAACGCCTGCGCCGCCTTCAACGATCTCGTTGATATGCTGCACGTTGCCTCGGGTGATGGATCCACCTGCAGCAAGGAGTCGCGAAAGCAGATAGGCAAGATATCTGGGAGAGTCAATTGTGACAGTCGTAAATTCAACGCCTTGGGCAGCGCCTTCAACAAGATCTTGTTTCGGAATTTCTCTGAACTGATGAGCTCGTCAGCTCTGTGAACATGTTCAGCAGCAACTTCCGACTCACGTCAGGATACCACGACATAGGAATGTCTTCTGGTTTCTCCCGGAAATATTCTGTTTGGGCAATGCGCATGAGACAAGCTTCAGCGGCGCCACCCTGCTCAGATAGCTTCCAAAATTCCTGGAACGTATCTCGTTCGATCTCTGTACGAAGTGAAGGCGAGATTAGCATCGAGTCGACTCCCCAGTTGCGAAAACTTACTTTGTCGCTCAGAATCCGGAAATATGGTGTGTGTAACATGTTGTGCACCCTATCGCTTTCAGTCAGAGGTGAAGGGGCTGCATTACAGGAACACCGTACAGCCCAATGACTCGTGTATCTGATCGATTTAGGATCCGTAGGGAGTACATCGGCAATAACAGTTACCGTGAATCCACCACGCTCCTGGATACTCACCGCCGTAGTAAGCCCAATAACACCTGCGAAAGAGTAAATCAGAACAGTTGCCCCTGTTATGTGCGAGCTATACGGTACCTGCGCCCAGCACGACAATCTGCTTGATCTGGTCCGTCGACATGAGAGTAGTAAAAGACGTGATACATCGGTGTGTTCATGTGCTCGATAACATATAGGGAGGGATGCAACCCGTGATGAAGTGAATTGACGCAGTTCTCGATACTAAGGCACTCCGTATCATGCTCCCTGATTCAATAGCCTTCACACTGGTAACCAAATCCGCAGCCTCCAGCAAATTTTCTCTATTGCTCACGATGGTTAGATTACAAGCTGAGGATGCGCAGCCCGTGTATTTGGGGCGTGGATTTGCCCATGAAATTTCTGGAAAGTCCACAGCGATGGCGGCCGACATTCATACCGATCGCAGCGTGCCATATGCAGTTGTTGAGCAAAAGTGCATACCTTCTTACCCTGCCCATTTGACCGACGTGCAATCGAGACCAAGGCTGAGTTGGATATGGCTGTCAATATGGGTGTTAGACGAAAAGGCTTGACGCAAGTTGATGATAACTCACCGCAATAGAAGTTTTTAGACGAGTGAAAACTCGCCCTTGGACGAGGAAACAAGAAGAGTGAATGATATCGATAAGTCTGAGTCACATCGGATGGCATTGACGAACGTGTTTATGTGAAACGTGTCTTCTCGTAGGTGCCTACAGCTTCTGTTCACTGAAACGAATTTATTCCCGTTGGAATTGACCATATATCAAGCTGCACCAAGAGTTCGCAAAACTCACGTATTACCTCGTTGTCTAAGCCAAACTGTCCCTGTAAGTCCTCGCTATCTGAGGTCACGCCATATGTCCTTTATGCTGGTATTGGGTCTGGCCGTGGGGTATCGGAGAGAGATAGCGAGGCAGGGTGGTTGTGGTGAAATGACAGGTGAAGCAGAGTCGATAATGCAGTTACGAAGTCGGACTGTCGGCTATGACTTACCCAATTATAGAAGCACCCTGACCGGGCCGGACCGTACTGTGCTGTCCTTCCGAGTATACGTACGTCGGCGTATTACTACTAGTACTAGCAGCTTGCTCTCGACACTCCAACACTGATTAGGAACACTCAGCTCTCCTAAATCTGGACAAAAGCCTTCCCGCGCCCTCACATAAGTATCAACAGAACCGTGGCCAGCACCGCAACTTCGACAGGCGGGACGGGACACGGCACGTTCTTCAAGACTCTCAACTTCTTTGACTATCACAGGTCATAAACCTTATCCTCGTCTCGTGTAACTGGCCTGATGATGTTTGCTAACGATTGCAAGCGACGTGCGTGCCTTGTCAGGCCTTGTCCTCTCCGAAATTGAGCTGGTGATAAGGACCAGGTGCCGATTGTGACGCTGCAGCTACAGAACTGGGAGGAATTTCATGCTGTAGTTTCATGTGTGATGGCTCGAAATGATTTAGGGAGGTTGATGATGGTATCGCGGGCAGTAAACAGGTTTCTTCAATACTTCAAACACCTTTTGCGGACCCTCTGACAAGCCGTTGCGACTAAGAAAAGCTAAGCCACACTTCGTAATATAACAATGAGAAGAGATCCACCGACATTCAGATTAAAACACTGAAAAAGGGTATCAAACAAGACGCTCCAGTTGGCGCTGCCATTTACAGGTTCAAAGTGTCCTTTGGAGTAATAGTATCGTACAGCGTCATTCAAGCGCTCTCGCGATAAGGAGGGGGGGAGGAGCTCTGCGTCATCAGTTTCGTGCGCGAGTCATTCGAATGCGAGACAATCGTCGACGTCCGAATGCTTGACGTCAAGGGATAGGCTGAGTGAGAGTAAGGTGAGCTATTTGGCAGTCCTCTTCGGCGTGTTTGAGCCTGACTCACGAATTACTCGAAACTCAGAGGGCTTGACTGGGCTATCGGCGTCTCCCCGTCTTCGTCTATAACCCCTCCGTTTCCACCACAACAGAAGGCAAGCTAACCCCGCCATGACTACCGCTGTAGCGGCAACAGATATCCCGGCCACAGTACTCGCAGGTATGGATTCATTTGGAACTTTGACGGCTACTGTGGTTGTAGGTATCGGAGTGCTGGGGGTGGAGAGCGTAAATGAGGATGGAGATGGCCGGCTAGGTGCAAATTCCAAGTAGTCAATGTACGTGTGGCTGAAGTTGGCCGTCGCCTTCATGGTCAATGTATGTACTCCATCTTCCAATGTCGGAGAACTGAACATGAGTTGGTTATACACAGGCTGCTTCTGCGGAGAAGCGGACCAACTAACAGGCTCTCCATTATCGACATCGAAGAAGTTGAGCGTCGGAGAAGTGGCCAGGTCGCCAGATATTGTCCCGTATACAGTGACTTTCGTTCCTGAGCACCGGACAAGATAAGCTGAGGATCGACTGGTCCAAATAACGACCAACCTTCAAACCGGAAAATCATCTGAGCATCTACAGCCTGTGTCCAATGCGTCGAATGCATGAACTCGGCCTCGACTCCGTCTTTGTGCCAATCCTGGGGTGGGGTGTAGACCAGACGAGGGTCAGTGTCGTCTATTCGCTGCATTGCTATCACGCCCCGAATACAATAAACACGGATTCCGATGGTTGAGATGGATATGGGGCAAAGTACGACTTTGAGATTGATTTGTACTGTGTTTCCACTACTGTTCGAAGCCCTTAGTGCGGAAGGAGCCTGCTTTCCGAAAGACGAGCCTGGTCGAGCAAACTAATGTTACAGTCGATCCGGGAAACCTTGTCATGCCTTTTGTTGTGAAATTTTTGCTGGAAACGGGTCGAGGTATGCGAGTATCCCCGTCTGGTGAAACTCTCGGCAGTTTGCATTTTTGTATCACTTTCTATCAGGGATGTTCGCTGACCCTCGTATACTTCCGAGATCATGCCTAACCAAAAGGTCCAACCAAAAGTTCACGCGAAGGAACGGGACATGACAAGGTTTCCTGGGTCGACTGGAACGGAGAAAGAAAAAGATGTTTCGCGTTCGTTGGAGGTCAAAAGGTCAAAGACGGGCTATAAATGCCTTTCAAGGCGGCAACGGACCTTTCCTTATGAAAATTTTTTGATCCTTGGAGCAGCAGGTAGTCTTGGCGCGCATCACATCTCCACGCAACCCTACGTTTGATCATCGAGGACCTCCGCCCCTGGACCTAGGTTCCAACACGGTGCCCGTGAACCAGACAGATTCTCTGCTTGACAACGACGATTAGGGAGCTAAAAAATGACTGATAGCGGTATTTCGACAAGACCATCCAGCAGGATCGGGAAACATGGTGCTTGTGGCATGCTTGGCGCCCTATTCACTTTCGATGAGGAAGAAGCAAAAGCTGCGTTATAGAAACAGCGTACAGCCCAGTGACTCGTGTATCTGATCGAATTAGGACCCGTAGGAAGTACATCAGCGGCGACGGTCAGTGGTCACCGGTCACCGTGTATTCACCGCGCCCTTGGATACTACTTAACCGTAGTGAGCCTAATGACACCTTGTAAAAGGTGAGTCAGCACAATTGTTTGCCTCGGATAGACGAGATATACAGCACCTGCGCCCAACACAACAATCCGCTTTATTTCGTCCATCGACGTGGGAGTAGTAGGAGATGTTCCATCAGTGGGCTCATGTGCTTGGTATCACATAGGGAGGAGGCCATGGTGAGGTGTATTGGCGCAGTTCTGATCTCTAAGGCGTTGTCCAATCCGCAGCCTTCGATATAGATCCTCTGACCTGCAATGGTAAGAGCCTGGTTTTGCCCGCGCATTTTCCAGAATACGCAGCAATAACGGCGAACTCTCATGGAGATAGGAGACCGGGTACATCCGTGTCTATTTTCTATGTGGTTGGCGACCACCGATAGGTACGTACCTTGTTGTCCTGCGCTTGGAACCTTCAGCCAGCTGGATGATAGAGGATATCTTTTTACAACCTGTCGACCGACGCGTCTTGACGCGAATGGATAGGTGAATGAGAAGCCTAAGTTTTCTTGTATTCCCAACGAAAGGATTCAGCAGGGGTCGAGGGTAACTGATCATGACCACGTTGGAAGTTCTCAGACCGGTGAAGAATCCCGCGAGAATTTCGGGCAGATGATGACATTAATGAACATTGAATGCAGTATGTCTTCTCGTAGAGGTTTCCTACAAGGTTTGTTCACTGGAGTATCCAAACTGCATTCCCGTTAGAACTGTTCAGCCTGCACCAACCACATACATAACAAGAAACTCACATTCTGCCCACTATTATTAGAACATTCCCCGTTCTTTTCTCGTTTCCATTCGTATTCTATTCACTGATGCTGGGTTGGACTGCAGGACATCAGCGACAGAGAGCCAAGGTGGTGATGGTGGTGGGAACGAAAGGGACAACAGGCGCCATGGCCCCGCACGGACCACCTCGCCCGACTTGCACTGACTTCAAATTCCGCCAAGTAAAACTTGAACAGCACCAGTCTCGGTCACGATCCTGTTGCTCGCTGCAGCCAATTCTGCCTCAGTCATTGTCAGGCATGGATATAGAACCCTTATTACGCAAAAAAATTGGCCGTTCAAGAGGGCAAGCATTGACGACGACGACGGATCTGACTTGATGAAGAAAGACGCGGGCTATAGCGCCTCCGAATGAGTGCTGACATTGTCACCAGTCGTCCGGAAACGTCATGAGAAGGTGAGCGCTCCAAATGTTTCTCCGCGTTTCGTTCTGACCTGCCGTTTGTAGTGATCACTCGAGCTGCGATAGTGACTCTCGATATGGCAATCACCGAATTAAAACGGAAATTCATCGACAACGACAGCACAAGGAACAGCCTACCTCCCTGCTATGACCGAAACAAAGATCGCAGAATTCCTCTTGGAGAAACCTTACTGGTGCTCACGCCGCAAGGATTTTGGGACGCATTCCATCACGCGTTCTCGCGATGGAACTTCATTGTTCCCTCATGAACGATGTGGCATAGTAACGTTTTCTTCCTGTTGAACGTTCCTGATCCTGATGGGGAAAACTTTCCCGGAAAAAACCTTGCTTCTCAATGGACGAAACCCCTCTCACATCTACAACCTCAAGGAAACCATGAACGTCTTGCTGGGACAGAAGGGTCCCAAATTTGGCTATTACTCGACTTTGTAAGTCCCTATTCCCTCTGAGGGGCGGACGAGTGATCCTATCGCCAAAAGACAACGTCAAATAAGGTTGGACGAGAGGAATAGAAGATCGCAAAAACACAACAACTCTACCTGTGATCGCCTTCTGAGCGAGGGTGCCGACGGTGTTGGGGTGATGCAGGAGCGAGAATAAGAACTGTGAGCATCCCTATTCGTTCAACTTTTCACGGTATCATCAACAGTGGCAACAGCCTCATTCGGTGTTAATGCCAGCGAGGGTCAGCACGAGCGCTTCATTCCAGTCCCCACGAGGAGGGGTCATCTTATTCGTGTCGTATTTAGCCGCCTTTCTTCTCCTTCATCTCCGTCGCTATCGCTGGCCCATCTACACCGCAGTCGAGGGTTTAGCCAACACAGTATTCGGGGGCACAGAACTTGGCCGTGTCAGCCACGACTCCCTCGAGGCGATCTGTGAGCATCATTTGCCAGCCACCCAGAGGGTCCTGATTTCAAATAACTCGTCCTATAGTCCGTTTTCCCTCGATCCGCTAACATTTCCTCGCCAACATCCCTCACGACAGTCCCGGGGCTCTGTCGCCCGGAAGTCTCACCACATTTCATTTTCGAAATTCTTCTCGTTCCCCTTGCAGCTTCCCTCCCAACAGCATCTTCCCATTCCGCGTTCTTTACCGACAACATTGTCTTGCGCGGACTCGAAGGGGGCGCCGCTATCTCTCAGCATTCCTGCTGGAAAAATCGGTTGCAGAATGAGTCGGCAGAAATCTGAGGTGATAGCTGTATATGAGGACGATGGTCTCCGGGAATCGTTACTTGACAAAACGACAGGGGCTCCTGAGATCGCCGTACTCCTAGTGGACTTTTCGGGTCGGCGGAGCTGTACTTACTTATCCTTTCTCCGCTGGTCGTCTTCTCATATGAGTGGCTCCCCATAGGTATGAAAGGGTACACGGCCGCCAGAATTGCCCCCGAGCTTCTTTACCTCCTACCTCCGTCCGAATAGTCCGTTAACTCCTCGATTGTGATCCCACTAGCTTTGATCCTACGAGTTTGTTTCAGTACATCAGATTCCAGAACTTCCTCCCAAATACAAGGAATCTCTAAAGAGCCTATTTCATTAGAGGATAGGACTAATAGATGTATCGCACAAATACGTAGAAAGGTCGCAGTTCCCGAAGTCCGCGATAGTCCTGGGGACCATTGGTTCCAAGAAAGTCGGGACACTGCCATAAATAGGAAACGGTAACGATGCAAGTTGAAACCAGACAAGAAGTATCGAAATGAAAAAATCATATCTGTCAATGACGACGACTTCGGGATGTAGTATTAACAGACCGGGATGATGGTGTGTTGAATACCGTGAATGGGATGAGGAGGAATGGAGGCGTTCGTCAGGAGGTCTTTTTTTCGTAAGTTCACCGTTCTCATCTCAATCGTCTAATGAATCGATGCCATGATAGAAAGAGGTCATCCAACCAGTGTAGTAGGAATGACGTTTGAAAGACTTACGACTTGACCGCTGCAAGTTCATCTCCGCGCCTTCTTTGTCGTTGTACCTGACTCCACATTCGATATCTGCAACCATGGTGAAGAGATTCGATGTGGATCGAGCTTGCGGTGGCGATATCTCTTCCGCCGAATTCATCGAATGCATAATAGGAGAGAAAGAGAGAGGGTCTTCGGTTCTCAGTTGCGGCACTCTGCGGTACCAGACTAGGAGTGCAATAGTCGCGACTAGAGCTGCGAACACGAGGCCATACACCGTTAGAGTCAAACAAACACGGGGAGGTGGGTCGGGAAGAGGCTCACTGCATAAGATAGCCCCCACGATACAAGCAATAGCAAGTGGTAGTGCTGGCCGTGGCGGACATGGTACCTCTGCGTTCTTTGACCTGGATCAAAAAGTTTAGGTCGACTGTGAAATGGTTGAAAACGAGGCTAACCCTAGGTGGCAATGACCATCATGGTCAGGGCCAAGGACGACTTTGTCGTGTGCAAGGTCGTCGTCGTTCGTCAGTAGCGTAAAAGCATTGACAAGGGAAAGGATGGCGGATGCGATGAAAGAAAAAGGTGCCATGAGTTGATGATGATGATTGTAGGAAGCAGAGTTGTATAAGGTGGGAGGTTGGAATAAATACAACTTGAGTGCGATTTGCCGTAAGTTAACTCGAAACAGTGTCACTCGTGGCGTTGCAATGAGGAGTAATTTGAATGGTCCAGGAGATACAGGCGCCCACCTAACTTCAAGCTTCAAGGTTGTCCAGGAGCAAGAGGGTAGGATATTGAAGAGAATGTGCGGCGAGTAGAGGGATGAGAGTGCTCAGATGCTGTTGCTGTACAGCTCGCTTCAGCACCCTCGGCGATCTAGCATGGCTGTACTGATGGAGGAGAGAGAGAGGTGCTGTCGAGATACGTAAATTCGACTTCTCCAATGACTCGAGGGATTCTTGACGACCTTCAACTGGATTCAATCCGTTGCATCGACATTTGACGACTTGGGTCAACATTGAGTCTTGATGGATGTACTATTTAAAAGCCTGCAAAATAGTCTCCTTCCTCATCCATTAATCCAAGTTGCTGTTGCTGTGAATTACTTGCTCGCAATCAGTAATCTTGAGGAGTCGGCTGGGTACATTGACACCAATGACAGAGCAAACACAGAAAAGGTCGACATAACATTGATTGCACCGCGTGGGCTCCCGTGCGCTCTGCGCCGGAGCGCCGGAGCTCCTCGCGTCTCGTGAGCCGGGCCGGTTACGGCAAACTACTAGGCATGGGAATGTTTCGCGGATGCCTTCCTTTGGCTTTCAACCACAATGTTCAGCTCGCAAAGATGGGCCGAGCTGCTCATGCTCTTTAATCTCGGCCTCCAGACTTCGACCGCAGCTAATCCATGTCTCCTTGTGATCAGTCAGAACACGCTCCTGTTACCCTGGGCTGCCTATCGTTTGTGGTCCCTAATATCATTGCAAATAATCGCGTGGACTGCGGCATTCCGACTTCCGACATAAGTATCGAGTCAAGACAGGGTCTCCTTCTCACGACCGCCATCTCTCCCAACCTTTACCATGTCAGGAAGTCCGATCAAGCACATTATAGTTCTAGGAGCAGGTAAGTTAGTTTCTCAGTGTTCTTGCCTTGTGCTGAGTTTCACTTCCAAACCAGGTGTTGTTGGGCTTACTACCGCTGTCAGTATCCAAGAAAGGGGAGGCTATTCGGTGACCATTGTCGCTGAAATACTTCCGAGCGACCCGAAATCGATCAAATACACCAGTCATTGGGCAGTGAGTAGCCCGTTCACTTCGTCAGTATTGTGCTTGAGCGAAGAGATAGGGCGCACATCATGTCACTCACGCAAAGGACGAGCCTCGTGCAGTCAGTGCGTATCCAAAACACTGAATCCAGCCCCTTTGACCCCTCATCTACTTTCCAGAGATTGACCAAGACACGTTCAAAAAATTCTGGGAGCTCTCTGCGCCTGGTGGGAAAGCGGAGCATTGCTTCATGAGGCTTCACCAGTCAGAGTTCTATCACGATAGTCCAAAAGGAAAACATCATCTATCTTGGTACCCAGACGTGAGTCGTCGACCCTCAACTCGAAGTGTCATCAAGACGCTCACCTTCTTCTAGTTCAAGGAGATCAACAAAAGTGATCTCCGTCCCGGCACAGTCTACGGCGTAGAATTCTCGACCGTAACGATTAACACACCCGCTTACACGAATTACCTGCTTTCCCGGTTCATTGCTGCTGGAGGCTCAGTCGTTCGAGGTTCAGTTCAGCACATCAGCCAAGTTATTGAAGGTGGTGCACATATCTTCAGCGTCCCACGAAGAACCTCTCCCGTTGACGCGGTTGTGGTTTGTACCGGCATTGGGGCCCTCACGTTGGGAGGGATCGAAGACAAGGACGTGTACCCAGTCCGTGGACAGACGGTGGTCGTACGAGCACCCTGGGTCAAGTTTGGGAGAACTATCAGCACAAAGGATGGTCTCTGGACGTATATCATCCCAAGGCCTTCTGGAGATGTGCGTAGTCGTGATACCCTCTCGATATCGCAAACCCCATTGCTTACGAGTATTACCAGGTTATCGTAGGTGGGACTCGGGTTGAAAATGACTGGTGCGTCGAATTGGTCGTGTTTCCCTACTTCAAGGCATTTCTAATTCCCTCTTAGGTACCCTCTTCCCCGGCCGGAAATAACGGAGGACATCTTGAAGCGTGGCTTTTCCCTATGCCCGGAACTCGCTCCTCCGGAAATTCGTGCTCAGCGAACACCTACGATTGACGATGTACGGCCCATCATCATCGAGGAGGGCTGTGGTCATCGACCTGCACGAAAGGGTGGTATTCGACTCGAAGTCGAATGGCACCAAGGGCAAAACAAAAAAGTGCCCGTAGTTACCAACTATGGTCATGGAGCAGGCGGGTTCCAGGGATCGTGGGGTTCTGCGGCTATTGCTGTGGACTTGCTGGAAGGCGCTTTGACGAAACCGAAGCTCTGAATGTACAGGATGCGTAATCTTCGACTTGTAATCTAATACTTTCTAGACACGATATTCATTTGGATGGGATCAAACTAGCTGCAGGATGAGCTGGCAAGGATCTAGGATACTAAGTTGCTACATTGATCAAGTTTGTAAGCTTTCAACAGTTTCTGTTCTCTTCGTCTTCTTGGAAGGTTGTTCCTGGTCTTATCGATTCCCCCACCGACTTTAGGTCTGTAAAATGCCGATCGAAGTTTCTTTGGGGCGCTCTTTTTGGAGGGTTTGTAGACTTGGTTTGTAAGAGAGCTCGGGCATTGATATCTGTGGCAACGAGGGGAATGCGTCGTCACGATGTCGGGACTATCGGAGTGAGCACTTTATTCCTCGTGTGGTTACAATTCTACCACTCAACCCGTTTAAGCGCGTTTTAGTGTTGGTGGCATCCGGATAAAAGGCGGCCTTGAAATAGAGGATGTGACACTTCCATCCTCTCCATCAAGCGTTGTTTCTCCCGCGGGTTTTGCATCATGATCTGATCGTCTTGTAGTCGGCTCCAATACAGGCAGACTCCCATATAAGCAGCTTTGATGTTCCGGACAAGGACAAACACATTTTCATGTCAACGTCGTTCGATAACTCCCATCTCACCGCTCTAACGGACCTCATTAACGCCGCCGTCCAGGATGTCATATTCGAGTATGCAGCCGTGGGCAAAGCAGTCCCTACCCTTGATTCTCTAGAGCCTGGCCCATTCGACATCCCGGAAGAAACGCCAGCGAAGTTGTCAAGAGCCGTACAGATCATCGAAGCTGCTTGCGCTCAACTAGCGCACACTGTTGCCAGTCCTGGTCATGTTGTTGTCAATGTGAGTGTTCCCGAGCGCTTTTTCGTGCGTTTGTGTCTGACTTGTTTGACAGAAATCACTCGAGGTATGGGGATCTTCGGTATCGTGATGGCAACTGTTGAATTGAAACTTGCCGAAAACAATAGCATGAAGAGCCAGCTTGCCTCCTTGTTGTGACTGAAGCAAAGATCGCGGACCTTCTCTTGGACAAGCCAGAGGGTGTTCACGTCGATGAGCTCGCGAGGTGGTCTGAATTGGACGCAGGAAAACTGGGACGTATCCTACGCGTGCTTGCGACGAAACATTGCTTCCGAGAAGGTGCGTGGAATTCGCTCTTTCATCATCTTGCTCTGACGGAGAGAAATTTCACTAGTAAAGCCCGGTGTGTTCGCCAACAACCGCCACAGCCTCAAGTTGTTGTCCACCGATGCTACTTCTTCGATCGTATCGCTACTGTATGTTTGCTCCTTTGCTCAGGACCGCACCCAGGAGCGCTTACCGAGCCTTTCCTCCTTCAGAACAGACGAAAGCCTTCTTGCGTCTGCACACCTCAATGAAACCATGACCAATCCGTCAGAAAAGGACAACGGTATCCCATTCCAACGCGCAACGGGACATGCATTCTTCGACTACTACAGGCTGGTAAGTCCCAGTCCTCAGGCGTTCGATGGCACGATTTGACTCGAAAATATGGCTGGTCCATAGCCGCAAGGACAGAGACAGGGACAGGTATGCATTCCACGTCGCGGCCCCGATCATGAACGCCAACCTTCCTCCAATAGCGTTTCCCTCGTGCCATGGTCGGATGGGGCGATGTTACCGGCAAAGGCTTGGTTGCCAAAGGTAAAATCCCTCTCCCCGGCGATATTCAGCTACTCAAACACGCCTCACAGCGTACCCATGGACCTCCGTGCCGGCAGATTCTACGGTTTGCGATGTCGCAGGAGGAAACGGGCACGTCACAATGGGTCTGATGAAGGTTCATCCTCATCTCCGAGTTGTTCTGCAGGACCAGGCGCATGTTATCGACCAGGCTGAGGAGGTACGTCTTGCAATGATCATCTTTCACGACAGCCATTTGACCGAGTTCTCTTACCTTGCATTGTAGTTCTGGAAGAAGAACCATCCGGAAGCGGTCAGTAACCAGAGGATTGAATTCGTTCCCTTCAATTTCTTCAAGGATGCGGCTGCTGAGGGATGTGACTTCTACTATGTGCGTGGCTCATTCTCTTTGCGATATTGGCCGATGCTAACGAGTCATTATGACAGATCCGTTCTGTCTTGTAAGCCCCTTGCTTGGACTATGTCTCGGATATCAAGGCGTTCAACTTGTCTCCTTACAGACGCGACTGGCCCGATGACCAAAGTATCACCATTCTCAAGAACGTTCGGAAGGCAATGAAGCCCTCGAGTAAACTCATCATTCGTACGCCACCTTTCATCACAGCTCGTTCGAGATACTCAAACTTTCACAGATGACACCGTCCTCCGAAACTCCGTCCGAGATCCTAGCTCCCAAGAAGAACAAGAATTCGACTACGCCCCCGAACCACTTCTGCCCAACTGGGGTGCAGCCCGCGTCAGGACGTATCATCTAGACATGACGATGATGAACCTCCTCAACGCGCAGGCTCGGACTCTTCCCGAATTCGTGGAACTATGGTAGGTGTATCGCTCTGTATTGAATGGTATATCTGACAGACATGATACGATATAGTCAAAAATGTGACCTCAAGTTCCACAAGTTATATCCAGCTGGGGAGACTGATCTCGTTGAGTTCGTCCCCGCGTAGTCGGATATATAAGAGGCTGAAGGGGGGGTGATAGAAGTGTAAACTCCCGCAATAGAGTAATTCACCCAATTTTCTTGATTCGATGTTCCTTCCTCTACACTCTCACCGTTATATGTTTTTCGAAAGAGCCGAGAGATAGAAATATGAGAGAGGAGACCTCAATGGGTGATACCCACGTTCTCACACGATTCTTCGAGGGACTCGCAAATATACCGTTATCCTCAATTTACGTCCAGGATCCACGTATATCTCTGAGCCGTTGAGTAGCACCAGTTAAGCTCGCCATCTCCGAGTGCCGCCTTCAAGTTCGCCGAGCTCGCCCTTTATGTAGTTCATCCTGCCTCTGAATTCTGGGCTCGCGGGCGCCTGGAGGTCTCATGCAGAGCGCCAGTCAAGTTTCATCTCCAGCGTACCAAAGACTCGGAGAACCTCCGTACCCGCAGAGTTTACAAAATTGCGGTGTTGCAGGTCGAAGAAAGCGCACGCTGCCATTGGTCTGATGAGTTCCCCTCGTCTCCGGGTCCGAGTTGTCCTAGGTACAGGAGCAGGCGCATGTCATCGATATCGATCAGTCCAAAAAGAGGTGCTTTACACCTGTGGTCCTGAAACAAAATCTGATTGCAGCTGAATGGTATAGATGATAGACGCGACTATACAGTAAAGAAGTATGGCTACAAGTTGAGGGGAGACTGATTTCGTCGATTTCATACCCGCATGAAGGAAAAGGGAGAGTGTACGGTCCTGAAAAGTGTAGGATACGGTACAATTAACCAAAGTATTCCACCAAGTTTCTCTTGCTTTCCTCCTCTCTCCGCATGTCCACGATCTGTTTCGTGAAAGAGCTAGAAAGGAGATTGGGAAGGCGTTGGCGAAAGGAGACTCGAAAAGCTCACCTTTTCTTGGCGCATTTTTTGGACCCACTCACAAACACCGCCGCTTTCACCCCTACGATCTTGTCCAGGATACCCAACACACCCGAGTCTGCCAGTTTGTCTGGGCCAAACTCGGATATGGGACTGGCTCGCTCCAAAGCACCAGTCAGATCCGTTACATCCCAGCCCTCGAGTTCTCCTCCACCGCAAAACGCATCGCGTACGATCCGGAGCGCTTCGGCGTGGTTCTCGCGGAGTTGGGTGAACGTGCTTGACTTCTTTGGGAAAGAGAGATTGTCCGTTGAGACCTGAAGCGAGGAACAGTTTTGAGAGGAAAGGGGCATTGGATGATCGCTTGCAAACCATATTGTCTTGATCTCGGCACCTACGACGGGATGGTTGAGGATGTTCGAGAGCGTGTTCACCAACGCGAGGGCGCAGTCTGGAAACACCTCGGGTGCGACATTTTCCATGCGCCAGTGAACCATGAGGTACGGGCTGCTTGGTGCGAGCTGCTCACTGAGATGATAGAGTTCTGGAGAGTAGTCGATCGTAGGGACGGAGGTGAAGGGCAAAAGCGGATATCGGAGGTTCCAGTCGACGGTAAGTATGTCGGCGTCGAAGCCGAGAGGAGGATCTTGACGGAGGGCTTGAACGATATCGTCGGCAATGGGCGGGTGTTCACCCTCTTTCGGGTGGACCACAATGGCGGGCAACGTTGTCACGGCACCCGAGAAGGTTGCACTAAGACACTTGGGCGGAGGTGAGAAGGAAGCCTCCGGAAACAGCGTGAAGTACCGGTGATGAATCGCATCGGATGGAGAATTTGCCTTGGACTTTAGGTGTAGTCTCTGTACGGAAGAAATGGGTTGCCGACGTTCCTCGAACCATTCTTCGAACCTGTCCATCGTTACCACATCATAGCCGTGCATACGGAGGCCCTCCAAGTCATAGTACAAGTCGAACTTCCACCGTAGACATGATCCAAGACGACTCTTCCCAACCCTTGGAAGGACCATGGTGCGATTGAGTTTCTTCGCGAGTACAATGAGTTGAGAGAGATGCATTCGTGCCTTTGATTCTTGTTCTGCGAGCTTCATCGGTAATAGAAGCCTACATGGGCCTTGAAAACAGAGAGGCTTCGAGGGTATCGGCGGTACTGATCCTGCAACTGGTTCTGGTATCCGAGTCACAACGGGAGGCCAAACGTAGCTCGCTAGTTCCGCTTTCTTCAAGGATCGTCCAGAACCCTCCAACCTATCTAGAATTGATCTATCAACAACTGGAAATGGCTTTGGGATCTTCTCGGATGTCGGTATGACCGGTTTTACGCCCTGTGTTGCTTCCCCTACAGTGTTCTGTGATATTCGTAGTAGATATCCTCCGGAAAGAGAGAAACGAGAGTTGACGCTGTTGACGGGTGGGGATAAAACGAACCATATAAAGACCGTTATGGAAGCTAGAATCACCGCAAGAGAGAGAACGACCTTGGAGGAAGACGAACCGCGTCTGTTGCGAAGATTTCTGACAAGTGGTTCAGAATGTGGGTAATCCAAGTGCACTGGGCCCGTAGCATCGCTAGAGTTTACCCGAAATCTTGCACGTAGCTCTGTACCGAACGACTGAGATGGTGTGAGCGACATGGAATGAGGGTCCTCGTGGTGGTGTAACTGACAATGAGAGCCAGTGATAGTGACTGCTCTCACGTGCGTAGAAATGTCACATATCACACCCACCCACATGGTCGCCCAGAGCTGGAGTCGAAACTTACTTCCTTGAAGGTAGTACTAAGCATAGTTCATTCATGTAGAACCACAAGCAAGCTGAAGCTGACATGGCCAAATTCCAACCCAAAGCGACACATTATCGGGCCACTCGACTGCACTATAGATTGACCGTTGGAAGCAACGGAAATGGAGGAAAAGATAGACGGCGACAAGGGACGCGAACGAGATGAACTTTTTTTCGACGCAGTGGAAGCCTTGTGTTGATCCTCACCGGAGGGCGCACTCCAACTGCCATTGGCCTGGACACGGTAGCTCGATTAACCGCCATCTATTATCGCCCCAGCACCCCGGAAGAAGACTGCCTGTCAGCTTATTGGACGACAAGGATAAACCTCAGCTGGATCCAATCTCAGATCTCAGACGAGATAGACGGCGGAGAAGGGCGCGGACGAAATACTCTCAATGTGAACATTTCTAAAGTGAACCTCACCGCCAGGGCCGCAGCGGACCAACTTGAGCCTGCAACAATCCATATGCCTCCTGCGAGGTCGTTATCGGCAGTCCCCTTTCGTATCATCGATTCATGACGAGTCTTCAGCTGTAGCGGGAACTTTTCTGACCTAGCATCGAGAATTCAAGGATACCCATTTGCTGCCTCCATGAGCCCAGCTTCGATCCTCGGAGTCGACCCCGAGTGAGGATGCATTCTGCATATGTAGACGAAGAAATATAGTCATATAGCATGCTCATACAACATCGAGAAAGCATAACCAGAGCCCTGCCGCGTTTACTCCCTAGGAGCACCCCGCCCGACACCAGCGAATTGAGGCCTGAATTCACCAGGCGCATCCTCCTTCTTCCTGTACGAGTCACGGTCGCCACGGGGAGCACGGTAGGCGCCATCTCCTCCTCCGGGGCGGACAGCTGCGGGACGGGGTGGCCTGGCAGCCTTTTTGTGGGTGGCGGGGACGATTTCAGCGGGGAGGTGGAGCCTAGGATGACCTTTAGTCCCAAAAATTTAGAGGGTCGGGGGAAGGAAAGCGCGCACCATTCCCGAAGGTATTCAACACCCTCGGGGGTGAGAGTGTAGTAGTACCACTGCCAAGAGAACTGAGTCTTGACAAACTTCTTCGAGGTCAGACTCTGCAGGGCCTTGATGACCTGGAGGTTGGGAACGTCGAGGTCTTCGTGCTTGGGCGCATTGTAGTCTTTCTTGGCCACCAGAACGCCCTCTACGATCATTCAGTTATCGGTGTGAGTATGTGTGTTCCGATCCATATGATATGTCAACGTACCCTTGAAGAGGTATTCGTAGATGGTGCGCCTGTTCTCTTTCGAAATGATCATGCTGGGCTAGTTGGATTTTCGGGGGACCGCTACGAACAACAATGCTTCAGACTCCCATATCCCTGCATATCCTAATCATACGTACTGCGAAGCTGAATTTCGCACAAGTTCGGGCTGGATAGACGAAAGAAGTTTGGGTCAGTCAAGGTTCATCCAAACAGCCAAGACCTAATCCAGCCCTTCCTCTGGACCGATTTCCTTCGGAAAAGTTGGAATAGGTCCGCAAGACTGTCAAAATTAGACTGAGATACTCACTGGGCGTGTTTTGACGAAGGCCTTGCGGAGTCTTGGGGTCGACGAGCTTGTGTCGTTGTCGAGGATGAGAGGTCAAAGTTTGGCGTCTGTTTGGCAAGGCTGTTGACACACAAGACCAAACTAACGCCAGCGCGCCAGGCACAACTTCACAAGCGCTCAATCAACCATTTCTCTTCCGCGCTGTTTTATTTTCAGTTTCGATGCTTATGCTGCCATTGCTTTTTGACAAGCCCATCTCTCTGACGAGCTCGAATTCACTTACTGGTCCTTACCATTGGGATTGGAGTTCCTGCGGCTCTTAGCCAAGTCAAGGCGGCCGATGGCGAGATAAGATGATCAACCACGAATCACCTGAACCATAGCATCATGCCCAATGGTAAAATCCAGATTCCACAAGCTTTCGACAGTACTTCCATCATCCAGTCAACTCGAACCAGGTGGTAATATTGAAATGGCTGATTCTGTACTCTTGTCATTGCCCTCCTTGACGCCCTCACTGGCTGTCGAGGTACGTCTTCCACCTGTTTTCTTCGATATATATAAATAATGAATGCTCTGTACAGGTCCTTCCTCAGGGCGTAACTTTCCACCGTATCATCGTTCAGGCTGATGGCCGTGTACGTTTTTCTTCATTTTGCCCACCTTTCGTGCTTCTCATCGAGTTATCGTAGACCCACGACGTCGTCATTGGACCTGAAGTACCAGAAGAACACAGCACTCAGAAATACGTCGGGACAATCATCGGAAGATATGCCAACCGCGTACCTGTGGGCAAACACACCGTTGAGCGGAAGGGAGTCAAAGCTGAATTCGAGGCTCAACCCAACGGTGCGCACAAGCGAGACCTCACTAACACAATATCACTAATAGAACCCTTTTCGGATTTCAGAGAGTCCCCGTGTGTCGCTGCACGGTGGCCCCACTGGCTTTGATCTTCTGCCGTGGAAAGTCCTATCCGCCGAAGAAAAGCCGACTCTATTCTCTCAGGCAGAGATAGCCCACTTACCCAAATCTGGCTCTGGTTCTTCGTTTGCGTTCTTCCAGCTTGAATCGCCCGATCGGGATCAAGGCTACCCAGGAAAACTATTGGTTGAGGCGTTGGTTGCTGTCATTGAGCCTGGTCAACAGGAACGCAAGTATTCTGAATCCCCCGGCGATGCTGTTGGGAAAGAGTACGACCTTGGAAGTATCGTCTACGTCTATAGGGCGAAGGTCGATAAGGGCGTTACGCCTATCAACTTGACTAATGTGGGTTCACGTTACCAGCACCCGAAAGACGAGCTGATGTCTATATCCATTCCTTAGCACTGGGGATTCAACTTGGATGCGAGTTTGAAGGAGGGAGAAGAATCTCTATCTGTGAAGGATCACAGCCTGCTGCTCAAGGTGTGCACAAAGCCATTCGGGTCCGATAACACTTCTCATATCTTTCTAGGCCGACCACATCGCTCAACGCGACGCTGACAGTCTCTGCACTGCGCTCGTACCAGCTCCTACCGAGCATGTTCACAATGGCAAGAAGATCGGAGAAAACTCTCCACCATCCGGATACGGTCAGTGATACCCCATTGGTCTCATTCGCGTGGTCATTTACGAACACTATACAACCAGACGACTTTTATCTCTTCGAAGAAAAGCCAATCCCCATCCCTAGGAGAGTGGAACTGTCTTCGTTCAACGACAACTTTGACTTGCTCGGAGACTTGTTGAGGCCCTCGAACGGCCCCAATGCTTCCCGCGGGGCTCGAACTGAACCTTTTGCTGAGCTCGCTTCAGAGAAATCCGGCATCAAACTTGTGTTCGATACCAATCGTGCGTTATGACGTGCTCTGGTCTGCTCACTCTACTGATCCGCTGATTCTCTCTAGAAACTGGAATGATGTTCTACACCAACATTGGCGCGAGCCCGGCCAAGGGGGCGCGCAAGAAGATTCATGGTGGATCAGGTACTAAGGACCATGGCGATGGATACCCAGAATGGGGTGAGTTCAGGTCCCCTCGCGTTGAGGGCTTTCATTCTTACCGTTTGTCTTCCATTCAGCCGCCGCGTTCCTCGAGTTCCATGAGCCGCTGCATGCTTTCCTAGACCCGGCGAAGAAGGATAAGGATGATACGCTGTTGACGTCGGATGAATTGTACAACAATTATGTGAGATTGGATGTCAGATTCAAGGAAGTGAGGAGGAAGTGATGATCACTGGGCTGGAAGAGTATGTATATTATTTGTTGATATGTTTGCATGAATGTATGTAAGTCGAAATCGCCTTTTCTAGCGTCACCATACCTACCCGAAAGAAGCCCGCGACTAGACCGGATAGCAGTACCGGCCAAACAATTGACTAATACCGGGGTGATGGACCGGCATACCTGTCTGAGTACTCGGAGGACCGTGCACTCAGTAGTTAGAGGGAACCTACGGCCCACTTGAGGGAAAGGCTCAACAGATGAGTTAACGTAAACGTACGTATTGACATATTGATTGCTCTGCGGCTAGCCTATTCACAGCGGCGTCACGGCTAGCTGTACAGTGTAGTTGATGGCAGAGCTATCTTGGAGAATCAAGATTCGGATGGTCTGTGAGGAAGGCGTTTACAGACTGGCCCAGGTCAGCGCACGCCCATATGGTTCAACACCATGCGGGATGTACAGCCTCTCGGTAACATCCGAAGACGGGCCCGACGAAGGAGTCGGAGGGACAGCGTTGACAGTGCTGCTGAGCAAGCATTTTTCTGACAGAAGATGACTTCGACCTTTTCCTCCGGACTTCAAATCCTTATAAAGCGATCTTCAGCATGTTCAAACTTCAGGGCACTCAAATTCTGCTTCAAACCCACCAGCCACCTGCAAGAAGCCCCAAAATCAAGATCTTACTCTATGCACGCTCAAGTACCTCAAATTCTAGTCGTTGGACTTGGGAACTTGCCACTGCCTGCAACTCGACACAGGTACGTTAGATTAAGTAAATCAGAAGTGTGATGTTGCTCATGGCCTCCAACATAGTCTGGGACACCTCGTTGTCGATTCACTAGCTGCTCGCCTTGGAATAAGACTGACCTCAGAACGGAAAGGCATCGCTGGAAGCGACTTCATCTCCATAGGTGAAACTACCGTTCAGCTCACGTTATTCAAACCCAGTACGTCTTGTCAATTTATCGACTACAGACTTGATACTCATGAGGACTTGCGGAACAGAACAAGCAGTGAACATTTCAGGTCCTTCAGTCGCCGAAGCCTTGCGCAATACAATCAAGAATCGTCACCCCAACACAGCTTTAATAGTGCTCCATGACTCGCTCGCTCATCGCCCCGAAACCCTTTCTGCGCGTCTAGGAGGGTCTGCAAACGGCCACAACGGGGTCAAAAGTATCATCAGCGCTTTTGGAGGCAAGCAAGATTTTTATCGCTTTCGTCTCGGAATCGGGGAACGCGGAGGCACGGACGCTAGTGATTACGTTCTCGCTAAGCTCTCTTCTCATGAACGACAGTTCTGGGAAGACGAGGGGGTTGATTTGGTTTTGGAGGAGATTGAGAAGGTTGTGGCAAAGCTTGTGGGAGGATAGGGTCGGGGGTGGACGAGGCTCCGAATCAATCTCGAAAGGACGCCAACCATCGCTGAGTCAGAAGATGCTCCAGAGGACGCTGGCCGTGCCATTGATTCGACTTTGTCCATACGAAGATTCCGTATTCGGTCGAGGTCACTTCAACAATGTTCGACGACGAAAGCGTTGCTCGCCTTCGAAAGAGGTGTCGACGGGCTTGTGCCGACTGTTTGACACAGAAAGCGCCTACAACCCAGGCCCAACGTTGATTAGTTTGCCGATTACGAGCGAGTACACATGGCCATTTTCAAAGTCAGATGCAAGGTTCGACGGTAGAACGACTACGTTTCGGTTTGCCTGTCGAAACTGGTAGTCGCAGTACTGGTCGCTGGGTACTCTGGAGTATTCGATTTCGGGGGGACTGGCTCATAAAAGGGATGAGCCGTTACTCGCGTAAAAGGAGGGGCTTCGAGGGTCCTCTAATATCATTATAGTATCAATATTTCGAAAACATGTATTTGGCCTCCAGCTTGAAATGTCTCCGACCCCAATTACGTCTCATGCGATTAACAGCTCAATACTCCTGGTGATGAGAATTTGTTGATGTGTTGAGTTCAACACAGTAAGTCCAGTGCAGGTCGAGTGAACAGTTTTCGCACGCAACCCCTTCATTCACCACTGCGACGCGGTGTTCCTCTAAAATATATCGTACACGGTCTTCTTGCAGCTTCTTGCTCGCCGTCATAATACAAATATCGACCTCGACGTCAGCGTTCAACGTGGCTCACCACTTGCACCACACGGAAAGGCACCCATGATGATCACATGGAATTAGCACCCAAGTTGAGCCAGAAGGCTCTACAAGACTAAGCCAATCGATCTCATCCTTGGACCTTCATCAACGACCATCGAAATGTCATCCCAGCAGCCTATCCCAATTTACACCAATCTGAACGAACTCTATGGAGAACTAGGAACCACGCTGAATCATGCTCAACGATGGAACGAGCTTGCGGAGAATTTTCAGAAGAAATTCGGGAGGAAGCCTGCGTACATTGTTAGAGCTCCTGGACGAGTCAAGTGCGTACCTTTCAGGTCTCTTTCTGCGGAACGCTGGCTCATTTGAATGCAGTCTTATAGGTGCATAGCTCATCCTGCGTCGAATGACAGTATAGAACTCATCACACATTCAATTTGCCATAGGCGAACATATCGACTACTGCTTGTTCGGTGTTCTTCCAGCAGCTATCGAGCAAGATATCCTCATTGCTTGTGCTCCAAGAGCTGTGCCCACTTCTCCCCAGGACGGAACGCACGAGCCAGGTCATGTCACTGCAGAGAATGCGCACACAAAATACGCTCGTCAGATGTTTGCACCCTCGCAAAAACGACGGGGAAGCGTCACCGAGGGTCAAGTCAACATTGAAGAATGGCATCTGGACATCAACAAAAAAGAGTTGAGGTGGGAGAGTTATGTCAAAGCGGGGTACTACGTGCGTTTTTTTTCGTTCCGTTTCTCGTTTTCTTCGCGATGCTGAAACGCTACTCAGGGTGTCCTAAACAACTATTTCAATGGCGATCTGAACACCCTTCCGGTTCCTGTTGATCTCCTTGTCACGGGGGCGGTACCGGCTGGTTCTGGCTTGTCGTCGAGCGCGGCGATGGTGGTCGCCAGTACTCTGACCTTCTTGGCTGTGAACGGAAAGGTAGCGTTTCCTTTCAGGCACTCAAGGCAGATTTCGCAAGCTCACCATCTCATCTGCAGCTCGACGCTAACCTCACAGAGACAGACGATTCCAAGAAGATAAGCAAAGGCGAACTTGTAACAATGGCCGTAGCGAACGAGTACCGTGTCGGTGTCAACTCGGGAGGGTACGTTCCTATCTAACCTGCACGCATCTTGATTTTGACGAACCGTTTTTCTTTTACTCCAGGATGGATCAAGCTGCCTCGGTCATTTCTATCCCCTCAGCGGCCCTCTACATCTCCTTCTTCCCCAAATTGGACGTATCACCCGCCCCGCTTCCTCCTGGTGCTGTCTTTGTCTGTGCAAACTCCCTAGTCGTCTCCGACAAAGCAGTAACAGCGAAGACGAACTATAACCTCCGAGTAGTAGAGACTCTCGCTGCCGCGAGGATCCTCGCGAGACACCTAAATCTGCCTATTGGAAAGGACGAGAAGCTGCAGCTCCGAGAAGTCGTCGGGGGTTGGTTGGTGAGGTCAAGGAGGAGGGAGAGATGTCGACGGAAAAGCTCATCGAGACGCTGAAGCGGATGGATAGGGAGATTGAAGTACTCAAGCCTACGAAGGAGTCTGCTGATGGACAGCTTGGTGTTACCATGGAAGAGATGGTGGAGAAGAGTGGGTTGACAAAGGAAGAATTCCATCAACTGTATCTCTCATGGGTCGAAGGTGAGTTTGACGCCGTCGGAGTACGTGTTACTGTTTGGGCTGAAAAGAACTTCTTTCACTCTACTAGTCGAAGCCACCCACTTCCAGCTCTACAAGCGAGCCAAGCACGTTTTCTCGGAAGCTCTGCGAGTTCTCCAGTTCCGTCAAGTTTGCCTCGATGCTGCCGCGAGTCCTTCGTCCTCATCTCTAGAGGTCATCGAGAAGCTTGGCAACCTCATGAACGAATCCCAGAAGAGCTGCAATGAACTCTTCCAGTGTTCGTGTCCCGAACTGAACCAGCTGACGACATTAGCAAGGGAAGCGGGGGCATACGGAAGTCGTTTGACTGGTATGCTCGATGTCACTTCGTTCTCTATCCTCAGATTATTGATTCGAACCCATCCTTTTAGGTGCTGGGTGGGGAGGATGCACTGTCTCGATTGTTGCCGAGGACAAGGTGGACGCGTTCATCAAGCAAGTTAGCGAGACGTACCCGTTGTACAAGAGCTTGTCTGGGGATGCACTTCGCGAGGCTATCTTCGCGACGAAACCCAGTAGTGGCGCGTGTGGTAAGTCGGTGTCGGCGTTTTCTGTTTACTGGCAACGGCGCTGATGATGGATGTCCCTCCTAGTCTTCAAATTTGTGGATTGAGATCACGCTGTCGTAAAGCATATGTTTTTGAACCCGATCTTGTGTATCTTTATAGCTATTCCCACTACAGTAACATATGTATGTCCGATTTTTGCGACGCGGTGTGACCTCAACGCGTGGATTGTCACGTTTTGTGATTCTGTAACAACTTTCCCAGGATTCGCTGTCAGTCTCAACTTCCCAACTCCGATACTACAAGCCACGTCCTCCTTCTCACCCCATCTCTCTCGCTACTCAAGCTTCTCTATGGTCTCATTCCGGAATATCTCAGCCTGGATAACAACAGAGCATGAAAGAACGCTCAACGAGTACCGGGTCATAAAAGACACTTCTGGCAAAGTCCCGACAGTTTCGTGCTGGATACCCTCGACAGCGGAGAAGAATTTCACTGTCAATCTTCAAGCCTACCAGTCTAAGAAGAAGACCAAACTGCTTGCGGGATACCTACGACTCGATGGGAAGAGTTGCGGCTGTTTAGTTCTTCGAGGGGAGAATGTGGCCAAGAAGGACCGAGTGAGGCTCACGCTGGAAGAGTCGTGTCTGTTCAAGTTTGAAGATGTTTTGTTGACTGGTTCGCGCGTATCTTATGGGTCACTACTACTTGTATACTGATGTGCAGGTACCTCGGTTTCATCTGGCTAGACAACGACAAGTATCGAGGAAAATCTCGTACAGGATTAGGGGAAATCCGAATTACCGTGCAGCTGGTCAACAGTTCTGACAACACTCATATGGGATTTTACAACAAGCGATACGCTAGGATCACCCAAAAGCGACCTGTACACTCGGCGGACAAAAAGGGGATTGTGCATGTTGTCGGGTATGCTGAACTGAGATATCTACATCCTTCTCTGCCCGACTAACAAATCCCCCGCTGATAGCTTCACTAAATGTGGGTCAAAGACGTCCAAACTCGGGAGGCGCAAACCCAGGACCTCGCAGAATGTAAATCCCGTGAAGGGGGCGAGTCCAATCGTGGAGTTTGTGTTTCGTTACGCACCCCATGGTATGTATGTTCGCCATGTCCAAAGATCATCGCAATGACATCTCTCCCAGAGAAGCTTCGTAATGATGGGATTACCTGCCCCACAGCAGGAGTGAAAGGAAAGAAGGCTGTTATTACTTTGGCCAAAGACTCGGACTCGGAAGATGAGAGTGAAAGTTCGGACTCGGAAAGCGACTCTGGTACGTCGAAGGATTCAGATTCAGAAATGGCTTCAGCGTCCGAGTCGGAATAGTCTCAATGGTGGACCACTGGCTCATAGGGAAGTTGTGACCTCCAGGACGGTTCTTCTGACCGAGTGCACCCTCATACAACTCAGATGATCCCCTCGCCAACTGACCCGGCTCTTTGCAATCTGGGCAGGAGTCTAGCATTTTTTGTTCATGGCCCGGACACAATCTCGTCGCGTCCGCTCTATAATAGTTCCGCCTAGTCTCTTACATGTATTAAATTTAATACGGTACTCACCTCAGTTAAAACATGCCCTTGAATACATTTGTCCTCAAGGAGTAGACTGCGCAGGTCATTGCTGTCATGCTCATCCCCCATCCAGTGAAGGGTTTGGATCCAGCAACCATGAACAGCAGTCCAGAAGGGGAAATGCATAGTTACAAATACTGAGAGACTGTACATGATCAGTGATGCATACCATACAAAGAGAGACATGCAAGAATGTTGGAGGGAAATCATACATCAACACAATGGCAGGACATATCCCCACACCATTGCTTGTACACCTTTACGGCTGAGGCAAACATCTTTCAGTTCCTCAGCGAGCTGGGCCACCAACTGATTCGCAGCCTGGTATTCGTTCGCATTGACATCCATCCAAAGCCGTTCGAGTCCCCTGGTGGCAGGACGCCACTGTTCACTTGCAGTTGTCGCTTGCAAGACATAGATGTTGTCTTCCGCATCTCCTAGGACACCGTCGATTCCCTCGTAATCCGAGGATGGGGGTGGCATCCATAGAACGCTTGCGGCTTCCTTGAGGTCATGACACTTGATGCCTGCAAACGTCCCAGGGAGAAGATGTTCGATTCGTGGCAAAAGCTTGGTCGTCTTGGAATCATTGGCTTGAAACATCCTGAGCTCCGGATTCCCATGGCTGCTCAAGAGCTTATGGACGCGAAGTTCAAGGATCCAGTCATCGAGAGATCGCGTGATATGACGGTTGTTGAAAGCGCGGAAGAGCTGGAGGCAATGGGTTGTGTCCGCTGTAAAACGATATGATTCGAGAATATCGCTGAGGTATTTGGTGGTAGCTCAGTAAATGTATTTGACGAGCCAATCATCTCATCGAGCGGGTGATGAGGACGTATGAAGATGATCGGAGGGGAACTCTGGCTATCGAGCCTTCATCACGATATCCAGGCGGTCGTAGCAAGTATATTCGAGTTTGTCAGGAAGGGCTTGGGTGTCTATGAGAGGTTCGCCATAGACGTAGTCTGAATCTTTAACGACGGAGTCGGCTTCGCCATTATCCGCATCCATCGTATCATGGCCAAACGAGAGTATATCAGTCTTGAGAATTGTTTCCTTCCTCTGGTACGGCCAAGGCTTGCCCCATGTTTCGTCATATAGCACCTTTGCAAACTACGTATGGTGATCCAGGGTCTTCAGATCCATGTCAGAGGGATGGTGAGCACAATGATGAAGGGGGAAGAAAGACTTTGACCCTGTAGATTTGCCGGCCCGCCTGACCTGAATCTCAGCCTTAAAAGTTGCCGGCGGCTGTTGTCCTTTCGGGGTCCTTTGTCTCAAACCACTGTCTTCTCGCCGCTCGGCTCCCTCTTTCGACCATGTTGTGGTACAAAAGCATATCAGCATGGATAGAAAGCGAAGGAAGGCGACTTCCGCAGTACAAAGCGACCGAAAGGTGGCCACAAAGGCCAGATAGTCGCGACGAAGATTACCCAACCATTTCGTGCTGGATACCCTCAGAGCTTGGCCAGGTGAGCTGTTTGGGTACTTTCTATCAAGGAACTACGAAAGCTGAAAATCTTAATGGGCCACCTCTAGACATTCGAGATATGCTTTACAGATGATGATTTGCAGGGTTCCATATGCGGATATGTTGAGATTGACGGAACGAAGTGCGGGAGTAAGTTTCTGAGAACGCCCATGGATAACGGGAAGGTTATGCGCAAGGATGGTGTGAGGACGTCGAATACGGAGATGAGCTATTTCCAGTTCGCGGATGTGGTCACTACAGGTATGTTGTCTACTCGGTCAGTTATAGTCTTAGCCTCTTTCTAACGTCACAGCGAACACCTTCTCCTACTAGATGATGACGACTACCGTGGCCAAGCTACTGAGGGCATGGGCGAAATACGAGTAACGATGAGGGCTGTTCATATATCTCGGCCGCATGATGAAGGTCGACGCCGACCAAGGAGCTCGTTTCCGACATTCGACAGGCGCGTTATTCACGAGAAGGACAAAAAAGGACTCATGCACAGCGTCAGGTTCGTATTAGACAATTCAGACATTTGAGCATCGTACCGAACGTGGTTTAGGTTCACGACAAACAGCAGAGGAGGCGGTGGCGTGCAACGGTCAAAACCACCCCTCAAAGTCGTGCCATACCAACCGATTGTCGAGTTTGTATTTCGATACGCGCCTCTTGGTGAGGATGGCATACCTTTCACCGACCGAGATGACGTTCTGAACCTTCCCAGACAAGCTACGTGCGGATGGAATCGTTCCTCCGTTGGAAGCCCCTGTGAAGGTTGAAACGAAGAATGATGAGGTCCCCAAGGCCGACTTCATTGACCTCACAATAGACGACGATCCACCGGTACCCAAGGAGAAGGCTTTCATTGATCTCACTATTGACGGCGATGTCAACCTCGGAGTGCTCCAAGTACAGTTGAAAGACGAATCAGAGAAGGAAATCATATTAATTCTGGTACGTCTACCTTCGTTATTCGAGTTGTTTATTTTTGCTCATGTCTGTCAGGACGACGAGGACGACGAGGAAGAACCAGAGCCAATTCTCCAGGTACGTGCGATTACTCTGCGGCAGGAAACACGGCCGCCGCTTACTATGTCACACCCAGATCTTCCAATGATCGATTTCCAACATCTTCAGATCCCTCCTCCACATACCCGATTTTCTTGGATGTATCCATAGCGCGATACCAGTTTTGTAAATAAGTGTATATTACCTACTGTACATAAGTTATCAACCTCCGTATCTTCTTGGCACTACATAGTATATGATACAACCAGATCGTTCTTACACGTATAATTGTACGAATACAGACTTCTTCGACTCCTTTGAATCACCTGTTAATAGATACCTTCGAAACGAAACACCTCTCCTGCACCGTCCTGTAACCGACATCGCCGAGGTTCACATCAACTGAATCTCGTGCGCACCCTCCCTTTGGATCCTTCCCGGTCAATAGATACCGGGCAACTAAAATTATTGCCGCTAAGTTGAAACTCCCCATCGTCCCGTTACCTGAAACCGCCGTTTCACATCGACAGGACGGAAGGCGGTCGTCCTTCCCTTCGAATCCCCTCCGACATCTTCCCGTCAAGAGACAACACCAGAGTAGCTACCCCGACATACGCCAGTCCATCAACCAGAGTGACGACGAGGAGAAACACCTCCGGGTCGAACGGAGTCCTGAAACTCCTCGCAGACGAAATAATCGCGACGGTTATTTCAAATACGGCGCGCACGAAGATGACAGGTGAAGAGAACTTGATTAGGACAAGGAGTGTCTGCATAACCGATGTGAGTTTTAATTCCTATTTTTCAAACAAAAGGCAAACAAAAAAGTCTAACCTCATCGCGAAACGCGTCGATTTCCTTCATTTGACTCCAGATGTAAAGAGTGGATATAACAAAGTTGAGTGAGACCCCAACGTAGCAGACGACGTAGGTATTTTCAATCGCTTGTATGATTGAGAACGCGTCTGCATTGGCTTGGGATGTTGGGACGAAAGTGCTTTCTTTGATCCCAGGATCCCTAGCTTCTAAGACGACCACCGCGAGAATGACAATGGCCATCAACGACAGGGAGATGATGTCGATAATGCGTTTCTTGTGTGTTGTAAAGAGTGTGAAGAGAACGTCTCGTTTGAAAAGCGAGCGTCGGTAGTCGAGGACTGCAAGGAGTGAAGCGAGCATGAAGAAGTCGGCGAAACGTTGGGATGTTTGCCATAGGATGATCAGGGCTCCTGGACCAGGCGAAATCACGTATCTGGGGACCTCCGACGCGTCGTAGTACCTCGAGAACAGCACGGTGCGCACGGTGTACGCTCCGAGGAGTGTCAACGAGGTAATGAGAATGAAGATGAATGGAAGTTGAGGGAGACGGGAAATTCGTCTACGGTGAATGATGGTAGAAGCATAGATGGCCTGGATGGCTACAAAGACAAGGAGAATAATAATGGAGGCGAAAGTTGAATGAATGAGGGCAGAGACGTCTCCGTCCAGGATTCCGGACAGTTTGTCGTCCATGATTTTAAAAAGTGAGAATCAGAACTGAGAATCCACTGCTGAGACCGGCTACAGAGGGATGGGCTTGTGATTCAGCACATCAGATGCCAAAGCTGGGCTCGAATGCTTGATATCAGTCTTTTACTCTATATATACAAAGCAGGTAATAATCTGTAACCATCCTAAGAGGACGAGGGTGTAGTATCGTTGCTCAGAGGACGAAGCTAAGATGCCGGTAGCACCGCCACCCGCCCGTTCAGCTGCCGCGAGCGCTTAGGCTCTTCTCTTTCCCAGACTTCGACGACCGCGTCCGCAATTCCACTACTATGGTACCACAGCAAGCCAGCGACAGGGAAGCCGCAGTCTTCTCGCAAGAATTTGGCTACCAATCCGCGACACGACCTCCGAGACCTTCAAAAATACTTTCTCTAAGGCAAACTGGAGCCTTTCTGCCGGGCGGGCGTGAAGCGATGCCAACTTTCAGCGCCGCTCTGAAATTCTGATGGTTACTCGCGAATTGTCATGTTCTCTCCAACTGCCATTCGTACAGCAACTGTCAAACAATTTATAGGATCTCGCACTATTGATGATAGCGATCTACCAGCCCAAGTTTCAAGTTTGAGCGTTGTTTGAGCGCAGACTCAGAGGTGCTAGTGGTAGGCTGGTCTGGCCAAGCAAAACCTGAACTTGTGAGTAAAACCTTTCTTTCCGACTTCTGCAGGTGCATTGCTAATGGGATGATTACAGACCTGTACTCGAAGATCGGATAACCGCTGACGCAAGAGGTCATCGTATGTATTCTGCTTGATCAAGAGCTAGACTAGCGAATGGCTTACACTAGCTCAGGTTCGTAGCTATCGCTCCAAGGCAACGACAAGGGCTAAACTCATGCAGGAAGCCGCTATCAACGAGGAAAAACGTGGAATCCGCCAGGACGGTATTCGGTTGTACGGTTACACGACGCTTCTTCCGAGTACACTGTACTTACACGAGGAACTTCACGGCTTCTGGTGGATGGGCGGTGATACCTGGTTCATTCTAATTTTAAATCACGGTGCCAGTTGGATTGAATCGCTCGTTCAACAGCTCTCGCCTCCGACAGCGCCATTGACCTTTTATCAAGGCAGTTCGATGTCCAGCTCGCTAATTCACGGCGGACACGGAATAGCCTTTCATGGTTTCGTGAACGTTCTGCTCGAGAGCAAGGTAGGAAACGGGATAATCAGGTAGCTTTCCAATTCAAAGACTCTTGCTCTCTCAAATTGTCGTCTCTCTGGCTTCTTTCTGTCGACAACACGGCTCGCTCACAATCTCACACCGTCAATTTACGATTGCAAAAATATATGTCTTGGCCTGGAGGACCGCGCTAAACCCCTATATCACATTACGCGGGGTAACCGGTAAAATGTCTTGGAGGCAGTGCTGCAGGGCCCCTGGAGTTGATTTACTCCATCGTCTCCTTATAAAGTGACAAGGGTTGAGATTTTCCAAATATCCCCACTACCTATACCTATGATCGCCATGGACTCTAAAGCTCAACAAGCCCAGCAGAACAGCGCGCCTTCCGCTCCTGACCCTCCTCCTCAGTACGCCCACCAGCATTCGTCCAACAGTGGCCCTATCACACTCCAACCTCCTTCACAAACTTATGACCGCCAGTATTCGGGCAACGGCTCCTTCCCACAACCTCAATATCCTCAACAACAACAACCTCAACACGGTCTTCAACCACCCATGGGGCAACCTGGTATGGCACCGCCAGGCGAAAGAACGGCCTCGCAGGTCGGAGAGGAATACAGGGCAGCGTGTACGTCTGCCATCCCCTTCCTCACTGTTATTAGACTGACTCCATTATAGTATTCGCTGAATGTGCTGCCGGTCGTCACCAACCGTCGACGAAATATGGAATGTGTGGAATCATAACAGCTGTCCTCTGCTTCCCTTGTGGGCTTATATGTCTATTGTACGTCATGCACCCTGGCTCTCTCAACGCCTTGCACTGACATCGTTACTCAACCTCACAGCTCGGATTCTGAGCAAAAGTGCGATCGTTGTGGTGTTCTCTTATCAAAGTAGAAGCTCCGACCACCCCGCCTGCCTGCGCTTACCCCCGCTTGAACACTCGATTTTTCACCCGTCTTTCATTTGTTTTTCCCCTATGTATCGATTCCTGGTAGTGTATTCTATCAAAAGTGAAGATCGTCACGCCTAATATACACGCAGTGTACAGTACATCCGTCGTATACCCTGAAGTTCTTCGTGCACATCCGAATTCGCCAAGTATAACCCAGTACAATGAACTTAGAGACCGGTCCGGTCTGTCACAACACCTTGGCTTGGACAACCATTGTCTTCAACATTCTTCATTTCCCTTGTACACGCATCGTTGTCCTTGGAATCACCGGAGTGTCGAGAGGCCCAGCGCACATTTTCGTCGCAAATAAGATTGTCCGGTCTTGGGCGCTGCTTCCTGACTTCGCCGGATTTGACTAGGCTGTATAATCGCTTGATGGCGATGATGCTCACATGTTCTCGCAGCAAAGAATATCAAAGCCACAGCCCTGGTGCGAGCGATAGTCTGTTCTTGATACTGGGAACAAAACCTCATCAGGTCTATCTCACTGCATTCCAGCGCAATATCGCTTGATACCCAAGGATGATTGACGACCTTGTGGCCATTGTGAGCTTGAGTCCTTCTCTGGTAGTAGGCTACCAAGACTCATGTTTGTATGGGCAGGTAGTCGACAACGGGTCCGGAACGTGCAAAGCGGGCTGTTGGTGGTGATTTACTCTCAAATTACGCTACATGAATCTGATCGTACCGATGAATGCATCTATTGTCAGTCGCGGGGGATGATTCGCCCCGAGCTATGTTTCCGTACGTATGTCGCCTCTCGAATCCCGAAATAGTCTGATAAGAGCCCCAGATCTGTTGTCGGACGCACTGAACAGGCTACGACTAGAACCGGGGACCAGGACATCTATGTGGGGTACGTGAAGAACGTCCTGCTGCGCTTCCAGTGAATTCGATTCTCAGACCTTCTCTACAGCTATGAAGCCCAGGCGAAGCGCGATACACTCCAGTTGCGATACCCAATCGAGAACGGCATCATCCGGAACTGGGAAGATATGGAGAGGATATGGCACCACATCTTCTATCGCGAGCTCCGTATCTCTCCTCAAGAGCATCCGTTACTTCTCACTGAACCGCCACTCAGGCCGAAAGCAAACCGGGAGAAGATGACGGAGACCATGTTTGAAACGTTCGATGTCCCTGCGCTATCCCTCCAGCTTCAGGCCGTGTTGGCACTATACGCGGCGTCTGGTCGAGTGACTGGCGTGGTATTTGACTCGGGCCATGGCAAATCGCACGTTGTGCCCGTCTTTGAGGGATATGCGATTCCGCATCCGATTGTTAGTTTGGACGTCGCCGGGCAGAATCTAACTGAATTCTTAGTGAGAAAGCTTGGGAAGAAGGGATATTCGTTTTCGACTGACGCCGGATGTGATGCTGCGGCTGAGGATATCAAGGAGAAGTTGTGCTATGTTGCTTCGGATTTCGAGCAGGAATTATCGAGCGCCGCCGAGTCCTACGAGAAAAGCTACGAGCTACCTGATGGACGGATGATCACTATGGGTGATGAGAGGTCAGACTCAAAACAACGCGCGACGAAAATCTGTCTGATATCGATATATCATCTGTCCCTAGATTCTGTGTTCCTGAAGCCATCTTTCGTCCACATCTACTAGGCCTCGACATACCTGGAGTTCACGAAGCTTTGTAGGCCTCTTTCGCTCTTTTTTAGCCATGTTGATTCCCAGACGTCGGTGCAGATACAACTCCTTCTCGAAATGCGATCCAGATCTTCGTTCCAGTTTGTACACCAAAATCATCCTCGTCGGCGGAAATACCAAGTATCCGGGTCTACCAGATCGCTTGCAGAAGGAGATGGCTGCTTTGGCGACAAGCAAAAAGGTTCGTGACCTGGAAACCTGTGAATTATACAGCAGACTAAGTCGAGCATACCAGGTCAAGGTGATTGCCCCACATGAGCGGCGGTTCTCCGCTTGGATCGGGGGGTCCATTCTCGGTTCTCTGTCGACGTTCCCAAATCAGTGTGTGTCGAGGCAAGAATATGAAGAGACTGGTCCTAGGATCATACATCGAAGTGAGTGTGGCGGTCTTCGAGGTGTTGGGAGCCCATTGTGCTGATTCCGCTTCCGCCTTCTGTGAAGGATGTTTGTAGACTCCCGGCCGTTGGGAAGATCAGAGATAATACATACTGCGCAAATCTCACGTCAACAAGTCGGGAATGATTCTGAGCGTGCCGTACCTTATGAATTCCGGGAGTTGTTTTAGGCTTTCTCCTCCAAACCTTACCGACGTCAGTCATCATTCTCCGTGCAGGCTTGAATTTGTCCTCCAGGGATAAGTTTTTTGGCAAGGTCCGACTTGGACTAGCCTGCGGCCGGTATTGACGACCCCGACCCAAGGCGCAATCTCGCAAGAGAGAATCCAATTTGGGGACTTCCGTCAATGGGGTGGCTCAGCGCCTCTGCCAGTCACGAATCATCAACAGGAGTCTTTCCGACTCCTTCTATTCCCACCTTTGATCAAGGTCAATGTCATTGGGACTCAGAAGGGGAAGATCGATCATCGACTACACCCCCTGGACGAATCCGACTGTCATACAGCTTGAATGGAATACCAAGAGATCATGGAAGGAGCGGACATGAGCTTCTTTCCCGCCGAATAAATAGAATGTTTGGCGACTCGCGTGAGTACCGTTGAGAGTGGGAAAATCAATACTCTTCGTGTCGACGTTGCAATTTCGATGATGATGCTGTTGAATGGTTTGATTCAGACAACATATGTATGTGGTTCAACAACAATTAGAATGTCCCGAGGAAAAATGGCTCTCACCATCGTGTTCGTGGAGTACGGGGGACTTGCGAAGTAGTGGCGGTAGGCCGCATGGGAGACTTGATGTGACTGCAATGAATCTGGGAGTGAGAAAGGGGTAGCTTGAGGTACAGCTCGAACTACGTAGGAAAGGGGTGTGGCAACTGATGGCGGCAAAGTCCGGCGACGGTGGCGCGGAGAAACTGAGTCGTTGATGCGTGCATGCTACTCCCGTGACCAAGACGCGTTCTTCCTTGCCAAGCGCCGTCATTTTCAACCAACAAACAGAATCGACATCCCGCTCAACTTGTTGTTTCATCGACGAGATTCTCCTCTGGCGGAGCTGGATCCCGACTGTGCGCACATGCTGCGCAGTGCGTAACACTCTTGTCTCGGAAAATTACACGCCTTGGCGGTATTTGGGCCTTTCGGACAATCTTCTCGGCGACGTTATCTACGGTCTAGTTTCCCGATCTCAGACCAACCCTTGGAACTAGACGTTAGACATCCGGAGACTCGGTGCCGCGATAAGCTGTTGTCTCGGGTGTTGGAATGTCGGAAGGTGAACTATAGGAGGCTCAAGGGGACAGAGAGGTACCCACGGACGCATACAAGCAAGACACGAGGATAAGGTGAATCAACATTCGCGATCAAGTTGGAGGAGCCTAATAGTACGTATTTGAAATTTCCGATATTATACTCGAGATTACTCCAACTTCGTTTACTCATAGTGTCTCGCTGTCGACGAGTTCTGGGAGATTTGTCTCCATGAGTCCTTTGGGTCCTGAAGAGTTTCGTATCGAGACGAGACGAAGGAGCTTTTTTGTTCGATTCCTCGATGGAGCTCACTCTGGCGTTCTGGGCTTCTGATATATTTGGCTCGGGGTAGACGGCCGATTCTGAGGACAATCCTCCCCATAATGGCCTCACATTTAGTCGGGACTCAACGTCAGGCCTCGAAACGGCGATTAGCACGGAGAAAAGCGAATACCGTGAGCTCGCACTTCTAATGCTGATGATTGATCAAAGCCCCGCTCGGTCGAGTGTTTATGTTGGGGTCTAGACAGAATTGGCATTCCGAGTCGGGGTAGCAGAATGCTTTCACTTCCAGGGTGGTCCTTCTGATTCCTCAATGGTGAGATAGTCGACAGTCAAATGGATGGACGTTTAGCCTGCGGCGACCGGGGCCACGCAGGTCGACTACTCATTGAAGTTTAGTTGATGTAGGTGAGTGATTATGGCTTCTTGTTCAAGTAACCGTAAACCAAGATGTTCATGCGGATACCTTGTGGCGTCTACTTTTAGGCCGACCTATGAATGACACTCTACGTTGCGGAACGGGATTGAAATATTGAGTGACGACTTTCGGTGTGAGTAGTGAGGGAGAAGTGAATTTCCGGAGAAGGCTTATTGGTCGCGATTGAACCCAGACCGTCTTGTTTACTGCTTGTTTCCCGTGTTGGTGAGTTCCTGTGTTCCGGTGGGCTTGTCGTGTGACGATCTTGAGTTCACCGCTGACGTTGCAATAGACTCGGGACTGGTCACGATTCGTTAGGACCGTGAGCAATGATGTTCTGTCTGATGGGTTCTGAGGTTGAATTGCTGGGAAGTCCTCGTTCTATTCGGATGGTAGAGTTGCCAGATCATACATTAATGGGAAGGTACGTGCGGGGGACGCAACTTCGATTCTGACCTTCGTTGCCAGACCAAGATGCGAGAACATACGAGAACGGCCACTACAGGACCTGGGAGTGTCTAGATTCTGGGATTCTGGGGAAGAACACTCAAGACTCAAGGTCGTCTTTTTCGACAGAGTCGTCTGATTCTGTTCTTTCTTTCTTTCAGCAAGAACCGGCGGCGGCGAATCGCGGGGCCTACGTGAGCTCCTTCAATCATAACGTTCGTAAGATTAAGATCAAATGAGGGCCAGAGTAGTTTCAGCAAAATGAAGCTGCTGACTCGGCTTAGTGGGTTTCAATTCTCGAACATCCCGCCGCCAGATTGCCCTGAAATCGTGAAATAGTGGTGTTGAATAGGTTTACCAGAAGAGTCAATTCATGACTGGACAAAGGAACTTGTTAGTTAGGGCCGTCAGTGATATCGGGAATAACTCAATACCCTTTGAGTGACGGCGATAACCCAAATCGAATCTTCGACACAATACCAATTTCTCTAGATTCAATTTCTCAGCATGCAGTTAGCTGGGCTCTCAGGTGCGGACTCTCGGAAAATAAACGCAGAACGGATGAGCAGAGATAGGGTGGTTAGGGTGTTTGATCGGTGGGAAGATGGAAGATAGAAGCTCAAAATAATTGTTTAGTACTCACGTCAGGCTGTAAAAGCTCTGAATGACGGGAGTGATGGCACAAGACAAATTGCTCTTTGAGAGAGCTTTTTTTGAAGAATGATTGCTGTAAATACTTCTCTGCCGTTTCTCGATAACGGAAGTAATGAGTGGAGGTCTCAGAGAGCCGTCCTACAGCCTCGCACATTGGAATTCCCATGTCTCTTTACGATCTTAAATTACATGACCAAATGGGGATTTGGAAAAGGCACGAGGTCGTCCGTGACTCAATTTGGAAACCCTAACCCTAAGCACCAAACGAACCTTGCCAAATCTGAACAGCGGATCTCCTGGAGCAGATCTCAATACCCCAAATTCAACAAGGGGGGCAATAGAGGGGGTCACACGCTTAGACTGTCTAAGGCTCGATGCGTCTACTCAGACTTTGAGTCTAACTTTCATATCCCCCCAACCGTTAACGAACACGACCACCTCCTTCTCTTCATCAACGGCGACAACGACGATAACGGCTACGGTGACGACGACAACGACGATAACCGCACTCTTAATCACATCCTCACCAACTCAAAGTGTCCTTCACGAGGCTTGCTCGCTCCCCCCGACGACGACGAACGACCTTCAGAAGCATGCAGAATATGAAACAAGACTCTGCACTCGCGCACGGCTTGAAATATCCTCCCAAATTCCTGGAATCTCTAGAGAAAGTGCCTCTCTCTAGAGTAACATTCACTTCCTCGGCGCCTCTCGATGTGAAGAACGGTGAGCACAGTACTTCACCTGGCTTGCTCAATGGCACCACCAAGTCACCAACACCAATATCATCTCCTAATGCCTCGCCAGCTCCGTCTCATTCGACACCGAGCTCGCTAGAACTTTCTGCCGAGTCGGTCAACAAAGAGGCACCGGCGACGAGACCCGCTGAGAGCGCCTCGGATGCTAATAGCATATATCTACTCTCGACGTCGCACTTCTCGGAACTGCATCAATCGCATCTACTCAATCCACCACCCGACAGCGTGTTGTTCCCATTCCTGCATGGACTGGAAGGTGGCAACGAGGCTCTATGCGGCTTCTTCCTCGGTGGTGGTGTTGGAGGCCCTAGTTCGATGACCGGTATGTTCTTACAAGTTTCGTATTGCCCGTATTTGATACTAGCTCTGAACGGTTCTCGATTAGCTCGCAAAAAGGTCACTGTTCCACCTTATCGAGGGCTCATGTGGGTGATATGTGAAGACGATTTGGACAACCCGGAGAAAGATTTGAGGTGTTTAGTGCACCCTCAAGAGCATGAAATGGGTCTATTTGGGTTGACGTGCGGTCGATTGCTCTCTCTTCTCCAGATTTAGGTTAACGTCGCCAATGCAGCCCTCCCGATTACGATGAAGACTCCGACAGTTATTTCTCCTCTGAAGACGAATTGGACGACTTGGACGAGGAAGAAACCTCGTCAGAATCCTTTTCGACGGAAGAAAACGGGGCAGCAATGGACGTTGACGTTGCTATTAACGACTCTTCTTCTCCGTTGAGTGATCCCGGTGCGTTAACTCCACAATAACCAGTGTTCAGTCACTGATTGAATTCAATTCGTAGATAACACGGATATCGACGACCCAAATAATGCTACATATATGCATCCAGTAGCTCATCGGCCGGCTCCCATGACCAAACCTATGTTGAACACGAGGGACCTGCCCATGGATATGGAGATGCCGACCAGCAGTAGCTTCGCTTCGACGGCAAGTGAAGACATCGATATGAGGATGGACGTGGAGTATGTTTTCTATTCCTTTCGCTATTTCACCGAGTGCATTCACATTTTCCTGCGCTGCGGGAAGGTCCCAATTGTGGCTCCAAATTCACATATTCGCACGATCCAAAAGTTTTCCCTAATCGCCACCTTGCTGACGCCCGTTTTGCAGATCCTGTAGAGGTGCCGAATCCTTGTCTTCGGCTTCTCCTCTCACGACTTCAACATCACCTTCCGCTTCTCCGACATCGCAATCAAAAGCACGACGAGAACGCAAGCGCTCACAATCTCAACCACCGCAACCTGCTACTCCGATCTTGACATGCACTTTCCGCCCTCATCAATTACTGAGAAGGATCCCGAGAGCGAACCCTCCGAAAAGCTTGAAGAGGGAGAATTCTCCCATCTCACCGTCTGCACCTCCCCGCGTCGGGAGTGGCACTGACTTCGAACAGGGGTACGTGCAGGTCAAGATTGAGGTCAATGAAGAGGAACAGGACATGCTAGTTGCTTCTTCAGGACAAGACCAATTGGAGGATTGGAGTGCCAAAGATCCCGAGTGGGAATATCATTTGACCCCGCTTGCGGTTCCCGATGGAATTAGCCTCAGGAATTTTGGGTGTCAGGTCGTGAGTGCATTTCTACTAGTTTGGTGGCGTGGGTTTGCTAAAGATTCTACCTATAAATAGGCTATTCTGGCGGCTTTGAGTGATATTGTGGTGTACAGTCCTGTTGGCAAATCAGCGAACGCGCAAAGATTGGCGGCTCAGTTCAAGGAGGCTGTTGAGAGGAAGCGAAGGGAACGGATCGCGAGCGGTACGTTACTGTGCTATGGCGACTCGTTTGCTCCTTGCTCATCAGTGTATACATCTCGGTCGCGGTAGGTCATGCCCCGCATACCCTTTCGAGATATAACGTGTTCATTTTGGACGCGGGAGCTGAGGAGATTCGAAAGGATTCGTTGGCTCCGCTGTGCGTAAGGGTTAAGGAAGGCGGGGCGGGTGCGGGGCGGATCACAAGCGATGATGAATCCGAGGGGTGGTTTGGGAAGGGCGTGATTTCACCTCCGCCAAAACCATTAGTTGACTACTTTGGGGATGCGAAAGTGAAGAGTGGCGAGGTATGTGTTGGATTTCATCTTATCACTTGAGTACGAGCTCTCATTGATGTCTATTGGCAGCTCTCTATGGACGTGGATAGGACCCAAGAGTCCTCCGTCATCTCTTCATCACCTACGCCATCCCAAGGGTCTGGCTCAAAGCGTACACGAACGCAGAATACCAATCTCCCGGCTAACACTGTTGACTTTGCACAGAGGGAGAGGGAGGAGATGAGGGAACTAACTCGGGCTAGCGAGATCATTCGCATACCCGTAGTGAGGCGAGCTGCGAAAAGTGAGCAAGAGGCAGCGGAGGCCGATGAAGTGCTGTCGACGGGACAGGTATGGTTAGGCAACGTGAATGACGTCCCGTTGCCTGTTGGTGTGTCGCTTCCATAACTTACACCCAAGAATTTTTGCTCACTGGTTTGGTTGTCAACAGATACTTACACCTTCCATCCCAATGGCGGTATGGAACTCGAAGGTCTTGAGGGAGCCGAACTCGAGACTAGAGAATGGGAAACACTGGGAACTTCACGTATGCATTTTCCATTTCCTCGTCTTATCGTCGTATTCATATCATCGCCGGGCAGATCAACCACCATCCAATCCTCTTGGCTTTGATATTTGTATAGAATGTCATGACGCCGCGCCGTTACCTTCAAAGGACCATCTCCGAATGGTTGAGGAACGCCTCACTGCCATGGACCAAGCATGGCGAAGCCGACAGGAGTCGGACGGTGTTCCACGACCTCCGCCGACGGCAGCGAACATCATACATCTACTGTTTCCCAGCAGTCCAACTGCGACCCCCTCTGTCGTGAAAGACGCCGTCTCGATCGTCAACTGGTTAGGAGGGCTGGTCGGTAAGTGGATTTCTCTACATTGTAGCACGCACGGGGTGTTCAAATGACATCTTCATTTCAGGCGTTGGGGATGAATGGGAGGATGATGAACTGGAGCCGGAGTGTACCACTTCACCTCCACCGCACCTCGCAAACGTGCCCGTTGGATCTTCCAACAATTCCGTCGATGTTTCGTCGTCAGCCTCCAGTCCGACATCCCCTTCGTCAGCGAAACATACCTCCTCTTGGTCCTCCTTCATTCCCGCCTTCCCACTCAGCTGGTCCTCAGGGTCATCGGCAAAACCTGCGGAGACCGGTACAACTCCAAAAGATAGCGTCCCCAGCTCTTCAGCTCCACCCACGATCTCAATCGGATCGAGTAACGGTTCCGCTTCAGGTTCAGTTGCACCTGGGTCCATGTCCACGACTCCACGAACAAGATCGTTCACATCTCCTGCTGCCGCCAACTCCCCTTATGGAACCTCTGTCCCTGCGTCATCTGCTGCCGCTACGAGCAACGCGTATCCAACTGTTCGGTCCCTTAAACAGAAAAACAGGCGGTGGTCCCGCCCGTTGAAGATCTTGATCTATAGTTCGGATGGGTACACAGAAAGTTCGGTACCTGCTTTGTGTCTGTTGATGGCGTTTGGTGTTTATGGGAATGCTGGTCGTGTGCCATCGCTCGAGTGTCTCGAGATCCCACGGCCAGATCGGGAGCAGAGAGGGATGACGCTACCTGAAGCGTATCTGCAGCTGCAGTTGGGCGACAAGAGGTCTGAGAACGGGAAGAGGAAGATTGGGAGGAGTTTCTTTGTGTACCAGAGCGACTTGGGGTTCTTGAGGAAAGTCGAAGTTGAGTATGAGAAGGAGAGGAAGGCGAAGCAGCGAGAGATGGAGGAGACGGAGAAGGAGAGGAAGAGGAAGGAGGAGTGGGGAAGGAGGGGCAGCATTCACCTCGAAGAAGCCCGCCGGGAACGAATAAAGAAAGACCGAGAGGGTTCGGTCGATAATGGTTCTCCAGGGAAGAAGGGCCTCTTTTCGAGTTTTGGAACGAATGTGAACCCGTATGTCGCTGGTTGGGGTCACTCCGGACAGTCTTCGAAAGAGCCTGCAAAACCACTACCAGTGAAGTCGCGGCCGTCAGCGAAGAGCGTATCGTTCGCTTCCCCTCACACACCACCTCCAACTATCCCAATGCCCGTACCCTCTACACATTCTTCGCCCCCGGCTCCCTCGCCGCCACCTCAGAGTGGTAGCGCGAGTGCGAGTTTACCTTCGTTATCGGCCCTACCAGAAGTGGCACCTTCTACACCCCCGCCATTGCCACCGATATCAGGACAGGTCACCACTGGGGCCCTCGCAGTCACGAGACCCAGGTCGTCAACGTTCGCGGGCTCTATGCATAACGTTCTTCCAGGATACTTTGGAAGCAACAGCCTTCACGAACAGAAGCTCCGAGCCAAATTCTTTAACGAAGCGTGGTTCAATGACTCCCGATTTGACGGCAGTTTCCCAAGCAGAGTGCTCGAGGGTGTATATCTAGGCAACCTGTGAGTCTTATTCTCGACACCTATTTCATTTAACACCCGATAACTGAACAATCCTAGGAATCATGCCTCCAACGTTTACATGCTCCAAGCTCTCGGGATAACACACGTTGTTTCCGTCGGTGAATGTGCACTCATTCCCCCGGGCTATGGACATGGACATGGCCAGCACCAGCCCCAGATGGTACAACATCCGTTCTATCCCAACTCCCATGGGCATTATTATTCGCAACATGTTCATGGCAATTCGTATCCTATGCATGGACACGCAAGTTCTGGTACGGGGTCGCATTCTTGCGCATTTCGTCGATCTGACATTTTTACTATTTGCACAGTTCCACCTACACCTGGCTCTCTGTACCTGGAGGAACGCGCGGGCAGGATTAAGGTCTTGGATATCCAAGGCGTATGCGATGACGGAATTGACACTCTAGATGAGGGACTGTTGGGCGATATCTGTGAGTGTTACTCTGGTCTATTATGCACATACCGCTGACCACTGCTTCCACTAGGCGAATGGATGGACGGAGCTCGTCGCGAAGGCGGCCAAATTCTCGTTCACTGCAGAGTCGGCGTCAGTAGGAGTGCTACCGTCGTCGTGAGTACCCTCATACCGTTTCGTTGGTCTGCGCCTTTCACTGACGTATGGCATGTTACTCAGATTGCGTATGTGATGAAGTCTCTCAACCTCCCCCTCGTGGACGCATACCTTATCGTTCGCTCTCGTCGCCTCTCGGTGCTTATTCAGCCGAACATGAGACTTCTGTATAACCTTTGCGCTTGGGAGGTCCGACTTGGTATGAACAGGGTTGAGGCCAAGATCTCCGAGCGAAGGAAAGCTCTTTCTGGGCAGCCTTGGACAAAGGAGCAAGAGGATAAGCTCAGGGAGGACCTGCGCAAGATCGAGCTGTCGACGGTGGTATCGTGGCCTTACCTTGCAAAGGAGGTTCATAGGTTGAACGAAAAATATTTGGGATAGCTGGGTGACGATTTGTTGATGTACTGGTGAGTTACCTCCTCCCTTTTTCCGCGAGTCGGCCTCGAGACTCATGTCGGTGTTTCCAGTATGAATTTTTTCTTGTGACTGTCTCCGTCAATATCCGCATTATTTATTTCCAGATCTTGCTCGTTTCTCCATTCCATTCCATACATGTACCTCTGTCTATATTGTCTTCATTTTCTTTCTCTCTCTCTCTCTCTCTCTCTCTCCATTCTCCTCATTCTGTCGCCATTCATACTCATACATGACCCGTCACTACCACGCGCATTCACATATCATTCTGTTCATCTCCGCCTGTCTTTCCGCTCCGTCTCAATTTTCATATCGTCCCGTAATCGCGCAAGTTAGTTTGTACACTAAACCTCCAGTGCTCCTTGTTATCGTTCGTTGTCTGTCGCCGTCGCCGTTGTTGTGTTGTAGAAAAAAGGTGTAAATAGGTACTTTAGGCTCTACGTTTCGCAATCACTCATATCTGTCGTCGTCTTGAGTGTCGGACGAGCTATATTGTCTATGGAAATGATCATCATCCACTGTAAACGAATCCCCCGTCCACTATTCGCTTGAAAGCGATACGTTCTACATTCTTCGAGTCGTTTGTGAGGATCACCCAAGGTCGTTCACCTACATTCGCACTCATGTGTCCGACGAGTCATATTGTTCCCAAAAATATTTCTCGTCCGCTATCCAATGAATCCCCTCGATAGCGATGGGTTCTACATCATCGTTTGTGAGAATGATCCGAAGAGGGTTCATGCTCCTGCGATCGGGGCATGTGGAAACAATGTCTGCGAGCTTTTTCAGCCCGTCCTCGACCGACGGGCCACGTATCCTAAATAAAACAGAACGAAGAGCCGTGAAATGGCTTAGATCTAAAGTTGCTGTAGTTTCATCGAAAAGAAAAACGGTCGGCGGTGTGTTACTACTGGGGTTCCCAGTTGAGCGGTGCCAGACAGATCTCACCTGGAATAGTCTGCCACGTCAAGTAGAGAGTCAAATCCTTTACTGAGGAGGAGTAGAGGTCCATGAACGATTGTAAGAGCGGTATTCCAACTGACAAGGGTGCCGGTGAGCAAGCGAGCGTTAAACTCAAGGTCTCTAAGCCCGGGAAATTCAAGACATCAGGGAGGAGGAACCAAGGAAGGAGAACGTTCCAAATCGCGTCCAATTGGAGGCGACGAAGACGAGGTAGGGAAGATGGCAGTTTAGTAGATCTGGGGTCGTATATTGGGTCAACGGGATCGCATACTGGGACCCTTTCCTGGACGCTGTAGTTCATAGAGAGACTCTCGAGGGCACTGAAATCCCCAACGAGGCTCAAGACGTCCCCTGCTTGGATAGATGATTGTCGACCCCAGCCGGGAAGGTCACCGTCGACAAGTTCGAGGTGGGTGAGGGAGGAGGAGAGATCCATGAATAAAGGGAGCATCGCGTCGCCAGGTCCAAGAAGTCTCAGCGAGGTGAGGCTAGTGCATTTGTCAATGAGAGACTCGGCGAGCTCGAAAACGATGGGGGGTATATCAGGATGACGGAGATAGCTCGGAACGTTCAAATTCACCGCTGTGACCAATGGCGCCAGGGTGCATTTGGGATCGTTCAGGAGAGATGAGAACATTGGAGCGTTGTAGTATCCGAGATTTAATAGATGATCTTTGAATAGAAGTTGCCGAGCTTTTGGCATCCAGGATCTGCAAACAAGACTGCAGGCAGATAATGAGAGCCAATCTTCCTGGCATTCTTCGATTATGTTCTCCCACAACTCGATGGGAATCATGTTGGAAGTCTTATCAAACATGTAAGCCCGTCAAAGGCAACTGTCGAGGATGTTAGCAGCCCAGGCCGCGGTGCGTGTTTAAGTCGACTATCTGATGGGTCAGGCATTTACTTGTGCGAAGTTTATTCACCCACTTTGGCACTCCAGTGGGTAGAGTAGACGAGGGATATGGGCGCAGGAAGCAAGGCGGGGTCCTGAATTTTAACTCCGGCCCGTTGCTTTGACATGATCGGTCTCTGCCTTACCCACCCCATCTCCCGGTATCCTCACCGAGTACTGGTCACCGGTAGTGACCATATCCGGGTAGATCTGGGTACAAATGCTTCTTGCAGTTTGCAAGGCTTGGATCATGGATGTAGTACATATAGGCCCGTAATCGCGCAAATTAGTTTGTACATTGAAACCCCCCAGTGCTTCTTGTTACCGTTCATTATCCGTCGCCATCGTCGTTGTTGTGTTGTACAAAAAATTGTAAATACCTAATGCTCTCTGTTTCCCAATTATTCATACCTGTCTTCCTCTTGAGTGTCCGACGAGTCATATTGGTTCAGGCATACACTTCTGTTTCACTATCCAATGAATCCCCTCGATCGCGACGGGTTCTACATCCTCGTTTATAACACTGAGAATGACCCGAAGAGGGTTTGTGCGACTACGATTGGGGCACATTGAGACAATGTTGGCCAGCTTGGCCTCTTCGAGTCCGTCTCCACCTCGTGTGTCCCCGGATATCCTGAACGAAACAGAGCGAAGGGCCGTGAACCGGCCCAAATCTATTGCTGTGGGTTCAATGAAAGGAGAAGTGAGTTGTGTTATCAGGGTTGCCAGTTGAGGTATATCAGAGGGATCTCACCTGGGATAGTCGTCCACCTGAAGTAGAGAATCAAATCCTTCACGGAAGAGGAGTAGAGGTCCATGAACGATTGTAAAAGCGGTAATACGACCGGAAAGGGTGAGGAGTTGAGCGTTAATTCCATCGTCTCTAACCCCGGGAAATCCAAAACCGGGAGAATGAACCATGGAAGGAACACGTTCCAAATAACTTTCAACCGAAGGCAACGGAGACGGGGCAAGGAAGGCGATGAGTTCGTGGTTCTGGCATTGCGAATTGGTTCAATAGGGTCACTTATAGACGTTCTCGCGGTGTTGTACATGGCGAGGTGCTCAAGGACACTGAAACTCCCGACGAGGCTCAGGATAGTCCCGGCTTGAACAGATAGTTGTGTGTCCAAGCCGTCGAGCCCTTCGTCAAGTTCAAGGTGGGTGAGGGAGGAGGAGAGACTCGTGAATGAGGGGAGAATCGCCTCGCTAGGTCCAAAGATTATCAGAGACGTGAGGCTACTGCATTTGTCAATGAGAGACTCGGCGAGTTCGCCGATCTTGGGAGGTGTACTGGAATCTAGAAAATAGCGTGGAACTCTCAGGTTCACCGCTGTGATAAATGGCGCCAGGGTGCATTTGGGATCGTTTAGAAGAGCCGAAAACCTTGGAGCTTTGTAGTATGCGAGATATAGTGGATCTTTGAAGAGGAGTTGTCGAGCTTTCGGCATCCAGGATCTACAAACAAGGCTGCAGGTAGATAAGGAGAGTCGCTCATCCTGGCATTTCTCGATTATGTTCTCCCACAACTCGATGGAAACCATGTCGGGAGCCTTAAATCCGCAAGTCGTTGTAGAGTCGTAGACAACTGTCGAGGATGTAGTAGCCCAGGTCGTGCTGCGTGTTCAAATCGACTATGTGATGGGTCAGGTAGTAGCTTGTGAGAGATTCAGTCGCCCACTTTAGTACTTCTGTGGGTAAACCAAACGAGGGGATATGGGCTTGATGGACGCAGGTCCCAGGAAGCAAGGTGGATTTTGAGATTTGAATTCTATGTACTTAAATCCGGCCCGCAACGGCCCGTAAACCCGTTGCTACAACGTTGTTGGGCGCTTGTCTACCCACCTCATCTTGACCTCTACCACCCACCCCATCCCCGGCGTCATCACTGGTCACCGACAGACTATAGTGACCATATCTGGGTACAAATGCTCCCTAATGAGCTCTGGGAATCTATCATCGTCGAATGTCAGGATAGCCGACACTCTCTAGCTTCTTGCAGTACTGTTTGCAAGGCTTGGATGTACAGGTCCCGTCAGTTGCTCTTTCAGAATCGCTTCTTAAAACTCAATGGCAGCAACGCTGCAGCTTTCCAATCCCTTATGAGCAACCCCAAATGCACGCTTGCGCTATTCATTGCGGCAGTGGAATTGGTAACTCTGGATTATCCTTATTGTTCATCGGAATCGCCCTCTCCCCCCTCTCTCCAAATTCACGAAATTATCCGATCTATCATTCGCGGATGCAAAAGCCTCAAGTCTCTGAAGCTGAATGGAACTCATCGAACGGTTTTTCTTCCATTTACGAGGCTCTCATCATCCCTCACGCATCTCGAACTCGTCGATTATCTTCCTGACGAGGGCCCACAATCATCTATCATGGCAGGAACTGTATTGGACCTCATCGGAAACTTCAAAGTTCTTGAGGTCCTCAAGATGCATTTTGATGCTCATGATTTGTGGGTAATGGATCCCGTTGAGCCAGTATGCGACCTGGCCCTAGTCAGAAGATCATCATTGGAATCATCCTTACCGTGTCTCCGTCGTCTTCAATTGGATTTGATGTGGAATGTTTTCCTTCCCTGGTTCCTCATTCCGGGCATCCTAGGTGTTCCCGACTTGAAGACCTTGGCATTGAATCTCGCGTACTTGCCCCTACCACCTCCAGTACCGCTTCTCCAATCGTTCATCGACCTCTATTCCCCTTCTCTGGAGAGTTTAGTTGTCTACGTGATGTGGGAGACCCTTCCATGTAAGTTACAACCCACACGGGCTCCAGAGTCTGTTATAAATGCTTTTGTTCATTCCGATTTTGCCCGACACAGCACTGGATCTTAGCCGTTTCGGTTTGCTTCGGTCAATTCTTTTCAGGGTGAGAAGACCGCCCAAGGCTGCAGGCGAGTTCAAAAAGCTCATTGACGTGGTGTCCACAGCCATCAATCGCGGGCACAGAGAATCAGTTCCTCTTCGCGTCATCATCACGCACGGGGAGGCAGAACTGGTTGCTCAAATTGAAGGTGTCCGTTGGATACTCGATGCGCGGTATTACAATGAGGAGTACGAGTGGTCATGAAGGCAGCTGGTGGTACTCTATCCTCAGGATTCCAGAAACGTCCGATACTAGAAGTATAACAAGACCAATGCCAAAGGGAACATAGGTAGTGCCAGGCCTGTACGAATACAGTTATAGACAGAGTCATATACGCGGAAGACTCGAGATATTAAGATAACAATGCGGGATACATGCAGTCCAGAATGGGTGATCTTGAAAGAACGTGTCGCCTTATGCAGGAATAATGATAATAGAAAATGGCGAATGGTGAAAAGTCCTGTCCCCTTCACGGGGTCACAGCTACCTCCTCCCCGTCGACCACTCTGGATCATACCCAGGCGGAAGCACAGTCTCCTCGCCTTCCTCATGCTGAGGTACAGGCCCCGCATCTGTTTCCCGTCGCACGGACTGTGTTCGAGCCTCTGAACGAGTGGTACTGGTCGCGGTTCCGCTCCCACTCGCGAATGTAGATTCCGATCTTCCACTCCCAGATCCGGACGTGTTTGGAGGGGCTGTCGAACCCCTCTGCTTTTCTGATAGCGGCAACGACTGTGCAGACGTATTACGACTCCTACTCCCTCCTGCTTCTACCCAGGGCGGCGTATGCGGAGCGAGTCCGCTTGAGTCTCTCTGTTTTCGTGATGACTGGCCCGACTGTGAAGATATGGTGTTGCTTCCACTCCCTCCGGAGCCCAGCCAAGGCGCCGCATGCGGAGGCAGTGCCGAATGGGAGTCACCGTAGGTATGCACAGGAGGGTAGTAGCTCGAATTGCCGTCAGTGTAGGAGTTGAATCGGGAATGGGAAGGCGTGCTGGGTCCACTGGGCGGTCCGTGGTAAATGAAGGGTTCGAGGATACCAGGAGCTACAGAGTTATAGAGTGAGGCAATGAAGGGAGAACAGAGACTGTCTAAGAAAGTGGCTCACAGTTTGGAGCTTGCTTGACCATGTGTCCGGGTTGATAGCTCCTACTCTGACTGATTTTGTTTCTTCGTCTGCACCAGAGTAGAAGCAAGGCAAATATTGCGATGGCAGCTACGCCACCTCCGACCTGAAAGGATATATGAAGACTAGGAACGTTGTATATGGGAGATATTTGACTCACCGCTATACCGATGATGGAACCCGTACTCAATGAAGACGACCCTGAGGAGTCCCCGGTATTAGTTTGACCAGTGCCGCTTGGTGCAATACTGGTGGGAGAGCCATTGACTAGTGTAGAAGAGGCACCCAGTGCGTTGGTTGCCGTATCGTCCCTGCAGACAAGCTCGTACAATTAGAGCAATGACAACGTAATTAGTGAAGAGGTGAACGAACGTTCCGCCTTGCCCATCCATCAGGACAACCTGTTGTCGAATTTAGTTAGGAAGGATAAATCTACTGATTGACTAGCCACAATTGATCTAGACCTACCGAATGCACATCCAAGTACTTGTTCTGCTCGCCGTTCGTCAAGGACAAGGTGTATGACTGAGTACGATCAAGTCCCGACTCCCAGTAGAGAAGGACATCCGATGCGAACCATTTCGAAGTAGCGTTGAACGTCCGGGGAGAACTGGAGGCACCAGCAGAAGGACTGAGAGCGGCCGTGAAGGTTCCATGGTCGTGATACACAGCCCCATAAACCCGAATGGCTGACCTAGCGTCATGAATCGGGTTGAGCTGATATTCGAGGAGGGAACAAGACACATACGCGCTGTTGAACCGTACAATGATTGCTGATCCCCCTGTAATAGTATCGACACGAGGATACGCGAGTGGGTCGTTAGTCCCCCTAGTGTTGAATCCACTACCACTGGTCGAGAAATAGTTGGTGTTCAAGGACGATGTACCATCCGCGTTGACCTTGACAGAGTCTATTGGTTTCTCGGTTACCATAGCGCTGGAGACGAATTTCAGTTGGCGGTGCTTCGGCGGCGAGCTGGCGCCCTGAGGAACAAATACGCACCCAGTCTTCCCAACACCCACAGTCACCAAGGCCGTAGACAAGCTCAATGTTTGACTTTGCGTCAAAGTCAATTGCAGCTTATGCGTTTTATACTCCAAATTCGCATAGCTGGCCAAGATTCCGTCCTGCGGTGATCCAGTCACTGCTGCGCCATCGTCCAAACTCGTCGTATAGGCCCCTGCTGAGCCCGTCCCGTAGATGTAAACCGCTGTGCCCATGAAAGACAATTCGAAGGTGGCGCCTTGCTTCGACGTGTTGTGGGAGGACGTCCCCGAGCCCCGGTTGGTGTTATTGAAGGTATTGTCGTACATTTCCTCCGGACTACCAGTGTAGAAACTTTTCCATCCTGACGCGACATCTCCCTCTCGGAACGGGGAGTATGTGAAGGTTGGGGAGCTATCAGGGATGGAGATATTGTAGAAGTTGACCATCGCCTGGTCTGAGACCAACCCGGGAGGAGGAGGCTGCGCAGTGAGTAAATGGTACTGGGAAGAGCGAGGTTCAGGGTCGTGATGGCGTTATATCTTTTGTGCGATTCCCACTACATACCCTGTCAAAGCGGACCCGCCTCTTCAACAATTACCCCATGTTATGTCAAGATGTATTTTTGAGTTAGTGCGGACATCGGGTGCAGCGGAAGGGCGGCATCTACAGCCCGACTCGTTATATCTATCAATTCCAACTATACCTACAAGGGAAGGAGAACAAGAGGGTTACAACTCCATATCATCGTTCTTCCTCTTGGTATTAAAAACAAAGTCATCCTCGTCCAGGTCGAACAATTCATCTACCGGAATATTCTCAAACTCCGCGAGTGCTGCCTGTCTCTCCCATTCCTCTGCGTAAGCTTCCAGTTCTGCATTTTCCAGTTCTTCCGGAATGATGGATACTTCCGATAACTGAGGCTGTGACGAAGGCCCTGGAGGTGGTCCTGCGGAATGGAACAAGCGAGCGAATGTAAACATGAGTTGAAAAATATCATTTGACGCGTACATACCTTCCTGAAGCTCATTCTCCCACTCCTCCACGTCCTCGAGGTCAGGATCGACAGAGTCGCCGCACGCGTCGTAATAGGATAATCGGTAGTTATGTCTGAGCTTTCTATTCTCGTTGAGCATGACGCGTCTTAATACCTTAGAATAACGTGGAATGTTAGTGAGGACGACTAAGAAAGGGTGAGAGGTCATGCTCACCTCGTCATCAAAGTCATCCTCGTCTTCGCTCGCGTTCTCAACATCCATGACCATTGACTCGTCTGCTTCGAATCCATCACTACTACCCATTGGTTCCATTCTTCTCTTGGTTTTCACAATTCTCTTCCTCGCATCTTTTGCCCGCTTCAAACACGAATTCCGGAACTTGTCGCGTAATATCGAACCCGTGTCGCTCGACAACGACATTGACATAGAGACAGTAGGTGAAGATGACTGCTGTGTGTATGAGGAAGACGACGTTCTGGTTTTTGACTTGTATTGCGACCTTCTGCGTGCCTGAGCTTGTTGTAGAGGTGATGACGAGGGGCCAGCAGGACTGGAATCACCCGCGAGTGGCGAAGAGTTCATTGGGGTGTAGCTGTAGGTATCGCTGTGGTTATAAGATCCTAATGAGAATTTGCGATTTGTGTGTGGTGTAGCAGGCGATAAGCAAACCGGACCAGAGTGGAACATGGTGATGGTGGTTGTAGACAGAGCAGAACCGTGACCGTGTTCGTGGCAGTAAACAGAAAAGGAACGCTTTCGCTCGCGTCGTGCTCGTGGGAAGTGAGTCACACGTGCGGCTAACCTGAGTTGGGAACCTGGACTGTTCTTGTTAATGTCTGTGTTGACTCGTCCTTCGTGGCAGCACACAAAACTCGACAGATCCTCCAGGCATTCAACACTTATGAGGCACACCTCTACACTCTATTCGTTGGATTTTACTGGGTCTGGCCGTTCATGACCACCACAGCTACCCCTCGGATCACCGCGATTCGTATTTATCCCAAACCGATCGGACTTGGAGGGCTCAAAAGCTCAAGCGTTCGAGGGTTCAAACGTTTGATCAAGCTTGCAAGGGTCGTTCACATGCTCCTACATTACCTCTTGAGCCATCTTCGTCTTTATCTTTCAAATGTAGCTGAATTTGGATGACGGACGATTGTCCACCGTCTTCGTGTCCAATGCCACTACTGCATCGCCGAGATCACCCCGTTTGCTGATGTCTTCTAGATTCGGAGGGTCTTAAGGTTTTCGTCCCACCCCAATGAACCACAGCAGGACCCAGAACCCGCTGAGGTCAGGGATACCCGAAGGTCTTGATGATATGCGAGTTGTTGTTCAAGCCGTGATTAGCGACAGAGAACAGTACAAAAGAGTTCTTGAAGCTCGAGGACATGAAGCACAGCAGTGTTTGGATGCATTACATGCGGTGAGCACGAGATTTACACTCTGAATACATCCTCCTATATTGAGGATCGTTAGCTCTTAGGATTGCCTGACATCGAGAACAAGCTGTGAACCTCAATACTGAAGTTGATACTACGCCTTTCGAAGCGGTCTAATCTATGCCCGAAATGTCTCAATATCAACAATGTGGAGAGGATCTCGGAGCGTCCCATTGACGGCGGTGGTTTTGGAGACGTGTGGAAGGGAAAGGTTGGTAGCCAGTTCGTTTGTTTGAAGGTGGTGAAAGTGTATCTAGTATCCGACGTGCAGAAGCTACTCAAGGTGAGTTGCTTTGTACTACTTTCTTGACAGTCTAGATTGGTCTAACCACGACCAACAGGAATACATGCGAGAGGCAATAGTATGGGAACAGCTTCACCACCCCAACCTATTGCCCTTCATGGGTATGTATTATCTCGACGAGGCTCGGGAGCAGTTATGCTTGGTCTCGCCTTGGATGGATCGAGGAAATCTGGTGCGATACCTCAAGAATACCCTATCAGAACGTGTAGACCACCAAGTCCTGGTGCGGCCCCTCCTCAACTCTACATACCAGGCTCTGACCCAATACCACTATTCAGGTGTACGACGTTGCTTCGGGGTTCGCCTACCTTCATAGCTTGAATATCATTCACGGTGATCTAAAAGGTGTACGTACCGGATACAATCTACGTCGCCTGCACGCTGATGGCAAACATTCTCGAACATCAGGTGAACGTTCTGATGACTCCAGACGAGAGAGCTTGTATAACGGACTTCGGCCTGTCGCGAGTTGCTGATACGCATTCTCTTTACCTTTCTTCTTCTTCACCAATGGGGCAAGGTGGAACTACTCGATGGTCTGCGCCGGAACTCTTGCAGTCGAACCCACCGTCTTCGGTGACAATGAAAAGCGATATGTATGCATACGCGTGCGTGTGCTGCGAGGTAATTGTCAATACTATAGTCATGGTTTTTGCCAATCCTTGCCATAGATTTTCACCAGCGGAAACGTGCCTTTTCACGGACTCGCCGAACCTGCCGTCATGTTCGCTGTTGTCATCAACAAGAAACATCCTGAGCGACCCAGCGGCGTGCGCGAGCTGACCGACGATATGTGGGGAATCATGATCAAGTGTTGGAACCATGATGCTCAAGAACGCCCAGAGGCAGAGGATGTGCGCTCTGATGTCCGTGCATCGTGCAGCCAAAGGACTCGACGTCGTGTTCAAGATGACTCAGCGCCAGAGTGGGGTGGCCTTTTGGTAGCAGAGGCGTGGAAGCACGTGGAGTATCCTTCGGTGGATGTTTCTGCTGTCGTTCGGTTCTTGAAGAAACTTCCTCTTGGTTCTTTGCCAGTCGATGATCGGACGTATCCGGCTGAGGATGTACCAGACACTGTGGAAGCTCACCAATCATACCATACACCTTCGACGCCATACAACTCATCGCTGGTTCTTGCATCCTGCAGCCCCATCTCCCCTGGGCCTTCGATTGCCAGCCTGTACGTGATCAAAGCGGTATACCCGTTGGTCAATGACTAACAAAGCTATTACACCAGAGACGACGACTACATTACCACAGTCATCCCTCCTGAAGGTTCACCGTTCCATGACCAACCGCAGTATACGCCTTCGACGCCACACAACCAGTCGCCGTACCTTACATCCTATAGCCCCGTTTCTCCTGGGCTCTCTCTCCCCTTCACCCAGCTAAGCCTACGCTCTGACTCAGAGTCTCGGATGTCGAGTGCCCACGCATTTGCTTTCCTCACCGTGCCCCCTATGTCAATCAATCCTCTCCATCATTCAACTTCGACATGGTTTTGAGTCAGTACCTGTCCGAGCCGCCGACCGGAATCGCGCCTGGGTCCCACGTGTCATCCCTCGAGCTCAGAGTCCGGCCCACTTTACGGACACACTTCTCCCCTGCGCAGTATCCTTCCCCATATCTTTCTTCTGGATCGACGCCGTCTAGTTTAGCAAGTCCATTTCCCTTTACGCAAACACCCTCGAACGCCGGTACTGGTTTTGCCTTCCATACCAAACCTCTCCCATCGGATGATTACGGTCATGCTACTACCATCGATCTTACCCTCCTTCAACCCACGTTAGACGCGGATCGTGGACGTTCACTGGATGTTCATACCCTTGGGCATCCCCGTTCGCGCAGCGCTGTCAATGGCGAATGGAGTCATACCAGGGTTTCTCACCACTCATCTCGACTTGGACCTCAGCCCCGTCCCGTGCGCCACAGGCAGCGCTCTTTGACGTAGACCCAGAGCCCTCCGACCCGGAGCCCTTCCTAGACTTGGGAGCTCTCGATATTCCCCGCACCGGCGATGAGGCTGAGCAGTAGCCAGGTTTTCTGCCTGCAGTGACATCAGATGGGGTCGTACGCGCCAGTAAGAGTAGGCGAACGACAACAGGCCCTCGATAGAGGTACGGCAAGGCACAACTTGAAGAGTGGGTAGTCCTGAAAGTTAGTTTCATCATCTCAGGGTTCCGATCTGACCTAACCGTTCCTTGATAGATCATATCAACGCTCACAAAGGGATCATGAATCAGGTCTGCAATCTCTGCGACCGCAAGTATTCGAACAGTCAAATTCTGAGTCGAAACATGAAGACCTATACATAGGGAAAGCAAGCCCAACTCAAGAGTCAAGACGACTCAATAGCCATGGTTTTTGCTCGTTTTCTACCCGCTATTTCTGCTACTTCGAAGTAACCAATAAGTTTGTAGCATCTGTATATATTGTCGTACGTGTTATTCCACCAAAGAGACCTTGGATGAAATTGAGACTGTAGTGAAGGTAGCAGACTCGATAACTAGCGTGGGGTAGACCGATGACAGGCCTGGCCCTTAGTAGCCTTCCGCTCCAACGATATCCATAGCTGATTGTCGTCGCATACGCGCCACCGAGACCATCGAAAGAGACCGGCGTAGAGCTCTGAAGTAGGGGCGGAGATAGAGAGTACAGCCGCTAACAAAATTATAGATAGCTTTTATTTTTTTTCTCGTTCAGCGCCTTTGTTTATACCAAACAACCTAGCTCCACCTCGACTGAACGTCCCGACGAGGGCGCATGGAGGCGGGGTGGAGTCAAGGACGCAAAACTTCCATAATGATATAAGGTAGCTTCGCAGGCCCCGTTATAGGTTTTTTGTGTTTACTATAAGCAAAGGCGCGGAACGAAAAAAAATCCGAAACCTATCTCCAATTTTGTTAGCAGCTGTAAGTACAGCAAGCCCGAGATAGTCAATGAGAGGGGAGCTTGAACTGCGTATCCTGCGTATCCCACTGAGTACAGAGTCGCGCCGCGGCCACCGGTGGCACTGATTATTACGGCACTGAGCAAACCGGTCCGTAACCCCGCCTTCTCTGCGAAGCTTTGCCTTCCCATAACTCAACGTCCAACACTCATGCCACTACATAGTCGTGTATTCCTCCATTATTCTCTTCAGTTCTTCTGAGTCTCGATTGGATTTACCTTCGCCTGGACAATCTTAGCGCCACAATAAGGTGTTTGTCCTGGAGTTTGTTCGGAAATTAACCAGAATCAGATCGAGCCCTTGCCCTTTTCCTCTTACGCGTCATCAAAGTCATGCCCACCAAACTCCTGAAGTACGCCGACTTGCCTGCTTGGAGACAAGACAATCCATCGATTCTGACTGGATATCGGGAAGAGAAAAGAAGTTGGTTTGGGTGCCTCAGGACAGCTGTGGAATGGCATAACGAAAGCGGTGAGTACGTCTGTTTGTCGTGTTCGAAGGGCTCACATACCTAGCTCAAAAACCGTGTATCAGTCAATATATGGACCCATGCTTGTGGCACAGTCCTCGCTCTGTTGGTTCTAACGATAACGACAACCAACCTCGATCTAGAATCAATGTTCCTTCTTGGGTGCATCGTTTGCTTTTCTTGTTCAGCTTTATTCCACACATCGCTCTGTCATTCAGAAGAGGTACGTCTGTAGCCTACTTGGCCCTTTTCGCTCAAGTTTAATATCGCATTCGCGTCCTCCAGGTCGTCAGGTGGACAAATAGAATGGATTATTTTGGTGGCGACGATCAATCCGTACGCTGTACACCGCTGATATCGCTACTACCCAGGAATTTTGGCATTGGGGACTGTGAACTACTGCCCCACGTTTCATTATGCCTTTTTCTGCGATCCCCACTATAAGAACGTTTATGTCGTATTGATGATCGTTTCCGGAACTGGTAAGGATTGTGTGCCCTGATCACTTCCTGATACATACTAATGAATAATCTTGCACAGTGGGAACTTACCTTGTCTGTGCACCCACCTACGCCTCACCCGCTTACCGTCGAATGAGGACGTACACGTTCTTTTCGTTGGGGTTCGTCACTGTGATTCCTTTTTTACATGCATTGTGGCGCTACGGGGTTGGTCTACACTCGATCCCCATGACTCATGCTGACCTGGGTCTCGACCGTCCAGCTTGATGATCTATCCGAAGCAACTGCGCTCAAGTGGCTGTGTGTTGAGGCCTTGGCCTACATAGTCGGTGCCTTGTTATAGTCAGTCGGTCTTCCCGTGAATATCCTTCCGAGGGTCTGACCTAGTCTGATTACAGTGCAGAACGTTGCCCTGAGTGTCTAGCTCCGGGATATTTTGACTTCCTCGTTCGTGAAGATGACTCACTGGCATCCTTCCGATCTGACGACGCTTTCGCAGGGTTCTTCGCACCAGATCTTCCATGCATGTAGTTTGGTGGCCGCCTACGCACACTACATTTCCCTCGTAGAGGCATATCACTATCGGCATATCCTAAAGGGAGGGACCTGCGCGACCCATCTTTGATGATATGATTTGATTTACTCCTCCTTATGTCCTCTACTAGGTAGTTACGCTACCTGGAGAATATCAGTTTCCCTTTGGGTCACTTTCGCTATCTCTGTCTGCTGATGGTTTCCTGTCGGTCCTTTGAATGTAATGTGGCGGTTTTGTGGAGAATGGTCGCCGCTGACCCGTATTATCTCGATATGACCTGAATGAATTGCATGCGGACTCTTTCTCTTTTTGGTTCGGCCATCTTATATATAAGACGTTTAGCCTTCGAACCCACTGCACGTTTGAATATCCCACACCAGCAATGTTCGATTCCAGAGCAGCCGACGTTCAACATCAAGTGTAAGTGGTCTCCGTTCAAGAAAAGCCCCCGACTCATTTACGTTTACACTTGCAGAAACTGGAACACATATGTGGAGCTCATGTCATTCAGTATGGATTCTTCCCAATACCTTCGCCTCACGCCCTCTGACGTCTCAAAAGCCATCCTTTATTACGATTACTTCCTCACTCTGAACATGGAAGTAGAACGTTTCTGGCTCCGTCCAGGATGGTCACTGAGCGTCGTCCTCTTCTACCTGAATCGGTATCTCACGTTAGTCGGAAACGTACCCAACCTATTGTTTTCGTTCTGGACGGAGCCTTTTCGGACCTCGGGTGTGAGTGCAGCCTTCATGAATCCACTGTTCCTATTTACAGTGCTTGATACTCGTTACCCAGCGGTTCGTTGTCAGTTTCATCTCTCGCAAGATCCAATCAAACTAATGGCCAACGGGTCATAGATGTAACTCCCTCGAGATATACCATCAGTTTCTCATCGCTGGGATTCAGCTGATCATCAGCAGTGCGTCCCTCCTATCCTTCACGGATTGACGACGTATCTCAGGGTGTCCTCGATTTCAGTTCTTTTGGTTCTGCGCACCCACGTCCTCTACAATAACAACCGGGTGGTTCTGTACGTCCTCAGCCTCGCAACAGTGGGCGTAGTCGCGAATGGCTTCGTACGTACCGTTGTCGAATCGAAGAACTGTTACGATCGTCTAAACGTTTAATCTACCTCATCCCGCAGATCCAGTGGGCGTCAATAACGGGAACGACCTCTCCAAATCCCGCTCCGTCCGTAGACGTCGGTTGTCTTCAAAATTTCTCTCCAGAACAGTGCGTAGGCCTCAGTTGATGCCTTTTCATTCCGCCGTACTTATGTCACTTCTGGATGTCCGGAGCATAGGGGTGTACGTGAGTAGGATAGACATTATTTTGCGCATCCCGACCCCCAACGATCGCGTGTTGTCAGGTATCATTGCACTATGGCTCGGCGTGACCGTCCTCGACTTGATGGTTTTCGTGTTGATTCTGCGCAAGACCTTGGCTCTGCAACGCGATTGTCCGAGCGGGCTGTGGAGAGTTATCATGCGTGACGGTGAGTGATCTGATTGGAAGTTTCAGAGATGGTGCTGATGGCCTCGTAACTTGTAGGAGTGATGTATTTCGGGCAAGAATCTTTATCAGGTCACAACAGGCTCTCGTTGATGTAATCTTCGTAGAATCATCACGCTCGTCAACGTCTTGAATATCATCGTATTGGCGGTACGTCCGACTTTCTCGCTGCTCAGCCGGCTGATCTCCTGAGTCCCCTCGCGATGGGTATAGGCAGAGAAGGTTGGACCCGATCACTCCTAGGATCCATTGATGCGTTTCGAGTGCTGATCCTCGACTTTTGGATACATTCAGGAGTACATGAAGTCCTTACTTCCCATCTTCAGCAATGTGTACGTTCCGTTTTGATCGTGGTTGGTCCGCAATCGTCTCAATCCCGATTTCTTTCGTTTTCATTAGAATCGCGAGCGTGATAATGTCCCGACTGATGTTGAATCTGCGGGATGGTTCCATCGATCGCTCCTCCGGCTGGCATCAATCCTCACTTGGAGAGAGCCAGAGAGATATGTCGTTTGCACAGAATGTTCGTACGTTTTCTTGATCTATCGGGAATTACATTGCTAAGCCCGACTTTGCCCCCCATCATAATTAGGTGATTTTCTTCGGAGGACGAGAGAATTTTGCGCTTTCGGAAGACGCTGAACTCGATGAGCCCCAAAGAATGGAACGGTAAGGGCGTCTTTCTAGTGGTTGTCGCCGTGGCCCCAGGGTTGGAAGCTTCTATAACTGCGTCGAATATGCAATGGAACCGCAGGATGCCAGTCCAACATGGCGTGTTGGTTGGATGTCTGGTTTTTTGGACAAGTGCATGGCGTCCGCAGAATTCGCACGGCACTTGCGGGATCTCTGGCTACATACATCAGATACCCACAACCTGAAGCCCACCGCCTAAAACCGTACTTACTGTGCAGTGGACCCAGTAGGAATGTAACACCGTATGTACCCTGACAAAGATGCGTGAGATTCATTGCAAGGTATCGGAAATAGGCTGTGTCAGGAATTGTCAGTGAGGAAACGCGGCTCGCGAGTCCCTCTCTACTGTAAAGTACTTTGATCCTTTTCCGCTGCAGACAGGTGAATCTGAAGCGTCGAACGTAAACTTGGTGTGCTCGGAGGAATCAAAACTTCAAGTGGAAATGGAATTTCCGAGGTACGTAACTCAGCCAAAACCGAGGACGGCTTGCTGCTAAGTTTCTCACGATTGCATCTTCGCCTCTTCCTCGCGCCTAATAATCATTCCAAACTCCTTTCGAAAGCTTCTCGACTCATTCAACTGACGTTTATGTCCGAACAACTAGTTCAAATATCCAATATCCGCCGTTCAATGCACACGCGATCCAGGAAACTCGAATATCCGGCTTTCATTCGTTCTCATTAACCGGTTTGCTGAGGGCCTAGTATGTCATGAGTTTAGAACTGGATCTCGATCTCAAACTGTGACCATCTGACTTCGATCTGACTGGTGTCTTGGGGCCGTGAAGGTTTAAACGATCACTGTCCCACGGGTGATTTTAATATAAAGTTTCATTACCATCTGAAATTCGTCGTTGACCCTCGACCGCCATGTCCAGATACTACATCTCTGACCTCTCCAAAGCTGGTGTCCCAGCAACTTCGAAGGACGATTCGAATCGCAATACTTTCGACGTTATCGTCGTGGGAGGAGGTACGTTCATGTCTGGTCACTTTCATGCATTCCAAGCTGATACATACGTTCTTCGTGTGTAGGTACAGCAGGATGTGCTCTGGCGGCACGTCTGTCTGAGGATTCGTCGATCAATGTGTTGCTGTTGGAGGCTGGTGGAAGGTACGTTGATGTCGTCTTTATTAGAACTCAGTACTGACATCCTGTCCTACGAATTCTATGAAGCGGAACGAGCCTCACCTTCTCACGAATTCCTTCAGCCTTCTCCAAACTGTTCAAAAATCCATCACGTGTTTTCCAGTTCTATACCGAACCTCAAAGCAATGCACGGAACGAGAAGAAATTCTGGCCAAGAGGTGTGGATCCCAAACTGTCGTTTAGATTCGCGGGAGTTTGACCACAGGTGCCCCTCAACAGCGAAAATGCTAGGAGGCTGTAAGAGCTAAACCTCGACTCCCGCCCCATACAAACAGCTGACATACATTTATTACTCTCACAATAACATTGACATCCCTCCTTAGGCTCTTCAATTAATGCTCAGATGTCAGTGTCGGAATTTCACGCGCTTTCTGCGCCCGCGCCCAAAGACCTAACGTGACCTTTACTTAGGGCACAATATGGCGCGCCCGGCGACTTCGATGAATGGGCTAAGATAATTGGCGACGATGCGTGGAACTGGGACAACTTTAGCGGGTATCCATCTCCGTAAGACTTCTGCTCCACACATACTGACAATTATCCGCAGATCCTTCAAGAAATTCGAGAAATACACCGCGGATACTTCGTACCCAGACGTTGATGCTTCCGTTAAGGGTGATTCTGGACCCGTTGAAGTCGGTTACAACGGTTATTACAGCGAGTCGTCGAAAGACTTTGTGCAGTCGTGTGTGAACAAAGGCATACCGTTGAACCACGACTTCAATACCACAAAGGGTCCGAATGGCGTTAACCGGGTGAGTTAGTTTTTACGTTCTTTGAATTCATTCACATTCCTTATCCGTTTGCTCCAGATCAGTACGTTCGTGGTTTCCCATTCGCCGGGCTCATACTGATCTTGGGCTACCTCTAGTGACTTACATAGACAAGAAAGTTCAACGAGTATCGACTGAGTCAGCGTACCTGACGCCGGATGTTCTCGCACGACCCAATTTGAAGGTTGCAATCAATGCTTCCGTTACGAAGATTCTCTTCCACAAGGCTGGAGACGACGAACCCAGAGCCGTGGGAGTGGAGTTTGCGAGAGGTCGGAATGGAAAAGTGTGGAGGGCCAAGGCAAGCGACGAGGTTGTCTTGTGGTAAGTGCAACGAAACTACTCTTCCTTGGTGGTAGGTTTGCTCAGCATTTCATGCATATGACACACACATAGCGGCGGCGCAATTCATTCTCCTCAGGTGAGAATCAGCTTTCAACGACTATTGAATGGGAACCAAATTTACTAAACTCATACGCTGCAGTTACTGCTCCTCTCTGGGGTTGGGCCTTCCGCACATCTCAAAGAACACAAGATCCCAGTCATTCATGATCTTCCCGGCGTCGGCCTGAACTTGATTGACCACCCCGTCGTAGACTTTTGGTTCAAAGACAAATCGAACCTTGCTCCCGACTTCGTGATTCCGAAAAACCCAGTGCATATCGTCAAGGGTGTCAAAGCGGCTGTAGCCTTCCTTCTTGGGAATGGAGCTGGGGTGTTAGGCACAAACGTGGGTCACTCTTTTCTTTCACCCCGTTCTTCGTGAGCTTAACATGTGTTTTTACTCAGTGGGGAGAGGCAGCCAGTTTCGTCCGTTCCGATGACCCTAAGCTCTTCCCCCGGAGGAGTACCCGACACAGGTCAAGAGAGATAGCACCTCCGCACCGACCAGTCCCGACTTGGAGGTATTCATCACGGTTCTGGCGTACAAGAAGCATGGAAGCTGGACCTGGAATTTTCCTACGTTCTCTATTCACGTTTGCTTATTGAGGCCGCTGAGTAGGGGAGCTGTTACGTTAAAGTCGAACAGCCCGTGGGATCATCCAAAGATGGATCCAAAGTGAGTTGTGTTCCTGCGTCTTGTCACTTCAGGGGCCCGTTGCTCGACCATCCTGATTTCTTCTTCTTAGGTACCTCGAAGATGAAGACGACGTCGCGAGGCTCGTGAAGGGCAGCCGATTCTGTCTCAACCTTGCGAAGACGGAGCCTATCGCATCAAGGATTGAGCACACTGATATCGAAGGGTTGGATGGCAAGACGCATATGAAGACTGACAAGGAGTTAGAGGAAATCGTCAAGGACCGGGTTCAGACGCTGTGCGTTTCTTTCCATTCCTTTGGCCGCGTCTCGAAAACGGACGGCTGACGTTGTTGTGTCTAGGTACCATCCAACGAGTTCGTGTCGCATGGCACCTCTTGAGGAGGGTGGTGTGGTCGATTCGCGCTTGAGGGTGTATGGCGTGAAGGGTTTGAGAGTTTGCGACGCGTCGATTTTCCCCGAGATTGTGTCCGGGCATACAGTAAGATTGCTGACTCCTTCGGCGTCTGAGTGGGTACTGACTATGAATGACAGGCCGGGGCAAGTATTGCAGTAGGAGAAAAGGGTGCGGATATCGTGAAGACAGACTTGAAAGCAAAGAGACGATGATGCATGGGGCATGATCTACGATGTAACACGTTTGCCTGTTGTGCATTACCTATCTTATATACCCACTTCTGTGCATGTCATCCTGTTGGAAACGTACTTATCCACATCTGTGCTCAGATTCATACAAGTAACAAACGAGTTTGGTCAGTCCGGTAGTGTAAGAAGTCGTTCAATTGAGAGTCGTCTAAGTGTGCAACAGAGGTACGTAGCACAATGTTCCTACTTTTTCGCGCTGAGAACCGCGCTGGTAATATCCTTGGTAAGAGTATTATCCTTCGCGTCGGCAGTGCTAGTGACCTTCGTATCAGGACCATTTCCCGGGTTTTGATTACCATTCGCACTGGCGATAGCCTTGTTTTCGGGCGCATTTTTCGCCTTGTTCGCCGCTGCAATTCGGTCTTGTTCAGCCTTGTACTCATCGCTAGCGATCTGTTCCTGCCTCGCGATGATTGCGTTCCTCTTGTCGCGACTCAAACGAGGGAGAGCCGGCACGATTTGGGAGATCCATCCAATGATTTGAGGTGACTTGATTATGATTCTGCGCACGTACAGAACCTCAGCATCCTGGTGTACTAAGGCAGGGGTCTACTCACCGGCACCCAGTAGCGGTGGCCTCGCACTTCGTGCTGGCGCTTGAGTTCGTGCTGGATTGATCGGTAGAGACGGTGAATGGTCCATAGTTCATGCTCCTCTTCGTCGAATTCGAGGTAGAGAAGTGGTTTTGAATACTGGCCGTTTCGCCGCTTATCTCCAGAACAGTGTTGCATGCCAAAAGGAAAGCTATACGCCAGTCCAAATGTTAGTGATGAACTTGGAAATCGAAGGAGGGTCATACCCGTGGGGTACATCGGGAAGGTGTTGTAGAGCTTCATCTCCTCTTCATATTTTTCCTGGCTCTTCTTACCCTCCATCAGTTCCTTCAAATCAAAGGCACCTGGGGAGATACTGGTAGAAGATATTGGTGAGAAATTGGTTCTGGTCAAGTCAAGTGAACACGAACAATTGTCCCACTGGCACCGTCAAATCCGTGTCGTAGAACAGCTCGGGCCTCATCCAGGGCCGCGTGATGTCGACCCTCATGCACTCGAACGAGATCTTGCACGAGCTCTTGGCCATGCTTTGTTGGATAGAGGACTGAGCACCCGACTGCTGAGCAGACGCCTCAACCGTCTGCCACCACCATCTATTGTAGGAGGACTCTGAGGAGCTGGAGTCCGAGGATTCGGCGCTCAAAGTCGAGCTTGCCGAAGAGCTAGCCTCGTTCACATCCAACGAGATCGTCGTGAAGAAGTCCGCTGCCGGCCGTACCGATTTTCCGTTGGTCGACTTTCCGGTGTTGAACTGCGTTCCTGGTAGCACGGGCGCTTCCGGGTCAGGTCTGCCAGCTCCAACCCTCATCTCTTTGGCCACGACGTCTATGAAGCCACCATCTGAGCCCTTCTGCATCAGGAGTTTTCTTGCATTCACATATTGCTTGATCAGCTCAGCGTTCGCCTCTTGCCTTTGCTGGAGGACCCCATTTGTGGACGCCATACCCTTCTCCATCTCTTTTTGAGCATCCAAAGCCACCTTTGCGAGGTTCTGAGCCTCGGCCTCGCTATTGTCTTTCAATGCTGTGAACATGTCTCGTTCTGCGGCTTTGTATTTCTCGTAAGCTTTCTCCTTGTCGAGGGGTGACCTGCAATCTCGTGATAAGTAACGTGCACGAAAGACAAACGCAGTCGCATAAACACCACACGTACAAGCCCATCTTGGCTGAAATCTGCTTGTGAGACTCCCTGGCTCTGAAGTACGCCTCGAAAGAAACCTTGAGGGGTCCATTGATGGCCTCCGCCTTATCCTTGGACTTGACCTCAGGTTCGACCGAGCCCTCTATCGCCTCTTGCGTCGGAGAAGGCTGTTCCCGTACCAATCAGTGACCCACATTATGGGGAGTAGGGAAAAGTGTTCGCGTACCTCCCTCATAGCCGCTATCAGCGCGTTCATTGATCGAAGCCTCGTGATCTCGTATGTGTACCATTCTACAGTCCGAGTGTTATCGGTTGGGTCTGCGATCTTGTTCAATGCGTAAACGGCCCTAAAGAATCAAGTGATCATGATCAATATTGGGTTGATGCGCTCAAGAGGATACCTTGGGGATCACTCACCAGCATCTTGGCTCCAGTACCACTTTCGAGTGTTCCACTGCACCATCAGGATCTTGTACGACCAATGCACGCATAGCCTCCTGTAAAACGGTGACGTCCATGTAAGCCTCACGAGAAGTGTGTCCAGAGCAGCTTGAGAAGACAGCCCACCTTGCTCTGTTCGACCCGTGACATGGCCGAATCTTGGTCCACAATTGCGAAGTAGTACTCGACTTCTTCCTTCTTCCCCGTGATCACCCAGTCCATATAGGCTGCTTGCGTGAAGTTCCGGTACGTCCTGGCATTCTCGTTCACCCATTGATCGTATATGGCGCGAACCGCGTCGATATCGCTGGGGTCAGCAACCTCCTTCTTCGCTTTCTCGAGAGCACATGCATATGCGCGAGCTTTGTCCTCGACTACCTTCGTATACGCATGTTGCTTCTGGGTGTACACCTCGACTCGAGTCTTGCCTAGTCGAGTATCCAACGTCGTGAGCCACGCCATGGCTTGCTTGTAGCGTTCTTGAGCATAGGTCAAGACGGAGCCCTCAGTGGCAATCCCGACAGTGGTGCCTACAGATTCAAAGAGCCCTGGTCAATGAAAGTCTCGTAAATGCATCCGATGATTTCCCTTACCTGAGGGAACCAGCTTCGACAGCGCTTGTCCGTAGCTGCGAGCTACTGACCTCCCAGTAGGGCCAAGCTGGAACGGCCCATACGAAGGCATGTCATCGCAGAGCCTCGCCTGAGCAAGTTCTGTTGCCGCAGGAAGAAGGGGAGTCGTTGGCTTTCCGTTTCGATCGAATCCATGAGCGTATTCCTGCACCGAACGATGATCAGAGTCATGATTTTTGAGGGATTCAGCACGAGTAGAGTTATACTTACATCGAGATTGAGAACCTTCCCGGGGGCAACGACGGTCAAGAACTGATCTGCGGGCATCGGGAGAGCTTGACGAATGGCATTGCGGATTTCCGAAGAGATTGTCGCCATTCTGGCACTGGGATCGAAGTCGGCAGACATGGTCACTGCGGGCTGGTTTAGATTCAGAGAGGCGAAACAGAGGTCGATGGGTTGGGTCGATGCTCTTCACCTCAAGAGACGACTGGCTTAAGTACTTGAACGTGGGCAATACAGTAAGTGGCACTCACTGCTAGGATATTCAGACTGACACCGGGGGGAAACTGGTGCGACTCGGGTACCTGCTTCGGCCCCCTCGCCTTGAGAAATGGAGCTTGGTGCCTTCATGTGGCCCCTTCGAATAAAGTTTCGGAAGACAGTAGGGGACCCTTCTCTGTTCTCCGCTGGCTGCCAAAGCAGTTTGCGCGTGAGGTGACAATACAAGCGGCCGCCAACGGCGTGAAAGGATGACAAATGGGACGTAGGGGTAGTCCAGGTACATCCTCGCTGCCAACTCTCCGTGCTACGTTCACGAACGTAGCGTCGCAAGAATGAGAATTCCGACCCATCCATTCAACTCGAGTGAATTGGTGATATTTGGAAGCTAAGGGCCGAAGCAGATCGGCATGATTGAAGCGGTAGGAAACACGAAAGATGCACATTTGATTGGGAGGAAACAAGGCTTGATGGACTGAACGGCCTTTAGAGCGTTCACAAAGCTTCTGAGGGCAAAATCGGTCTAGTTCTGCATTCTCCGCAGGATTTATTGCATTTCAAGGAATATATCTTCCTGTCAGAGAAGATTAATAGCATCAGCGAAGCCTACATAAAAGTGTGCTGCACTATGAACATACCTATAGGAATAATCTCACACTGCTTTTCTGTCTTCATTACCGAGAAGGAGACTACGCCGCGCGACTGAGTACTTCTCGGTTGCGTCCCTTCCACAATTCACGGGTTGAGATTTTTGAGCCGACCCGACAAGTCCTTTCGCTTCAAGTTTGGATACCCAGCGCCTCTTGAAAGACAGTCTTCGCTATTCCAGTCAACCTGCTGCGACCTGACAGTTGGGATGATTACAGAGGGAAGCCTAAACTGTTGATCGTTGATTGAAGCTGCATACGGTGATGGCCGCACATGAGGAAAAGGGATTTTCAACGCTTTCTCACGGATCCGCGCTTACTCCCGAGTCGCGAAGTACTCACTTAGATTCATCACTCTCTCCTAAAGACCTCAAATAGTAGTCGTCCACAGAAGTGAGAGGCTCAATGTGGTCGGTATCAAGATATATAAGCCTGTTGGGCTCTCGGTGGGGAACACGAGCCCTGTCCTTGGTACTCCTGTCAGGCAGCACACCGGCATTTACATCCAATATCCATAAATCGTTCCGAAATAGCTTGAAACAGGAAGGCATGATTCAACACCGCACACCACTTCCCGACCATTTCTGAACACCGTTTTTCTTGTTCTCATCCCCCACAGCGGGATGACGAACCAGAAACCTACGCGGCGATTGGTTGACAGGCGCGTTCTAGACAACTCCTTAACGGTGCTACGTCGTAATTGACGCTAGTTGCGTTAAGCGAAACCCATAGAAACTATGTATGTCTATGCAGGCAGGGTACAGGTGAGCGCCCATCTCAAGCCAGGACCCGCCTGTGGCGCCAGCATGAACGACAGCGGTAGACAAAGAAATGGAGACCTCCCGGAGGCAGAATGTGTCCGACGCATCTTAACGAAAGACGAGGGGTCACAACACAACCTGGCTTTTGGAATACGACGCGTCCGCGAATATGAGCACCATAAAAGACAACATACATCCACTCGTGAGCTTTCATACTCGTTTAGAATCCTTTCCTTGTCCAGAGATCGTGACTCATATTCAACCTCAGAGCCTTTCGAAGACGTGAGATCGCAGTTCCTGTCCTCCTGGCCTGCTACCCCAGGTGTGGAACCAAGACTTCTTCCTTACTACGATTGGACGCGAGTTTAACGTGCGTCCTCCCTGCCCGATTTAAGCTGTCCTTGCCTCATAAACTGCGGAGGACTCAGCAAATGGTTCTATACAACAGACGCGTCGGTAGGAGATTTCTCCGTCAAGGTTTTTGGTGTCCACGATGCTTAGCATCGACCGGTGGGGGTTAGAAAAGGGAATCGGCCAAGTAGGTTACTCATCAGATTCTGATGTTACTTACACTCCTGACTACTTCCAACGTTGGCAAATAGCAGTTGCCAGTACGGCGACCATAGCGTCCTGACCTCAATCGACATGCCTACTCGAGACATAACTCTGGATTGCAGTTGGGCAATATCACCTACACCCTGAACATACTAACTCGGCTTGTGCAGCTTGAGCTTTCTCCAACGCGTCGTGAAAATAACGAAGCACCTTCACGGCTGGCAACCCGAAGTACTGACCATCGTATTCCCAATCAAGCTTCCCCTTCTCTGAGTTCAAGTACTCCTCCGCCACTCCACCTAACCTCAATGAAGGAAAGTCCTCATTCAACCGTTCGGCAATGCTTCGAACATCCTGTTTGTTGAACCCTCGCATGTTGACGCTTTCATCACGTAGTTCATAGATTAGGTCAAGCAACCCGCGGAACCCAGTGCGAAAAGAAGGGAAGATATTGGTGACGCCCGCAAAGACGACGAGTGGCACGACGCCTCGGTTCCAGATGGAGAATCTTTGGAGAAACCCACAATATTGGTCTTCGAATTTCTGGCCTTGTGCACGGCGAAACACCGGTTGACGCCTGATCTCCCGCCAAGGTGAATCATAATCGTCGATACAGACGACCATACTTGGATAGTGTCGACCCGACTTAATCTGGCGAACGCATGTACATATCAGAAAGAAAGATCAACGGGATAGGTTTGAGCCTTCACCAACCATGATGTTTTACAACGTGTCTGCCGCAGATTTCTCGATCTGGATGTTTAAACCACCGAAGAATTCCGGATACCGGGTGAGAAACTGCTGCAGCTGCTCGTTGACCTCCACGTCAAAGTCGAAATCCGGGTCGAGGGGCTTTAGCTTCGCAAAATTCAATGTCATCACGAAACAATTGCTACGATTCTTGGCTTCCTTCCCGTCGTCGAATATGGAACGGCCCACTGCTGTATTGCGAAAAACGTCGTGGAAATCATCCTTGAGCGATATGTCGTAGAACTGGCGAATCATGGACAGGGTGGTCGTCTTGCCGATTCCAGGTGGGGCTCCCAAGAAAAAACTTCGGTGCTTCGAAGTGATGTCAAAGATAGGAGAACGATCGCAAAAGTGTCGCCGGTGAACGAGGACCTTGAAGTCGGTTGTAGGGTCGGAGAGCTGAAATAGATGGCTAAGTAATCTGAGTGATCTACCTAGCAGTTAACAAGTGACCCACTTCTGAGAGGCGAGTCTGAATAGCATTCTCCAAATAATTTGGTTCAAGTCGTGAGACTTTGAAGCCCTTCGAATCCATGGTCTCGCTGTCGGATTCATGTGTTTGATTGCGTTGTTGAGCTTGTAAGCCTGACAGATTTGCCTTTTGAACATGAATAATGCCAAAGAAATGAGCGTGAGGAGGTGAGCTGTGGGCTCGAAAGCTGAGAAATGCGTGCGGTCCTGGACGGAGTAAGTCAGGAGTGGCCGTTCTGGATAATCTGATGATGCGGATGAAAGGCGCTCTTGATACCCTTGAATGAACCCGCCCCCTTGGGATAAAACACATCTTGAAGTCAGTTTGCATGGTTCTAGACATTGATCTTATGAGTACAGCGGTGGTGGTGTTCAGTTCTGCAGGAGGTCAGTTGTGGGAGTTTCAAAAATTTCATACGATCGTCGGAAAGTGCCGAAGTTGGCTCGATCTTTAAGTCGATTGTCGTGGCTTATCTCCATTTTCCAAGATCGTGTATCAAGTAATTTTATGACCTCTCAAATCTATAGTAGCAATCCCCAATGGACTGACAAGTCAACCAGCACACAGGGCTACAGAACGCGCTCTCCGTTGCTGCTTACTATTCTTCGTCCAGACCCAGCTCAGCTACAGTTCCCACCGCTCCACCTGTAGATATTCTGGCAACGCCTTCCCTCCAACATCCATCCCTTTCGCATACTCCCTGATTTCCTTCAAGTCGTCCGCATCCATCGTCGACGAGCTCAGGGTCGTCATCTTTTGCCCAGCTTGATCGTGAATGGAAAGCCCAATATGTTTTTCACTCTTGCGCCCGCCTCCGAGACCATCGCCCGGCGAAGGCTCGAGGACAGAGCAAGGCATTCCAGGTTTGCAGAAGGCTTTGTGGTTAGGCCAGTCCTGTTAGTGACAAGTGGTATGACTTGGTTAGGGAATGGATTGGTGGAATCTATGCCCTAACTTACCTCTTTTTCTGTAGACGCGCAAGTCAAGTTCAGATTGAGTTGGACTCTCACATTGAGCAGTCGAAAGGATGAACTGGATCTACGCACGACATCTGCAAATGATTTCAGCGATGAGCGAGGGTAAACGGGCCGAAAAGGTAACACCTACTTCTGGCCACAGTAACTCGGTTTCTTATCCGCATCGCACTTTCCTCCACCTTCATGATAGATCGAGACCCTTAGTAACGCGGAAAACTCATCAATTCGAACGAACACGCACATTTCTGGAACAGCTTTCCGTGACTGGTCTCCATCCCACACCCCACATTTGCACACCGATACACATTTGGCCTTTGTATCCTTTTTCTCCCACTCCTTGCTATCTCCTCGGCGTACTCAATGTCCCTCTTCCTCTTTGCCGCCCACAACTTCTCATACATGTGCTTCACCACCGGCTGTCGGTACGTGTGGACATTCCCTTCGAGTTCCTTTGAAAAATGCATAACAGCGGGCGATGGGTTGTCCGACGCGTGGATCAAGGCTTGATTGGCATGATGAGCAGCGAGGAACATGTTGCGCGTGCGAAAGTCGGAGCAGGAGGTGTGCCAATTCATGAGGTTGGCATGAGCTATGGAACGTGTAACGGGTGGTGCGTTCGGATTGGTAGCCGTTTTCGCGAGGATATCTCGACAGAGACGAAAATTTGGAGCGGTTTGAATGCCCGCCCGAAGCCTAGATAGTGGAAGATCTCTAGAGCGCGAATTTCTGCGAGAAAGGTGGACCCCATACCGTAGTGCATAATCCAATTGGCTCTCAGCGACACCTTGCTCTGCCTCTCTTTCGATCATATCGAGCGGTTTTGCCACGAAAAGCCTCTCAAGCATGTCCATCTCCTCCATGATATTGAACCTGAGATCCGTCAATGACTGTGCTGGTCGTGCATTGGTCAGGTACTGTAGATATTGGGTGACCCTGACTTGCCGTTCTTGCACTGCGTTCTCAACGTCAGGAAAGGTTTCGAGGGAAGGAGGTCGGAAGTTGTGGAATCCAATCGATTCGGGGGTCTGCAACGAGGATGCCACGGTTGGACTAAGTGGAGGGTTGGCTTTTCTCTTCATATCTCTGAATGCATCATCGAATTCTCGTTGAGCTAAAAAGACGATGCTCTTCGTCTGCACCTGCGCACGAGGGTATCCCAGCTTTTTCAACTCTGCAGCTACGATTTTGGAGAGCGTCGGGTCGTCTGTTGAGACCGACATTCCTGACCCCGATCCTCCCTCAGTAAAAACGTGTAGATTATTCTTGAGATGTTTGACGAGCCCTTTTGCGACTTCGGGTGCTGCGTGTTCCGCAGTTTCCGGGAAAAACTCGATACCACTCGTATGTTCGTCCAGATCGACAGGAAGTCGTTCGATATGTTTTGCGTTGGTGGTAGTGTTGAGAATAAACAAGATATGACTCGGGTAAGGTTCGATAGGGATATATCTTACGTCGAAGTGATATGCTGACGGCCGAGAAGAGTTCTTTGGCATAGCTGGAAGTAGATTGAATTGTTGATGGTGGTTAATGAAATGGAGGTGAGTCGTGAGAAGATGTATTTTTCTTCAACGCCAAGAGCCAAGGAGGCGCGTCTCTTGCTTTGACGGCGATACAGTCATGTAAATCGATGTCGCTCTCGACCGAAAGTTCAGTGAAGCAGCTACATTCTGCCAAACAGTACCACGTTCGAACGTCCAACCGGACCTTTGGCGGCCATGCAAGGTCGAAGGTCTGAAGAACCGTTGGTAACAGCGGTGAAGCTCTGATGTTCAAACTCGAATACATGGCATTTGTGCATGAAACCAGGCACTCTTGTAAGGTAAGATCTACAAGTATGGGTTATCCTACCGCAGCCGTGAGAGTCGGCCTAGGGGAGACTAGGGTTATTCTATCAATAGGAGTCCTCGATATCGCACCAAAACTTTGGGTATCGCAACATCGCAGCATTTCTTAATCTCCAGGGACTACTCCATTGTATGACATTCTCGTCGGTCTTGAGAGATCGATCAAAATCAATGATACGATACTTGTGAGGGTGTCCATGTCGAGGGCAAATACCGGTACTTGAAGAACTCTCGAAGGCATGGAGGAAGTTGTACATCCGCACATCAGCGTGTATGATATGGGCAGCTGTAAGATCTGTCATGAGCTCTTTCAAGTCCGACATATTCTTCACAGCGACTGGTGAATTGCGATTCTGTTCTTGTTCGTAGTCGAGCGTACGACCCAGCTTTTCCAGGACCAGCACCGAGACAAGAGGATTCTTCGGGTCCGGTGACCAATCATGCCAGCTCTACGCAATCTTTTGAGCCTCGCTAGTCACGGTATAGCAATAAAGAAGGCGAACTTACTGAAGATGTATACTCAGCGTTGGGAGAGAGCGCTCTGGGATCTCTCCTATCTTCAGGCAAAAAATCAGCATGTGGATCTTCTTCCTCGTCGTAATCCTCCGGTGCTTCAAGCGAGACATCAACGTCATTCTTTTCCCAAGGCACAATGGTAGTCGCATCTCCGAGCGAGGACGTAAAGAGCCCATAACATTTTGGGACTATGCAGCCTTGAAATCCCTGCTCTTCCGGAAGCTGGTCGTAGAACCATGCTTCTCGAGCTAGACTACGACAGTGATAGGGCATCGCGAATTTGATACAGACGTGCGTGGGCTTAGGAGCTGAGGCCGGGAAAGAGGAGTCGCCATCAGCCTACTCGATTATCCGCGCAGAGTAGACAATTCCTGTCCGACCAGCGCCGAGTTTCTCCTCGAGTTCGACGACCAAGGTATTTGGATGAGGTTTGGGTGTGTCGATGAACCATCCGGGAGGATAATCTGGAGGTGAATTCGGCCAATGTGGGAAGTCTGGAATGAAGCGAGGAGCTGGGAACGTTTCCTTGCGTTGGAGCGACAGTGGGAGTGGCTCTGCAGTCGACGAAACGAGATTCTTGATGACCAAGAACGAAAATAAGCATGAAGCTACCAGATGAGACGTAGAGCTAGGAAGAACGGCTGCAAGAGCTGCACTTGCTACAGGCTCAGCGTTGCAGGTGGTGGCACTCATTGAAGAGTTCCCTGGTGCACATGATGTGTCGTTTGCCGAGACTATCAAAGCGACGAGCGCCAGGGCTTAGGAGACTCAGGCTGCCAATGCAAAGGCAAGAGATCCGACTCGGACACAAGAATCAACTTATGAGTGTTGCCCGATAGCCAAATACCGTCTTAGATGAAGGGGGTCGCTCAAGTAAGAGATCGATATGAGATTCCATTCCTGTGATGAGCTGAGTTAAATAGTTCAAGTTAATGTGCCATATCTATGGATGTTACTTCTGAGGCCTTGAGCTTGGAACCACGGCACGTCTTGGCATGACGATTCCGAGTATGCGTTGTTCCAAACCTTTTGCCACACCCGGTACACTCGTGAGGCTTGATGCCATAATGAGAGTTGAGATGGTCTGCAAGAGGGAAAGGTCAGTGACAAGAGATAATATGAGGACAAACCGCGTACTTGTTACACCATGCCTCTCAGTGAAGGTGGCCGAGCAAAGGTGGCAGGAATATTTTCCTTCCTTTTTGCGACGTGTCGAAGAAGCTTCCAGAACGGTCGGCTTCGCGACGGTAGGAGAGAGGATGGCTCCTTCACTTGGAGCGATGTATGGAGAGGGCCTTTCGTAGCGGCGACGGACGGGACGAGAGGGACCAACTCGACAATCAAGTGGGTCGGGGGATGGGTCACCATCGAGGACACGGGGAGGATCGAAGTTATGGCTCGTGTCGAAGAACTTGAGCGGAGCCAAGCTGGGACTGTCTTTCGAGGCATGGAAGCCCGAACCCTCCTTGTCTGAAGAATCGTAGGTCAAGTCGTCGACAAGGCCGGTAACATGGCCGTTCGATTTGTCGACTGGAGTCTCCATAAATGATGTGAAAGGAGGGGCGGTAGAAAATGGATTGGGATCGTAGGGCCGGGGGAAACCTGGGGGAAATGAACCGCACGATGAAATGGAAGGTGACTCAACGGCTGTCGCAGAAAGATCTGACCCTGACAACACAGACTGGGGTCGCGAGGATGTCAAATGGCGCGGAAGGAAGAGACTCGCTTCCAAAGAAGGGTAATTGGTGGTAGAGGGCGAGTTTGGGTCATCCATAAACTCAGACGACCCAGCGCTATAGTCAGGAATACAGTCATTTATGTAGCCCGAATCGGATATGTTCCAGATGTACCCCAACTCAGTCGATGGAACTGGGTCTTCAGCGCGTATGTTATCGGTACTGTGCAGATGTTCTGGCGAGAATTTTGAGTGGTCAACCGGAGTGTCCATAGATGATGCTGGCAAGTCCTGCATACTTGACCTCGATTCCGTGTACGAAATCTCCATTTCCGGAAATTCTTCCTCGGTGTGAGGACCACTTGGTTCACACAATTGGAGCAACACCGGAACGACCGCACTTCCACCGTTCCTGCTACCCGTCACTGGGCTCATACTCTGTCGAATACGTTCAATCTCTGCGGTGGTCATGGTTTCTGTGTAAATGACGCCTGTGATCGTTCCCATTGATGTGCTCGTCAGTTAACATTATAAAAGCGCTAGGAACACTACGCACCTCCTTCAACAACAAACTTCAGCTTTCCACATATACGTCTGAGAAGCTCAGTCCCGCTTGGGACTTCCTCATCGAACTGAACCGGCATTGAATCAGAAAGTGAATAGATTTCGCGCAATGAGCGAGTATACACACAGAGTCCAACACCCCCATCCAGTCTTCGTCTTGGGAGAACGCAACACAATCAGGGTCCAACAAGGGTGGCCGTATTTGCGAGATAAGCTCCAGAGCGAACTTATTTATGAGGTGACAAGGATGGGAGACCTGAAGGGAAATAGTCCTTCAGTGCCCAGCATGCGGCTCCTTTTTAGGCGGGAGGGCGGCCCAAGATAGTTCACATACCGTATTAAAAGCGGATCCCGAGAGATTGATGGTATTCCCCTCGTGAGGTTGATGTTCGTCTGATGGTGAGGGACAACCTTCGAAATGCATAGCATGGTCACAATCACTGGGCGATTCTTGAGTTGAGGAGGATGTATCAGAAAATGACCGAGACGAGTTCTGAGGGTTTCGGGAAGGATGTGGCGCGCTCTGGGAGCGATTGGAGGGACTCCCCGAGTGGCGGCTGGCCCCAGGATCCTCACCATCATTGCTAGAGGGACAAGGAGGAGGAGATGGGCTTGTATTAGTACTGCCATTCATTCTGTTAATCCAGATGCCGCGGATGAAAACAGTCTCCTCGGGCTCTTTGTGGATCGGTGTCGGCGTGCGCGCTGATTGCGCCCAGCATCCTGCAGGACGGAAGCTCCACAAGCACCGACCACTGACATTGTCGACAGTAAGCTTCAAGAAGTCAGTTTTGTTGTGAGAACGACTAGACTTTGCGTCCCATCCGGCCATTGCCCATGTAGAGCACCGTTCGATACCTGTCAGAAGACACAGGGTCTGGCTTTCGTCGAGGTCTCCCGCCTTTTCAGCGAAGTCGTACCATTGCCGCCAGTGGCTCTGAATACGCGTTTTGAACCTGTGCGTGTTCTGTAGCTTTTTCAAAACACCCCCTCGCGGAAGCATCAAGAGTGCGCCCTCTTTTTCGGACAACTCGAAGGTAAAGACGCTGTTCGTGACCAGTTAGAGGGCGAAGAATCACACTTTTTCCCGTGTGGACATACCTCGATTCCCCGCGCTGTTCTAAGATGGCCCCTTTTGGTTTCGCTAATATCTCCAGTCCTCCATGGTATTCGGCATCCACAGTGATATCTTTTTCCACGTCACAAAGCGGATCAGCATCCTCCGGTACCTGGTCTCCGTGAGTGATGTTGAAGAGTGTGTGAAAAGGATCAAGGTCAGAGCAGACTCCAACATCCCCGATGTTGATCAGGTACTCTTTCCCAGCAGCAGTACGTCGGGGTGAAGGTTTCCAGAGAGGATATCCAAGCCTACATGTGGATAAGAGTGACGCATACAGCTGGCCAGGCGTCTGATCGTCCCCGTGGATGGTAGACGGGTCAGCTCGAGAAGATAAGAGCGCGGCAGGGATAGAGTTAGCAGATGTATTATTTTCTGGAGACGGGGAAGCAGTGGTTACTGAAGTCGGAGAAGCAGTGGTCGTTGAGGTAGACGGAGGAACTGGCGTCGCCTGTTGAGCGGATGAGCTGTGTAATAGGACATGAGTTGAGCTTTTCAGATACCATGACGAGTGTGCATTCGTACCTCCCGTTCGGAAATTGTAGATAGAATATTGCTGTGCCCTAAAAACACCTCAACATCGGCGAGACGTTGCTGAGAGTGGATACCAGTGGATGCTTACACAGTCACTGTATACTGAAGCACAACATGAATTAGAAGATCTACCACCCAGTAGAAAGCCGCAATGACACACCATTGGACCCATTGTTTGTCTGATTATAGTTTCCCCGGTTCTCAGTAACAACAGTTGCATCCTGTTGGGGAGGGAGAGCGTCCTGAGGCTGGAGATGAAAACGGCCAGGTTGGAGCTGAGGATTTGGGTGAAGAAATTCCGGAGACGGTAACGGGGAAAAGTGCGATGGTGCTGGTGGGCAGATTGGATCAGCTCCCCCGATTCTTTGAGACTGGAACTGTGGGCTTTGTCGCCGAGGTTTATCTTCTTCATGACCTCGGTCGAAGACATAGTTATAAAGAGATCGAAGAGCATTCAACATCGTTGATATATGATACCAGTGAAGCAGTGGATTTCGTCCACACCATAGGCGTGGCTTGCTCAGTGCTGTGTTGGGACGCTAAGCGCTCTGAGTCTTTGGGATGACAGGTTCTTGACAGCTATTGCGTCACTCGCGCGAGCAACCCAAAATTCTCTAAGTGCGTCAAGTAGGGATGAGTATGTTTGAGCATGTCGGCCCTTGCCCATTGTTTTGTCTACATCTACATAGGCGGCTATCCGGCGGCTTGCGTCAACGTTAACTTGTCTCTAGCAATAGAATACAGTTTACTGTAAATGCGATACGGCCGAGCTAAAGACCTGCCGGAGTTGTGCCGGAATCATTCGGTGCTTTTGTTGGGCGCTGAAGCGGTGAGTGCTGGCGACATACTTCAACTTAGGGTTGTTGGGGACATACATGGCTGGTGTGCAAATACCGTTATCTTTCATATAAATGAAACAGAACAAAAAAACTCGTTAAAGGGAGGACAGGAAAGGCGAAGAGAGCGAAAACATACAGGGTGACATGTAAACACATGGACAGGAGAGCATTGTACGAATGATAACGAAGAGAAACAACGATTCGAGAAGGGGGAACAGACTTCATAGGCAATTAGAAAGAAAGGGGGAAAGAGTCATGTCCAAGAAGAAGAGTTTGAAAAGCACAAGTCTATACGTGACCCCACAAGAAACAAAACCAGCGCACACTTCGCTTCTACAATGTAACGTTCGCCCCACCACCCAACCCTCGCCCATCCTCCATTTTGTACTCCTGCTGCTCAATCTTCACGTTCGGTGTTATTGGGATGGGCAACGACTTGGCTGGCCCATCCTTACTTCCCCTCTTTCCAGACCCGCCGTTGGGTGAGTCTGCCGCACCAGGAGGCAACGTCCCGTTCTGTTCCAACGTTCGTTGACATTCTGCTCCTCCTTCCGAGCGCACTGTGAGGAACGTGGAGCGTAAGTCACCCGCACGAAGAGAGGTATGTTTTGAATGGTACTCACAATGTCTATTCAACGCATCCATCCTCGCAAACGGCTTCTGACATCCCTCACACGTGAAAGGCCGATAGTTCGTATGCAACTGTTCGTGCCTCTTACAATCATGCTGTCGCGCAAAGCCCTTCCCACATCCAGGCCAGTGACACACGAAAGGCTTCTCCTCATTATGCGAGCGGATATGACCTGAGAGAGAGCAAATATCAGTTACTATAGTTCCCGTCGATTCGCAATAGCAATGTACTCACCCTTCAAGTTGAAACTCCTCGTGAACGTACTTCCACATCCCGGAACCGGACAAGGGAACGAAGCCTCTTGCTTCCTCCTTTTGTGGCTCGCCTTCGCAGTTCGTCCGGTCGTAGAAGTCGTCTTTGTGTGAGTCAACCCTGACGTGGTGGGTTCAAGGATCCGAGCCGAGCTGGCCGCGAGTGAGGACTCGGATTCGGGACTACGAGAGCGGTTTTTGTTAGTGGGTTGGCGTTCTTCATGAGAGTCGCCAGAAAGTTCGTTAGGGGGGCACCATGTCTCCTCAAGGTTCATGTCCGAGTCCGATCCACCTGGTAAGTCCTGCCTACTCAACCTCGATTCCGTGCACGAAATCTCCATTCCCACGAGTTCGTCGTCCTCGGTGTGAGGAACGCTTGTTTCGCATAGTTGGAACAAAACCGGAACGACCGTACTTGCCATCTTGCTACCCGTCACCAGGCTCATACTCTGCTGAATACTTTCCAGCTCTGTGGAAGTCATAAACTCTGTGTAAATGGTGCCTGTAATTGCCTCCACATCAATGTACTCATCGGTCACCATCATAAAGGCGCCAGGAACACCACGCACCTCCCTCAGCAACAAACTTCAACTTCCCACAGATACGTCTGAGAAGCTCAGTCCCGCTCGGGACTTCCTCATCGAGCTAAAAACGGCATTCAATCAAGGGATAAATAGATTCCACAAATTGAGCGAGTATACGTACATCCTCCAACACGCTCATCCAGTCTTCGTCTTGGGAGAATGCAACACAACCAAATTCAAATGAGGGCGGCCGTAGATGCGAGATAAGCTCAAGAGCTAACTTATTTATAAGGTAGCAAGGTCGGGCAACCTAAAGAGGGAGAGGCCCTTCAGCGTCCGGCGTGCGAGTGTCCTTTGTGGGATGGAGGGCTCAAGATGATTCACATACTATATCAAAGGCGGCCGCCGAGAGATCGATGGTATTCCCCTCGTTGGGTTGACGTACGTCTGGTGGCAAATGACAACATCCAGAATGTGCAGTGTGTTCATAGTCACTGAGCGTATTTTGAGTCGAGGAAAATGGATTGGACGACGAGCGATTGTAAAACGGATTCCGAGGGTTTTGGGAAGAATGCATTGCACGCCGGGAGCGGTCGTAGGGGTTTCCCGAGTGTCGGTCTCTGCCCCCGGGATCCTCATCACCGTCACTATCTTCATTACCAGAGGAACGAGGAGGGGATGTGTTTGTGCCAGTGCGTCCATTCATTTTGTTGATCCAAATGCCGCGGACGAAAACGGTCTCCTTTGGCTCTTTGTGCATGGGGGTCGGCGTGAGCGTTGATTGCGTCCAGCATCGCGCGGGGGGGAAGCCCCACAAGCATCGACCACTGACGTTGTCGATAGTAAGCTTCAAGGAGTCAGAGTTGATATGAAAACGGCCAGACTTCGCGTCCCACCCGGCCATCGCCCATGTGGAGCACCGTTCAATACCGGTCAAAAGACACAGGGTCTGACATTCGTCAAGGTCTCCCGCTCTTTCAGCGAACTCGTACCATTGCCGCCAGTAGCTCTGAATACGCGTTTTGAACCTGTGCGTGTTCTGTAGCTTTTTCAAGACACCTCCTCTCGGAAGCATCAAGAGTGCGCCTCTTTTTCGGACAAACTGAAGGTAAAGACACTGCTTATAACCAATAAGAACACAGAAGTCACGCTTTTCCCCATTATTGGACATACCCCGACTCCTCGCGCTGTTCTGAGATGGCCCCTTTTGGTTTCGCTAATATCTCGAGTTCCCGGTGGTATCCAGCGTCCACAGTAATATCTTCTTCCATATCGCAAAGCGGATCAACATCCTCTGGCACCTGCTCTCCATGAGTGACGTTGAAGAGTGTGTGAAAAGGATCAAGGTCAGAGCAGACTCCAACGTCTCCAATATTGATCATGTACTCTTGTCCGGCAGCAGTACATCGGGGTGAAGGTTTCCAGAGGGGATATCCGAGCCTACATGTGGATAGGAGCGATGCATACTGCTGGCCAGGCGTCCGATCGTCCTTGCGGATAGTAGACGGGCCGGCTCGATTCTCTGAGGGCGGAGAAGTGGTGGTCGATGAAGGCGGGAGAGCAGTGGTCGCTGAGGAAGACGGAGAAAGCGGTGTCGCCTGTCGCACTGACGAGCTGTGTAGTGAGATTCAAGTTGAGCACTCTAGACACCGTGACAGGTGCAGTTCGTACCTCCCGTTCGGGAATTGTAGGTAGAATATTGCCGTGCCCTAGAAACACTTCAACAAGACGTTGCTGACAGTAGATACCAGTGGATGCCTACACAGTCACTGTATACTGGAGCACGATATGGATAAGAAGATCTGCTACGAAAAGCCATGAGTACGCACCATTAGACCCATTGTTTGTCTGGTTATAGTTTCCCCGATTCTCGGTAACGACGGCTGTATCCTGTCGGGGAGGAAGAACATCCTGAAGCTGGGGATGGCAAGAACTGGATTGGGGCTGAGGACTTGGGTGGAGAAATTCCGAAGACGGTAACGTGGAAAAGTACGGTGGTGCTTGTGGGTAGATTGAATCAGCTACTCCGATTCCTTGAGACTGGAACTGTGGGCTTTGTCGCTGAGGTTCACCTTCTCCATGACCTCGATTGAAGCCATAGCTGTGAAGAGATCGAGGAGTATTCAACATTATTGACGTGAGATACAGTGAAATGGTGAGTTTCGTCCACACCCTAGGCACGGCTAACTGTGGTGGGCCTTGAACTTCTGAGCTCGAGGCAGGCTCCTTGTAACGGTAAAATGAGAGACTTCAGACGAGCGTGGAGTTTGATACGTCGGCTGATTAATCAATTACGAGCAGCGAGTCTGCGCCAAGTACTGTCCACTGTCAGTGACTAATTGGGGAAGCATTGCTTCGCGTTGGAGTCGGGCAATCATGAGAGTGGCCCTGTAGTCGACAAAACGAGGTTCTTGATGACCAGGAATGAGAAGCACAAGGCCATTGGATGAGACGGAGACCTGGGAAGGACGGCTTCATGAGTTGCGGCTGCAGGCTCAGCGCTGCATCATGGCAGTCAAAGAGTTATCCAACACACGTGATGTGTTGGTACCGGCAAAGTCGGATTTAAGTCGCGTTGTCTGCCAGAGGGCCAGGCGTTGATATGAACCTCAATATTCTCAATCACCGTAGCCATTCGTGCCATCTCAGCGTCGTCAGGTTTCCCGGGCTACAAGATCTGACATCAACTCAGTAGTCTGAACTCCACGAATTGTACTCGCCGCCATATGTACGAATCACCATCACCTCTCAGCTTGCAACGCGATTATCATCTCCAAAATCAAAGAAATCATGGCTACAGTCAAAACCCTCTCCTCTATCTGGACAAGCTCGTGGACGCTTGCGAAACTCCCAACCCCAGAATCATTGGAGCTGATGCCGTCTACGTCCAATCATCAAATCCTACTCGAAACATCAACATTGAACAAGGAATGTTGCGGTGAGAGTGATTGGTACTAGCCAAACATGATTGATTGATCCATGATGCAAGATTCTTCTTGTTTGCCATGGACACATAGGGATATCCTTGTTACGAATCCAAGTGGCTAACAACCACACAGATTGCACCAGGAACCGTAGATCGTCGTGAATAGGTACGCAAATCTATCTATATTTTCTTCCTTTACCTTTGACGCCAACGTACAATCGGGACCGCAAAAAGTATAGGCTTCGAGAGGTACTTCACGCAGAGAACCAGTGCTGGGGACCCTTGTGGATGCTTATGGTCACCCTTGTTTGTGAAACGATTTCCAACCATTCCTCCCACCCTAACTGGGATATTTAGCTCGAAGCAGGCGACAATCAACCATAGGATTGGTTCCGGTGGCGCCAACCAGAAATCAAAGCGGTAGTTATCGTTCTTGTTCTCGATGCGGGTTGGTTGATGATCCGTTGACTCTCAGACGAGGCGACTACAGTAAACAAGCAACCCGGTCGTTCTCGGTGCCGGTTGGTATCCCAAGATACCATAGGCTAATCAACGACATCTTACAAGGCTCAGTCCGATACCTGGACTAGTGAACTTTTCAACGTCGTTCTCACAAAATGGCGGCCGGGTTGCGTCCCAAGACACATATAGGTGTCCTTGTCCTCGAATCACCTGGTATCGATCCTGACCATATCTTTGATGCGGAACTCTATCGAGATTAATTCGACCACAAGGTGTTCGTGACTCTCCGCTCCCTACACACTTGGCTACCAAGCGCGGGTCCCTACTTGATTATATTTGTCGTACTCCTCCTCCTTCTATGTAAGGCAGCCGTTGTCATCTTCATTTCCATTATTGTTCATTACAGCTCACATCGTATCACAGTCCTTCATACTGATCAAGATGTGATGGGGTCGACCTTTAAATTCCTCATTCAATGCTTGGCCCGCCTCAGGCTCGCTCCTCGTCCCTGGTGCGCAAGTCGACGCAATCGGGACCTTGACTCGTTGTCCGATTAGATGGGGTCGTTAATAGCTGCTTGCTACTCGCTACTCGCTAGTGCAGCCCGGTTAATACTGTCAACGTAGAGCTTGAACGGTTGACCCAAGACACCCAAATAAGATGTGCGCACTTTGCGCAGTCCGTCATGCATGCATTCCTCAATCAGTGCACGGCCCCGGTGAGGTCTATTCTTTCCTGTCGCTAAAAATGCACAATTTGTGATTGTTGATTGTTGCCCAATGCTACGCCACTTAGGGATCCGAGGGGGGTGAAAGTTCACCATCCAATTGCCGGTTGACACTTTCAACTAGATCTTTGGATCATCCGAACTGTGCTTGTTCACTCGACAAGGGGATCTTCGTTACGACTCACAGTTGTCGCTTTGGGATGTGGATCACACCTCCGAGTTGGGACTCGGGGTTTGCTCGATTCGAGACGTCGATAATGATCTAGCGGTAAATTTAGAACGACTTGCATACCACATGAACGGGGGACTGGGACCGTGGACGGGAACCAAGAAATCAAGCCGTTGAAATTCAAGGCATGTTACATCGACTGTACTATACTATGTAACCTACGATAATTGTTTGATGCATGATGTATCATCCTTCCTTCCATCCTGATCAATGATTGATCCCTTTTGATCTCTGATCCCTGTGTCATGATTCGTGATCCTTCATTGGTACATATGTATCCAGGACCGTGTCCAATATGTATTCGCTGTACTACCGGCCTGCGAGGCGCCAGTTATCAGTAAGTAACACTCGAGGTTGAATGCATAATGGGTATGGCGCGCACGGGCACCATGTAGCGCGTCCCGCTGATCGACACCCACCCTAATTTGTAACCTCCAACCGTTGGGACAACGTTCGACGTTGCAAGTGATTGGGAAGTCTTGGCCGCCACTTACGCGCAGACCTTCTGGGAACACACAACCAGCTGCGCCGCGGTCCCGAAAAACTCCAAACCTCGAAGCTTGCTTTGAGCTTTAAAGTTCGATCGATCATCGCCCGTTTTCGATTGCCACTCTGCACAGGAATTGAGAATAGACACACTTACTTTGCAGATCCTCAAATTCCACAAACCAATGTCGAATTTGCCGAATCATCAGAGGGCGGTGTAGTACAATCTCGAAGGGACGAGGACCTCTTCCGGGCGGAGTTATCGGGAAATTTTTGATGATGATTTTATTATTTTACTTTCCTCCGAGTTCGTCGAGTGTTCACAGAAGATTGACGAAGAACACAGCCTGGCAAGTTGATTCCCGAAGTTCGAGACTTTGACGCTCGGGCCAAGACCACATGCTATCTTGCGCTTCGCGCCATATGGAAACGGTCTAAGCGCACGAGTTATTTCCCACCAGTGAGAACGATTCGAGTAAAAAGTGCTGGTTATCCCGACGGTATTGAGGTTGTTGCGATGGACCGAAGACGCCGTCGGTCACTGAGCAACGGGAGGAGTTGGGCCACTGACTAGTCTTGGTTAGGACGTCGACTGAGGCGCCGGAAGTTCCGCAGTATGACGGTAAGTACCACCTTGATGGAGGCTCAGCCTCATTCAAGCTATTTTGCAGTGCAGGAGGAGACGAAATGACGAGGACAAAGAGGTCAAAGCAAGTGAGGTCAGAGGCACTTGTGAGCTATTAGGAAAAGGACCCGGAAATCAGTTTTACTTACATATTGCAGTCAGACACTTGATGTCCGTTCATCCTGAACGGAGGCCCTGTGGGTAAACAAGTGTGCATAGTGACCGGGACCAATAACAGTGGATGATCTTCAGCTTGGTATGTTTTAGGACTCGAGGGGCGAACGTCAGCGGGTATCCGGAAGATAACTATCGTGGTCGACTCCAGTCTCCCGAGCTACCTTGTTCCATTCTGTCGGGATCTGGAACTCGGACTAGGAAGCTGCTCCAACGAAACAGGGTGGCCTATACATACTTAGGACGGGGAATTCAGGGCCCTGGACTCTTACTTACTCACTACACATGTACATTGCTTGCATGTGGTGCATCCCAGAGAGTTGAACGTTTTGAAAATCATTGGTCAGCTAGATTCCGAGTATGATCTCCGACACACCCGTCTCCCGGTCACTGACCCATGGAGAAATTTGAACAAAACATATTCCTTCTTGGTTCTCGAACGGAGAACTCTGTTGAATGGTGTTGATCAAAAATGGCTATGCAGAGTGAGTGAGATAGATGATGCACGTCGGGTGATAGATTACAGATTGCATTTAATTGCCTGTAACCTGTAATGTTGAAACGTTTGAACGTTGAATGATCGAGACTAATCGCGGGGATGAAAGCCCTAGATTGCGAGTCGGAATGGGGAATGGATGCCTACGAGGTGGCCACTGAGGCAAGGGATGGTGAGAAAGACGGTTGGTCTATATCTGGACGTCCAGATTTATATCAGATGATGAGAGCGGGGAACACGGTAATAGACTCTGTTGAGTGTTGTCGGAAGATCTGAATCTGGAATGGACGGTTACCTTGCACTGCAATTGCGGGCGACCCTGTCTCAGGGCGTGTCAGGGCACAGCAAAGCATAGCCCGGAGAGAGGCTTCTGGGGGTGCTATCGAGGACCCCCAGAGCTCGTCGAAGGACTCTGCAGCTCCTCTGAGCTCTGAGAAAAATAATCCGGAGGCCCGCCAGCCAAGGACCGCCCAAGGTGATTTGAATAAAGGCAAGTCAACGTGGTTGGGCGTGTTGCTAGGTCGGTCGGCGGGAAACCGGGATATACGGAAGAGGACAACAAAACCAAACAAGGGGTTTAAGTGCACCGCCATTCTTGCACCGCCATTCCGTCCCTTCTGCCCAACTGATAACTTTTTCAAAACTGGGGGAGCTTGAAATTGCAACTTCGATGGACACAGACCGCTTTGACGACTTTAACGACGTTCAGGATATCGATCTCATTCCTCCAAGTCCCCCGACAAACAACACATCCTTTGACTATACGCCCAGCTACCCAGCGTCCTACAACAATTCTCCTTATTCTGTCCATTCCGAACTTTCATTCGAGGCCGAAGACCACAGCCCTGCTTTTGCTCTGTTCCCAGGCGGTGCTCCTCACAATCCTTCATACGATCCAGCAGAATACGATAATCCAAGCAGTACCACCTCACTGCTCATGTTCAACGATACCGATTACATGTCGTCCTACGATCCTCAGCCGATGCAACAACCGCACGGTTACGGAGATTACTCTTCTCCAGCCTCCAGCAACGGAGGAGACGATGCCAACCAGCCGCGCTCGAGGGCATCCTCAGTCTCTTCCAACCACAATCACCAGCAGCAGCAACAACAACAGCACCACCTTTCACCTTCACCTCACATGCAGCCCCAACATCTGGCAGCCTCTCCGAGAATGAGCGTCACCCAGTCATTCGAGGGCATGTCATTCCAGTCACCCAGTTGGCCCAACGAAACTCTCCCGGATTCACACTCACCGCGCCAGTCGACCTTCGTTACCCCCGGCGGTCCTCTCCAGAAACCACAGTCACCTCCTCGTCTACTCATGCCAGACTCTGACGAGGGTTTGCCATCCATCAACGCCCCGGACGGTGGAGGAGAGGGTCCAAGCTTACGCATCGTGCCGGCAACCCCAGTCAGCGGTGGCGGCGCTAACGACGGCCCTGGGCACCAAGGTTTGCCGTTTAGGAATGGTGAGTGAGACATGATGCCGTGTTCTATTTTACTTTGGTTTTGTCTTACATGTTCTTGTTGTCTCTAGGGCCGAATTTATCGCCTGGTTATCAACAACAACCATCCCGGCATCACTCACTTTCCCCCGCACCTTCCGAGTCCATGACTGCCACTGGTGGTGGTCAAGTTGCGTCGTCGTCTTCGAGTAACGGGCCTATGTTCCCGCCGCCGAGAACGAGCAGGAGTAAATCGGACGGAGCGCTCGAACCTCCGACTTGGGATACCGTCGGTGCTTCCACGTCTTCGGCGACCCTTGATGAAAATGCCATCGGCGAGGATATGGGCGTCAATATGAATGATGTGTCTCCCTCTTCTCCCCCATCACAACAACAAGGAAGAATGAACGCTGGCTTTACCTTCGGTGCCGGGTCGACAGGTGGTGCGTCGACGAACGGGAACGGCGGCGTGAATGGTTTCCTCAGTCCCAGTTTAGAATCGGCCGCGTTGAGGAGGAGTAAGAGCGATGGGTACGGTGGTCGGCAGGGGGGACATATACGGCAGAGTCGAAGTGAGGATCTAAGGTTCGGTGGTGGTGTTCCGGGAATCAGCGTTGGTGGTGAAGGAGGGGGAGGGATGTTACTCCCGCCGTCGTCATCCCACGACGACTTCATGAGACAACAACAAGCTCAGTTGAGAGGACAACCGTTCTTGACGCCGTCGACGGGTGGGGGACATGCGTACCCACAGCATTCGAACGCGAACGAGTCGGGGCTTTCGGGGTCTCAACTACCCAATTTGGGCGCTGGGCTGGGGTTGCATCTTGACCCGCACAATCCGCATAGGAGACCGAACTCTGCGATTGGGCATTATCGACGTGCTTCTTCGGGTTCGAGGTCTGAGAGGGGAGCCTCGGTTTCTGCGGACGATCATGCTGCGAGCAGTCACAGTCTGAGGGCTTCGCCGTATCCCAGTCCGAATGTGAGCCCGAGGGGGAGGTTTGGAGAGTTGCCTTCTGATGGTTATGGGATGGGTATGAACCAACATCAGCACCACCAACGCTCGCAGTCGGATAGTGGTGGTATCAACCTTGGAGTCGGTGGGATGGGGCTTCCAGGACCTGGGATGTTATTCGGTAACAACACGTATAATAGCCACCATCCTCAACAGCAACAACAGCAGCCACAGCATCAGTCTAACGGGTTCGGTGGGATGCCCGGGTTGGTGGGTGGCATGGGACACAACCCACTTGGGAGTCCACCGTCCCATCTTGCGGCGCTGCCACACGGTTCGTTCGGTTCGCCACCTTTGAACCCGAATATGGCGGTTGCGTCTGGGAGCGTTACGGTTGGGGGTACGACTGTACCGTTGGCTGTTACGAAGATGACTGTTACGACTGGACGGACTGCGAAGGCGAGCCATAATAGGAGGAAGCAGGAGGCTACGTTCCATTGTCCGGTTCCGGGATGTGGAAGTACGTTCACGAGGAGTTTCAACTTGAAGGGTGAGTACATTGCTATTGCGAATCGACGGGAACTATAGTAACTGATATTTGCTCTCTCTCAGGTCATATCCGCTCGCATAATGAGGAGAAACCGTTCGTGTGTCACTGGCCTGGGTGTGGGAAGGGCTTTGCGCGACAGCATGATTGTAAGAGGCACGAACAGCTGCACACGAACTATCGGCCTTTCACGTGTGAGGGATGTCAGAAGCCGTTTGCGAGGATGGATGCGTTAAACAGACATTGTGAGTACCATTTAGAACATACCTCTCTCTTCGTGCGGGTGACTTACGCTCCACGTTCCTCACAGTGCGCTCGGAAGGAGGAGCAGAATGTCAACGAACGTTGGAACAGAACGGGACGCTGCCTCCTGGTGCGGCAGACTCGCCCAACGGCGGGTCTGGAAAGAGGGGAAGTAAGGATGGGCCAGCCAAGTCGTTGCCCATCCCGATAACCCCGAATGCGAAGATCGAGCAGCAGGAGTACAAAATGGAGGACGGATGGGCGTTGGGCGGTGGGGCGAATGTTACATTGTAGAAGCGAACTGTGCGTTGGTTTTGTCTCTTTGGGGGGTCACGTTTAGACTTGTGCTTTTTAAATTCTTCTTCTTCTTGACATGACTTTCTTTTCTTTCTCCCTAATTATCTATGAATTCTGTTTCCCCTTCTCGAATTGTTGTTTCTCTTCGTTATTATTCGTACAATGCTCTCCTGTCTATGTGTTTACATGTCACCCTGTATGTTTTCGCTTTCTTCGCCTTTCCTGTCCTCCCTTTAACGAGTTTTTTTTTGTTCTGTTTCCTCCTCGACGATCTAAATATGTACTCTTTATTTACTCAGAATCCAGACTCCCGCTGTAGCGTATAGTATCCTATTTATTTTGTTTCGTTTTCTTGATTCTTGCATCCACCGAGCCTCATATATAAGAATGGATATTGCATGATTCGTTCGGCAAGCCACACCTCCGCCAAACCTCCAGTGCGATCATTCAACTGGCCGATGGGAATTTGTGGTCCGGAACATGAAGAGGACAACAAAGCCAAAGGCTTCCTTGGTCTACGTCCGCACTTCGTCCCTCTTGCCCAACTTGAACTGACGACTTGTTCGAAGTTTGGTCTCCCCTAGGCAGAACTCCACCATTCCTCGGGCACTCACTAACTTGGGATGGACCAGGACACATTCGACTTGATCGACTTTCAGGGTTTTGATCCTTCTTCCTCGTACTACGACGAATATGATGTTCATTCCAGACCTTCATCCGAAAGCGACGTGGACCTACGAAATCTTGTTCAGGCTGTGATTGACGATGAAGAAAAGTACAGAAAACTCCTCGAATCTCGAGGAGACGAAGCTCAGCGGTTTTTAGATGCATTACAGGTGGTGAGGGGCCCATCTACCTGCGCCTTTCATGAACGTTCTAACGAATATTAGCTAGTGGATTTGCCCACCACTCAACCAAAACTCCGATCTTCGATGGTAAAAATGATGCTACGCCTGTCAGAGCGTTCGGGATTGTGTCCAAGCTGCCTTAACCTGGAGAACGTGGAAAGGGTCGGAAACCGTCCTGTTGCCGGTGGTGGCTTTGCGGATGTATGGAAAGGAAGGATCAAGGGACAGCTCGTCTGTTTGAAGGTGGTCAAGGTATATCACACATCTGACGTGCAGGAATTGCTCAAGGTATCTACTCTACATGCATCCTCATCTTCAATATTGAGGGCGCCGCTGACTGACTACTTAATCCATGCAGGCTTACATGCGGGAGGCGATTGTTTGGCAACAGCTTCGGCATCCCAATCTGCTGCCCTTCCTGGGCATGTATTATCTCGACGAGGCTCGGGAAGAGTTGTGCTTGGTCTCGCCGTGGATGAATAGAGGGAATTTGTGTCAATACCTGAAAAATACCCCCAGAGAATCCGTGGATCACCAAGCCTTGGTACGACATCGCAGCGTTCATTTCCCTCGCTGACGCGCATAACTTGTAGGCTTATGATATCGCGTCTGGACTTGCCCATCTCCACGACATGAAAATCGTCCATGGTGACCTGAAAGGCGTAGGTACCACTTTGTCGAACTTGTGTCATACTGACAAGGCGGTTGACAGGTGAACGTTCTGGTCACTCCAGACGAGCGAGCGAGTATAGGTGACTTCGGTTTGTCACGTGTGGCCGAGACGCACAGTCTTCACCTCTCTACGTCTGCGACCGGTCACGGTAAAGGAACAACTCGATGGCTTTCACCGGAACTTCTGAGGTCGGATCCACCGTGCTCAACATCTGCGAACAGTGACCTCTATGCATATGCATGTGTTTGCTACGAGGTCCATTATATCTTCTCGGTTACAAGTATTACTACTGACCCTCCGTGGAATAGGTTTTTGTCGGACGTGTTCCTTACTACGAGCTCTTGGACGGCGCAGTTATAGTCGCCGTACTTTTCGACAAAAAGCTTCCTTCTCGGCCCACCGGGCTCAGTGAATTGACGGACCCAATGTGGAAAGTCATGGCGTCGTGTTGGAACCATGATCCACAGCTCCGACCCACGGCTAAGGATGTGCTTACTCTTGTCGGTTCATTGTCGAGCCCAAAGACAGGTCTTCCTATCGAGGCATATGCGGCACCAAAATGGGACGCCACTTCGCAAACACTCTTACGACAGAATGTACAACATCCATCAATCGATTTAACTGTTATCACTCGCCTCTTAACCAGTGCGGGAATTGGTGTGTCGACGACGGCAATACGAGCGGAGCAAGTACGTGGCCATTACCCCAGATACAATCAATCCCTAATTCGAGCCTGATGAAGCCACTTTCCGACGCTGAGTGCCCCACGAATATCGGTGCACAGGCCGCTCCTAATGGCCAAGTAACCTTTACTTTTGAATCGGAGTAAGTCTCTCATTTTTGTGTCTCGAGCGAACGTTTTTTGATGGTTCCGGGCAGCTGCGAGACAACTGCCTCTAACCACTGGGAAACGCAGGGAGTCGGACACAACTTCACAAACTTCGCTTTGGATCCTGGATTCGATGACCGGTTCATCCCGATGAACGGCTCGGGGTCGGAATTCATGCCAGCGCCAGGCAAGAGGTCTCGCCGATTGGAATCGAGTACATGTACGGCATGGGGTGGTCCCCTCTGACAGCTGTCCGCCACAAACTGAATAGACTACTTGAACTTGATAAACCATTGAAATTTTCGCTGAGATGACCGTCTAAGTGAAATCCCCGTGCTCAAAAACCTACAAAACGACACCAAAATCATCCTGTATTTTACAGTACCACAGGAAAAACAATCAAAAGGTAGCACCATGATGTATAGCTGGGCTCAACAGAGCTTCTCGCCACATACGTGTTCCCAGAGCCAGAGCGATTTTTTTTTAAACCTTCTCGAGGTTTCAGTACAACCATAACTGTGCCTGTGACACATTTCTTGTCTGTAGGTTGAAAAACATATACGATCCATTCTGCGACATATAAGGACATTGGGGGCGACATGAGGAGGGGACAGAGAGAGGGCTGTGGAAAGTGGCGTGGCGTGTGCGCCGCTGCCAACAGAAGCCTCGGATATCAAATTCTCACGCCGCCCACGCGACTGGACCCATGTACGCGATTCCAATCGGCGAGACCTCTTGGCGCCAGGTGTCGAAGACAACAGCCGGTTTTCGGATCCCACGAATCAATCTCCAGTGAATACGATCATGAATGGAATGGCCGCTTTGAACACGGATCTATGTCCACCAGACTCGCAACCATTGCACAAATTGCCGGGATATGACTCATCGAAAAAACCCCCTCATTCTGCCCTTTCCTCCTCACCTATCTATTCGCACCCTCCCCAGTCCCCCATGTCTCCAACCTCACCATTTTATTCATCAGGGGACGAAATAGACTACCCTTTGACTGTGCAAATTGATCCTGGAACACGTCCCGCATCGCCCCGCAACTCGTCGATCCTGCATATACCCCCGCTATCACCAGGTTATACGTCCGATAGCGCGTCTACCCATTCTTTCGAGATGTTTGGCTCCCAGCGACTTCATGGTGATACCCTCACTAGTACTGTTCCCGCTTCACCTTGTCCGGCCGCGCCTAGAGGACGCCCTCGTCACCGTGTCCCAATGGGCGCTAGACACCCTTACTCCCGACCGGGGCCCTCCATGACCTTCAGTAGCTTTTCTGACATCGGCAACGTTGACTTCAGTGCCCTGCCATCGATGCCTATATGTGGCCGCAGCCGTCCCCAGAGCCCCTCGATTGTGGTCTCGATCTCCAGCTCATCCAATAGCGACGTGGAAAGCGAGGGCTATTACGCTTCCCAAGGATCATTGGAAGGCTATTCATCATGTTCACGCGACTCCAGTCCTCATGCTACGGATCATAGCATAATGTCAAACGAGGAGTTATCGACTTGGCTCGACGAATACGGGTCGAACATCGGTTCGGCTGCGATCGTCAAGGCCAGCATTGAACGGCGAAAGAAGAACGCAAAGTACATCTGTACCGAACCCGGTTGTACGTCAGAGTTTACAACGAAGCAAAATTTGAAAAGTGTGTGTATGATCATCATTCCGATGTGTTCTGTGTTCTCATCATCTTCAAAAGATCATATCAACAGTCACTTTGGCATCAGGGGCTTTGAATGCTCGTTCTGCGGCAAACCCTTCACAACCATGCATGTGCGCGGGAGGCACCAGAACACCTGCAAGAAGAATCCGGAGAGGATCAAAACCACTAAGACTTCTCAGACGGAACAGGCCTCTTCCATACATCCTCCCTCTTCATAATAGATGTTCTTCCGTCCTTTCTCTGTTCATGTTTCGCTATCCTTAGTACCTTCTCTTCTATCTTCTACCTTAAGTCTCAATTTCTTTTCCCTCAGCACACATACTGTCGCAATTCTGCTAGTTTCCCCCTACCGTTTCACCGGTTCTCTATCTCTCGTTGACAATGTTTTATGTCCTCCGTTTCCTCATGGGATTTTGATGTTCAATCTCAAGGATTGAATGTATACTTATCGTTCGCCTCTGTAGCAAGTAGGTCTTGTATCTTACGTCTCTGTTTTGTGTCCGCTGTTTTTTCCGACATGTCTAGCATGTTCTTGTTCGCGCTGCAACGTCGATCGAGATCGTTGGACATTGATCGATGGATTGTTCATGTTATATAACTCGGAACCTTTACTTAGTGCTTAGCGCTTAACCTTTGTATCACAGAAAAATGCCTTCCCACGTCTCACCTCCACTACACTTTGGTCGCCATCTTCGATCTTTTTAGGTACGCCAGAAAAAAAATTGCGACGGCCAGCATATCACCTCGATGTGAAGCGTAGCCCAGGTATTGAGTCAATAGTCAATCTGACCGCGGTACCGTCATCGAATTTGATCCCCCAAAGCTTTCTTCCGCTGCTGCGATGCATTTCTCGAGGGGAATATCAACACGCACCGACAGCCGGTGGTCAAGCACATGTACAAGAGGCTGTGTGTGGGGGGGGAGGGGGGGAGGGGGGGAGAAGAAAGCCGAGTACGCTGAACAGATGGCGGGGAGTGAGAAAAAGAGTGCAGAGACTGTTGGATGTATATCAGTGCGTGGATGTAAGGCACGGGATGGAGGCCAGTCATAGAAATTTGTTCCAGGAGCATGCGTGTTTTTTCGTATCAATGAGGTCTTCGCGTTACTAACATCTCGATGTGTCTTGAAGGCGGAGGAAAGCTCAACGCGGACAAGAAACTGAGTGAGTGTGGCCAGCAGTGAGGTTTTTCTGGCCCATCTACCTTTGTTCACCACTGAGGCTACTTACAGGTGTCATGTGTAGATCCAAATCATTCTGTTGGCTGTTCGATGTGAGACTTATGCGTCCAACTCAACCCAAACACGATCTGGGCGTCTGCAGAAACAGCAGTGTGACGAGACCCTGACGCTATCGAGTTCTTCTCTGACCAATCCACACCGCTTCTTTATCCTACCGACAGAACTGGCCTCATCAATGGGATACCGGGCAGGGGGGGATTTCGCCAAAGGGATGGACTGGGATGGATATCGAAGAAAAGAGCCACCGGAGTATCTACAGCAGGCAAGACATTGACAACGGTGGGAGCCGTAGTGAGTGACGTAAGTACCTGAGTTCGGGCAAAGATGCAGGCTTTCCATCAATGGATCGGTCTTCGATACTTCTGAGCCGCGCTGAGGATCAAGATGTACCTAGATCGTAATCGATACGACGACCATGCGAATTGAGACCAGTCATATCTATCTTTTTCCCTCATTGACGACCTCTGATTTGAATCATTGAGAGTTCGGAAGTTCAACTTGCAGGCCAGCTTCGGCACTTTCCGACGAGGTATTTTGAAATTCTCATGACTAGCGCTTGACGTGAACACCACCCTGATTCGATGTCTCGAGCTATTCGTGCTTACTTCGAATTATCCCGCAAAATCAGGGTAACGCCAAGCGGGCCATTCCTCTTCGACAGTATCAGACGGTCCAGTACTACTGCCATTTCCAGGGACTCATCCTATCCGAGGCCACATACATCTCGGGAGTTTCGAGCCATTGGTTCACCTCCTCACTCTCAGTCCTTTAGCAACATTTGTCTTCAGAAGGCAAATCTTTCCAGTGTAGAAGCCCAACATCTCACTCGAGTAGACAAGCATGAGAACAAGACTTCGAAATCAAGAGGTCACCCGGCGCATTTGGAAGATGCTATCCAGACTCGCCTTTCCGAAGTGAGTCATTTCCCTCATTAGCTGCGTACACCATTCAGATTACCGAGTCGCTCTTCTAGCTCAGGGATCCTACAACCGAATTCAAGGTCGTGGTTCGGCGGCGACACTTCTGCGACCGTACTTCCATCTTCGATATCACACCAAAGTGTCGAAATATCCTCTTGGGAACACCTCCCGGTATTGGCAAGACGACAACTCTGTCCATGATTCGCCATTTCTATGATGTTTTGCTCAAGGATGACTTCCACGATCTTTTTCGCAACACGGCAGTGGGCCGTTCGATTTTCGAGGACGGAGAGGAGATCGAGAACCGTAGCGCTTGTTTCGTGATAATGTTGGATTTTGCTAAACTCAAGCCCCTTGATCCCGAGTTCGATTTTGACGTGGAAGTCAACAAGCAATTACAAGAGTTTCTCAGTCGGTATTCGGAGTTTTTCAGTGGCTCGAACATCCAGATTGGGAAATCTGCGTCAGAGACGTTGTCAAACATCCTGGTTCGTGGCGAATTCACATACCATTAGGCTTCCCATTGACCCGTCTTACTGACATTCGATTTGATTTGAAATGTGTTGATTAGATTAAGACGGTTCGACTTTATCCTCGTCCGGTCGTCTTCATCGACGATTATGACTCCCCCTGGCAGGAGATTAGGCGTCAAAAGGTGTTTCGCCGCGCGCAAGGCCGGAAATTCGAAAACCAATATTGTCGCTTTCTCCAAAAACTCGCCATCTGGAATAGGGGTGTTGTGCCCCTTGTCGTTTTTTGCGGGCGAGACAGAGCTCTTTCATGTCTTTCGCACTGGGTTCAGTCATTGCGAGGTACTTGATATCGTCTATGATCCCGGTCTTGGACGTGGTTTCAGCAAACAGGATGTTCGAAGCATTGGTGAGCGGCTGGATGAAGACTTTCCTTCGTTGGGTTTAGGTGGATTGGCGGAGGAATACTTAAACTCGGAGGAGGGGAAAATTGATTGGCAATGCGATGGTCAATACTACGGGTTGTCGTCTACGCAGGTACTCCAACGTTTCCATGACGCGCTGGAGGCCCGGGCTGCGAGGAGTTGAGAGGAAGTGTGATTGATTGTGGCAGGATTGATGCATACATTCGGGAGATGATGTTTTCTTGTGGAAAACGTAGGTTGCAGCTAAGGGAGTCAATACATCGCCAACGATTCGTTTGTAATTCACACAGGAATGCTATTGGGCCCGGCGCATCCGATGCGCTCGTGCCTCACTGTCGCCGGCATGAGGGGGGCGAAGTGAATGGTTTTGAGTATAGGAGTTCGAGGGCACAAAGCACCGAACGCATTGACCATGACTTTCAAGTTTCAACCATCCCGGGGATTGGATTGACGGTACAGAAAGTAATGGTGAGCGTTGGATCATAAAATAACACCATACCTGGATCACATCCTTCGCGACTTTTCTCCCGACTTGTCTATAGTCTGAGTCCCTTAGCTTTTTCTTCATCCCACAAGCCTGTCATTGTTTTCTCCAATTTCGTCCCAGCCGCCACGGTTGCTAGTAAATATCCAATTGCGGTTTTGTTTCTGTGAACGGGCCAAAAAAGATAGGAAATAGGTTTATGCACGGTCTAAAGGGCGCCGGTCTCTGGGGCGGAACAAGAGCTGTTATGTTGGGAGGGACACCACATGGAAATAGCACGAAGACTGACGGTGGCTTGGCAGCCTCCGAACCGTAGCGGTTTCGTTTTCAGGAGACTGCTGACACGGCTTCCAAGATACAAGTCTTGTCTCTCGTTAAATGCGTCGGACATATTCTACCTCCAGGAGGTCTCCATTTCTTTCTGAGCCACTGTCGTCCATCATCCTGCCAGTGGCACCACAAGCGGATTCCGATCCTGACTTTAGATAGGCGCTCACCCTCAAAGTTTCGCTTCAACGAGCGTCGGCTCATGCGTAGCACCGTCAAGGGGCTGTCCAGAACGCGTCTGTCGACCGGTCACTGTGTAGGTACCTAAATCGTGACTCCGTTGCGGGGGACGAGTACAAGGAGAATGGTGTATAGAATTAGTGGGGAAATGGTGTACGGAGTTGAATAAAAACCTTTCTAGCTCGGATAAGCCCTTGGCATTGCCCATAAATGCCAACGTGTTGCCTGAAAAGAGTACTAAGTATAATATTTAGATAGAACCCGTGTGTCTCACCGGCGAGAGCAGAGGTCCAATAGACTGGTAAATCTCGATATCGAACCGATTGAACATCTCACTTCTGTCGATGACTGCGATTCAAAGTCTTGCGTAGGGAGTGGCGAGTTGAGTCGGGACTTGTGGTCAGTGGTAGTTTGGTGGTAGTAGCCAACTACCACAAGTTGAGTCTGAAGCACAGACCCGTGAGAAAGCGTTGAAAATCTCTCCTTCTCATGTGCGGTCATCACTTATGCAGCTTCCAACGATCGTCGATGAATTCGGGCATCCTTGCGTAACTCGCATATGAATAACAGGTGGAAGAAGATCTACTAGGGTAACGAAGAGTGCCTTTCAAGAGGTGCTGGATTTTCCAGAGCGAAAGGACTTGTTGGGTCACCTCAAGAATTTCAACCCGCGAATTGTGGAAGGAACCCAACCGAGGAGTTCTCAACGGCACAGAGTATACTCCTTTTCGAAAGAGAAGAAAGAAAACCAGTCTGAAATGACACTACGGATGTGTTCGCGTTGCAGATTACTCTTTTACGGGCTTTGCTGATACCGTGTATTGTCGTTGACAGGAGAATACATTCCTCAAAATGCAGCGGAACCTGCGGGAAATGCAGAACTGGACTGGCTTCATCCTATACAGCTTTTTGAATGCTCCCAAGGCCGTTCTATCGATAAAACCTGGTTTTCCCCTCGATTCGATGTGCTTCTTCCTTTTCTCCTACCGCTTCAATAATGCCGTTCTGCTTTGGCAATTGGTTCTCGATACCGTCGATCCCTTCGAATTCAATAGATGGGCCGGAATTCTTGTACTTGCGACGCCACGTTCGTGAACGTAGCACGGAGAGTTGGCAGCGAGGATGTACCTGGACTACCCCTACGTCCCATTTGTCATCCTTTCACGCTGTTGGCGGCCGCTTGTATTGTCACCTCACGCTCAAACTGCTTTGGCAGCCAGCGGAGAACAGAGAAGGGTCCCCTACTGTCTTCCGAAACTTTATTCGAAGGGGCCACATGAAGGTACCGAGCTCCATTTCTCAAGGCCAGGGGCCGAAGCAGGTACCCGAGTCGCACAAGTTTCCCCTCGGTGTCAGTCTGAATATCCTAGAAGTGAGTGCCACTTACTGTATTGCCCACATTCAAGTACTTAAGCCAGCCGTCTTCTAATGTGAAGAGCATCGGCCTAAACCATCGACCTCTGTTTCGCCTCTCTGAATCTAAACCAGCCCGCAGTGACCATGTCTGCCGACTTCGATCCCAGTGCCAGAATGGCGACAATCTCTTCGGAAATCCGCAATGCCATTCGTCAAGCTCTCCCAATGCCCGCAGATCAGTTCTTGACCGTCGTCGCCCCCGGGAAGGTTCTCAACCTCGATGTAAGTATAACTCTACTCGTGCTGAATCCCTCAAAAATCATGACTCTGATCATCGTTCGTTGCAGGAATACGCTCATGGATTTGATCGAAACGGAAAGCCGACGACTCCCCTTCTTCCTGCGGCAACGGAACTTGCTCAGGCGAGGCTCTGCGATGACATGCCTTCGTATGGGCCGTTCCAGCTTGGCCCTACTGGGAGGTCGGTAGCTCGCAGCTACGGACAAGCGCTGTCGAAGCTGGTTCCTTCAGGTAAGGGAAATCGTCGGATGCATTTACGAGACTTTCATTGAATGGGGGTTCTTCGAATCTTTAGGCACCACTGTCGGTATTGCTACTGAGGGCTCCGTCTTGACCTACGCTCAAGAACGCTACAAGCAAGCCATGGCGTGGCTCACGACGTTGGATACTCGACTAGGCAAGACTCGAGTCGAGGTGTACACCCAGAAGCAACATGCGTATACGAAGGTAGTCGAAGACAAAGCTCGCGCATATGCATGTGCTCTCGAGAAAGCGAAGAAGGAAGTCATTGACCCCAGCGATATCGACGCCGTCCGCGCCATATATGACCAATGGGTGAATGAGAATGCCAGGACGTACCGAAACTTCACGCAAGCGGCCTATATGGACTGGGTGATCACGGGGAAGAAGGAAGAAGTCGAGTACTACTTCGCGATTGTGGACCAAGATTCGGCCATGTCACGGGTCGAACAGAGCAAGGTGGGTTCTCTTCTCGAGCTGCTCTGGACACACTTCTCGTGAGGCTTACATGAACGTCACCGTTTTACAGGAGGCTATGCGCGCATTGGTCGTACAAGATTCTGATGGTGCAGTGGAACACTCGAAAGTGGTACTGGAGCCAAGATGCTGGTGAGTGATCCCCAAGGTGTCCTCTCGAGCGCATCAACCCAATATTGATCATGATCACTTGATTCTTCAGGGCCGTTTACGCATTGAACAAGATCGCAGACCCAACCGATAACACTCGGACTGTAGAATGGTACACATACGAGATCACGAGGCTTCGATCAATGAACGCGTTGATAGCGGCCATGAGGGAGGTACGCGAACACTTTTCCCTACTCCCCATAATGTGGGTCACTGATTGGTACGGGAACAGACCTCTCCGACGCAAGAGGCGATGGAGGGTTCGGTCGAACCTGAGGTCAAGTCCAAGGATAAGGCGGAAGCCATCGATGGACCCCTCAAGGTTTCTTTCGAGGCGTACTTCAGAGCCAGGGAGTCTCACAAGCAGATTTCAGCCAAGATGGGCTTGTACGTGTGGTGTTTATGCGACTGCGTTTGTCTTTCGTGCACGTTACTTATCACGAGATTGCAGGTCACCCCTCGACAAGGAGAAAGCTTACGAGAAATACAAAGCCGCAGAACGAGACATGTTCACAGCATTGAAAGACAATAGCGAGGCCGAGGCTCAGAACCTCGCAAAGGTGGCTTTGGATGCTCAAAAAGAGATGGAGAAGGGTATGGCGTCCACAAATGGGGTCCTCCAGCAAAGGCAAGAGGCGAACGCTGAGCTGATCAAGCAATATGTGAACGCAAGAAAACTCCTGATGCAGAAGGGCTCAGATGGTGGCTTCATAGACGTCGTGGCCAAAGAGATGAGGGTTGGAGCTGGCAGACCTGACCCGGAAGCGCCCGTGCTACCAGGAACGCAGTTCAACACCGGAAAATCGACCAACGGAAAATCGGTACGGCCGGCAGCGGACTTCTTCACGACGATCTCGTTGGATGTGAACGAGGCTAGCTCTTCGGCAAGCTCGACTTTGAGCGCCGAATCCTCGGACTCCGGTTCCTCAGAGTCCTCCTACAATAGGTGGTGGTGGAAGACGGTTGAGGCGTCCGCTCAGCAGTCGGGTGCTCAGTCCTCTATCCAACAAAGCATGGCCAAGAGCTCGTGCAAGATCTCGTTCGAGTGCATGAGGGTCGACATCACGCGGCCCTGGATGAGGCCCGAGCTGTTCTACGACACAGATTTGACGGTGCCAGTGGGACAATTGTTCGTGTTCACTTCACTTGACCAGAACCAATTTCTCACCAATATCTTCTACCAGTATCTCCCCAGGTGCATTCGATTTGAAGGAACTGATGGAGGGTAAGAAGAGCCAGGAAAAATACGAAGAGGAAATGAAGCTCTACAACACCTTCCCGATGTACCCCACAGGTATGGCCCTCCTTCGATTTCCAAGTTCATCACCAACTGGTCTATAGCTTTCCTTTTGGCATGCAATACTGTTCTCGAGATAAGCGGTGAAACGGCAAGTATTCAGAACCACTTCTCTACCTCGAATTCGACGAAGAGGAGCATCAACTATGGACCATTCACCGTCTCTGCCGATCGGTCCAGCACGGCGTCAAGCGCCAGCACGAAGTGCGAGGCCACCGCTACTGGGTGCCGGTGAGTAGACCCTTGTTTTAGCACACCAGGATGCTGAGGCTCTGTACGTGCGCAGGATCATAATCAAGTCACCTCAAATCATCGGATGGATTTCCCAAATCGTGCCGGCTCTCCCTCGTTTGAGTCGCGACAAGAGGAACGCGATCATCGCGAGGCAGGAACAGATTGCTAGCGATGAGTACAAGGCTGAACAAGACCGAATTGCAGCGGCGAACAAGGCGAAAAATGCGCCCGAAAACAAGGCTATCGCCAGTGCGAATGGTAATCAAAACCTGGCGAATGGTCCCGATACGAAGGTCACTAGCACTGCCGACGCGAAGGATAATAATCTTACCAAGGATATTACCAGCGCGGTTCTCAGCGCGAAAAAGTAGGAACACTGTGCTACGTACTCCCGTTTACCTAGACGACTGTGAATCGAATAACTTCTCTCTGAAAATCTGGACTTGTGACAACGTCGTCTGCTGTCCGTACGAAACTTACCAGAGACGCGTCCACATCCCCCCGCTCCCCTACCATGAATGAATCACACTTCCAATTACATGCACAGAAGGGGATGCACAATGCAGATTGTACCTGCGACGATCATCCACACAGCGGCGAGTCAGGTTATCATTTGAATGGAGGCCTTAGTTCCAGCCCGTGCAGATTGCAAGGCAGACGGGTGTCCCGATAACTTTCGGATAATAACGAACAGGGCTGAACAATTCTATTATTGCACAAGGACCGGTAGCATAACGAGCATACCAATCAGAGACACATCATCTAGTACGCACATCGAGGCTTGACCAAAATCCATTTCGCGGCCACTGGCCCTTTGACTTGTGATGCGTCCTCCAGCTTGCCATGAAAATATTGAAGCATCTTCCGGCACGAAAGCCCGTAGTACTGACCGACGCCCTCCCATTCGAGCTTGCCCTCGTCCGAGTTCAAGTATTCCTTTGCGAGCCGCCGCAAATTTAAGGAGTGAAATCATTGTCCAGATGTTCTGCAACGCGTTGAAGGTCCTCTTGGTTGAAGCCAACCATCTCATCGATAGCAAATTTTGTTCCATAGATAATGTCGTAGACGTGTCCGCGATGATTGCTAAAAGTAGGGAATATGTTGGGCTCACCAGCGAAGAAGACGAGGGGCACAAATCTGCCGTGATTCATGATGAAGAGTGTGCCAAAAAAGGATTCGAGCTTGCTGCTGAAGTCGGTATCTTTCTGTATCAGAGAGGACGAAACTGGGGTGTATTCGACGTCCCAGAAGGGTTTGTCATAGTTGTCGATGCAGACAACGAGTCGTTGGGAATGTTCGGCTATCACGTCCTGATACATCTTAAGTATGTGTTTATGAGAAACAGAGAGACATTCTACGCACCACGATGTTGTTCAATGTCTTTACTGCAGACTCTTCGTCGATAAGAAGTGCCCTAGCTGCCTCGTCTCCCAGCCCAAGCTTAGAAGCGTACCGGTCGACAACTTGCTTCGTCTGTTCATTGAGCGTCCCAGAAAAGTTGAACCTATCGTCCAATACATTCAGATCTGCAAAATCCAGTGTCATCACACAACAGCCGCTACGGTATTTGAACTCCTCCGCGCCTAAAGACGGTATCTCTGAAGTTGTCGTCAAACTCATCGGCGTGGAGGATGTCGTAGAAATAGCGGATCATGGAAACTGTTGTCGTCTTGCCATGTCCAGGTGGAGTTTGCAAGAGCACGGCTCGGCGCATACGGGTGACTTCAAAAATGGGAGTGCGTTCGCGAAAGTGGCGCCTGTGAACGAGGGATTTGAAGTCTGTTGTTGGGTCACGAAGCTTGAGAAAGGTTCGGATGTTGAGTGTGGAATACATAACTCTACAAACGAAGCCATACCTCTGCGAGCCGACAACGCAATTGCTCCTCTGAGTATCCCAAACGGAGCACATTCAGACCGCCACGATTGGCGACAGGTTGAAATCCAGCATCGGAGAATGGGGAAGGGGGAGTTGAAGGTGGAATTGAAAAGTCGTCTTGCGAGACCGTACATTCATTCTCATTCCGCGGATTGGGACCTTCAAACGATTGCATGTTGATGGCCAGAGGACAAGGTGAGATGTCCCTGGGTCATCCGCGTCAATAGGGGTCGGCAACTTCCGAGCGCTCACTGAGCGCTTGAAACTCTACCGCACGCCACAGCTTCCTTTCTCTCTCTCTGGTCATACAACAAGGCCAGACTGAGACCATGGAGGGATTGAACGTGCCCATCTGACATGACAATGCCAACTCGGTGGGGAACGAACTTGAAAGACTTCTGACTAGACGGGAGTGGGGTTCATGGACGTTACATTTAGTTGACGCTATTGGATACTTGATACCGAGAACTTGTACCCAGTTAAAACGAACTTCAAGAATGACCTTGGAGGCCCCGCCAACCTTGCTGCGAGCAGTCTGCGTCAAGAATACCCAAAAAAAGGTGAACTTGCCAACGCAACGCGGCATACCCGGGAAACGAAAACTCGAGGAGACCGTTGTAGCCTGTGTTCTCTGTTCCTGTTGCTGAATAAAACTCCAGGAACCCCATGTGGTGTAGAACAAGGCTACGGTTCAGTGGCCACGGGAAAACACACTCAAGAAAAAAACAACGACAGAACGCCAAAAGGTCCCTGCATCTGAATTTCGGTTCCTTTCACTTTTGACTTCAGTACTAGGCACATCGAACCCTTGGGTGACATACGTCTATTATCCGATATCCCGAAACTAATTTCCGATAGTCATCTGAGTTTGAAAGACAAAAAATGTCCCTGTGCCTTGCAGTCGGACAACTTGTTTCAACAGTAGAGGGTAATCAGCTTGCGGGTGCCGTGGGATACTCGTGTCCGGGACTTCAAGATATCCGAGCGATGTACCTCTTCAGCTTAGGTCCCTGAGATGTCGTGACTTGCTCGAATATCCACGAAACCTATAAAAGCAGGTGAGTTAGCGTGGGATCCCCCAGAAGTGCACAAAGCGATCGCTTACCAGTACGTCTCCTCGTGCAAGCCTGACGGCGGGTGTGTTGACGAAGCTGACGCTCTCACTAGGACCACCCCGAGCTCACAGCGAAAGAACCATGGAACCCACCATACTCACCACCGCCAGGAACCCAATGTTTGAACAGATCATCAAGTTCCTGAACGAAGAAGACACTGCGTGGAAGATAGAACAGGCGTATGAACAGCGTGGTGGCTGGGAAGGATGGCTCCAGGTCGAGCTGGCCATCCACCTCAAACGGGTCTTCGAGCACGACCTGTTCCCTGGCTGTACCGTGAAGGTCACCCGTGAGGATTACATATACGGTGAATCTTCGAAGAGATCAGATATCCTCCTCAAAACCATGGTTGATGGAAAGACCTTCTACAACGCACTCGAGCTGAAATGCGAGACTTACCTCGGAGGGAAGAGTTTTAGGCAGAAAGTTAAGGAGGACTGTGAGAAGATAGACGATGCCGATCTGGGTGGTGCGTACCGTCCTTGCACGGCCTGGGTCGTGGCCTTTAGCGTCACGAAGGACCTTTCGAGTCTGAGAGTGGACGACCGAAACCTGGAGGTGTATCCCGGCAAGATCAAAGTCGGAGATTTGCCAATCAAGATGTATTGGGGAAGGAAGGACTTCAATAAGAAAGAGTAATCCCAGAGTTCGGGATGAGGAGGAGTGGCGTCGAAAGGTCGCGTTGCGGTTGATAGAGCATAGTAGCCCTTTAAAAAAGCGAACCAGAGATCGAGATATCTACATGGCTTCGGCGACAAGGCCTTCTGCAGATTACCTGCAGACAATAGAACAAGAACTGTGAGCACGAAAGCACGAAAGATAATAAAGATTTGAAAAACCCACCGAATGAACTTCACAGACATAACACCCCCTGCAACGTCCCGAGCTGTGGACTTCTGCGGATACCGAGATCCTCCGATGGTACGCTGAAGATAGAACGCTGGCGCTCAGGATAAAGAGGATGCGGCGTGGATTCGAATTGGAGATATGACAAGATACAAAAACATTCAACCAACATCAGGAAGCAGGAAGATCGAGGACATGTTTTGCCATACATCGTTTCAGAGATCTGACCATGCGAGCCCGTACACGAGAACAGGAAAAGAGTTGGAGTATTCGTCGGGGCAGTACTAAGATGCAGTCTGGGCAGGAGGTGAAGTACCTTTCGCAACGAGCTGACATGAGTAGGGATAAACATTGCCTAACTGGTCGCCAAACCATCCTTGATTCTTGCTTAAAACTCGACCAGGGACCGAATCCGTAGTATCCTTGAGCAGACGTTCCTCTTCGTCTCGATGAGCGGGGTTGTCCTTTATCTCCCTGTCGAGATGGGTGTTGGGTAGGATTTTACATGGGAATAGATTGGTGACGCATAAAGCTGCAGGGGATAAGGAATTGATCTTGGGGATCTTTTCATGGTATCATCGTGTAGTGCACCCTCCGGAGTAATGAAAGAAGTCAGTCTCTTTACCTCGCAACTTTGAAAACAGGAATGCGCACGGTAGAACAAGAGTGTTGAGGTATACAAAACTCCCGTAGCTTCCTAGTCGTTCCTGTAGATGGCGCCGTAGAAGCCAAGACCACATAAAATCGTTCATCTCAACCTTCTAATTACTGCGAGGCAAATAAGTCGACTATACCGAAAGTGCACGACAAGGTAGATGAACAAGAAGGCCAAGAAGGAGCAAAAAATGGGATATATGTGCTTCGAGACGGTCAGCGCTGGATCTCTGTCGGTAGCCTGAATATGAGACGAGGAGCCTTGAGGTCGGAGTGAGGCCTAGAGGCCAGAGTTGAAGCTTGAAGTCAGAAAGACAAGAGGCGCGAGCTGACGGCATCACGATCCCTTTCCGTTGCCAGAGTTTCTCACGACTAACCTTCTCCAGAACTGTCGTTGTCAATCAATGCATGCCTCGAATTCTACGTGCTCGCATTATCTCGTCATCTACTCTGAGGGCTTTGGGGCGTGCAGGAATCACGAGAGCTTCATTCCCGCAGCAACACCCTGCCTAGTTCTGGGATCTATGTCCACCCATCTCAAGGCTTTCGAACCCTCCATAGTTCATTCACCTCCTCAGTCACGGCCAGTTCAACGGGCCCCAGACGAGACCTCTCTTCAAAATTCAGCTCTATCGGGTGTACAGTCTCAACACTCCACTCGAGTAGGCAAACGCGACGTTGCCGAAAGTGAGACAGCAAAATTGAGTGGCTTGCATGACGCCCAACCCAGCCAACTCGAGGCCAAAGCGCTTGGACGAGGGGAGGCGTGACTGGTACGAGGTTGGTCAGAAATACGGACTTTCATGTACAATGATACTCGATTTAATGTTCCACAAGATGGTAGAGAATGCTGCAGGAGAAGCCCTCAATTCATTCACGTGTAACAAGTAGTTGATATTTCCAATTTACTCTACTTATATCCACCGTAGATTCGATCCCCGCCAAGGACAATGAGTGTTCCAGACGACGCGACGCGACGCGTTGGGAAGGTGATGTACACAATCAAATGCTGCTGGGGCCCTCTGAGTGGCGTAATAAGCCGTCAACCGCAATGTCAAAGGAGAGGATGTACTCAAGATTTCGCGGGACTCGGTAGACGGTATCTCAAAACCTGTCAAAGCACCGGGCTCAGAGCACACGACGATGCATGGTCGGAATCTACACTCGAATGGTCAATATTGATTCAGAGGAGCGTTACCACGTGCACCACATACCTGTAGCATACACCCTAGGGTGTCGGTCATGTCCGAGATGGCACAGGCGGCTTTGAGGATTCGCCCCAAGATAATCCGCAATTCCACACCAAAGTGATTCCTAGGACACCGTTCGCAACGAGCACAAGAAATTGAGAAAGCTTCTCCTCCGCCTCTTTTGCTCAACACCGCCAAGACTATTTTGGGAGAAGGATGAGGTGTAGAGCGTCGATGTCGGGGGGCCATGTTGAGTTACGGTCGCATGCCTTCGAGGTTTGTTGACAATGATCTGTATACAATGAGAATTCCTATTGACAAGCAAAGAAGCCCAAGGGTCAGAGGTTCGGCCAGGGTCAAGGCCCGTCGATGAACGAAAGCCAGGTAAGTAAATGAAAAGGGAGTTCTCCGTTTCCCGAATCCCGAATCCCCCCACACATGACAACCTCAGGTAACATTTCTGCCGTCGGTTTCAGTGTCAAAGCAACACATCTCCACAGTACTACGTACCCTCGATACTCCTCAACTCCGACGGCCTGTTTGTTCAAAGAACGCTGTGCGGGGTTGAAGGGTATTGACCAGCCGTGAGCTGAGTAGGAGAATGAGGGCTGTGAACGAAAAAGATGAAGGAACAGAAAGAGGAACTGGTGGACACTTCCATAACGTCAATACGGGCTGCTGGCACCAGCCTACTCTGGCTCCATAGGCCAAAGGTTCCAGACCCATTCGCGGGTGATGTATCAACGAGGGGCAGGGTAAGACCCGAACTGAGGTCTAAGGATCTCGGAAAGCTCGCAAAGCACCAACCAATCGGTGGACGTGAATATGAACTGCATGTTCTTGTTGTTGTCGTAGGATAACAAAGAGAAAGCGAGCGAGTGGAATAAGTTGATAATGAAGAAAGTAATATGCTGGATGTGATGTGATGAGACGAGGGGCATTCGGCTCGAAAGCGGAACGAATGATTAAAAAAACCTGCATTTCCGATTTACACAACGACGTTGCTCTAGGAGTAGCGAAACCCGAGCTCGAGCATTCTACTTGGCTTCGCTGATGAAGCCCTTGCCCTTGTAGCCTTCTGATGCGATACCTGTGTACGACAGTTGGAGAGTGGTCAGTGCACAGGAAACGCGAAGCTGGGCGAGGAAACGTACCAGAGATAGGGTTCATCCTGGCCTCCAAAGCCTTCTCGTTCGTAGCTTCCTGCCATTCTTTGCTCATCGACTTGGGTGTCTCCTGACCTGTAAGACCGTAAACACAACCCGAACCAAGATATAGATGGAACACGAGAGAGGGAAAACAAGCAGAGTTGACGTCAGCGAAACGAGTCGAGTCGAGAAAAAATCGAGAAAAACGCACCGAACGACCGGAGGACAGCAGTAAGAACACCAGTGAGACCAATGAGACCAGCGACAGTAGCAAAGATCTTGTAGTTGTCGCCTGGTTTGCTTGTCGGTGCCCGGGGACCGTGAGGACCGAATGAGACGTAGTATGCTGTTATTCAGCAACGACCGCGAAAAAACGGCAAAAAATGGAAGAAACACGCTGTTTAGCCTCACAGCTTAGCCAGAAGAGGCTAGAAATGTACTCACCAGCCTTCTTCTCATCGACTGACATCTCTTTCCAATCCTTCTTCATGATTTCCTCTAGCTGTTCATGCACAGTGGTCTTGTCCTCCACACTCATGTTCTCCCACTGTGCCTCAACGTTTCCAAGGGGAATTATAGACGACTGCTTGTTGACCCGTGTAGGAGCGGGCGAAGCATGGCTGGCCGAGGCGACGTGTGAGGGGTTGGCGGTTGTTGCGAGAGTTCTTGTTGCCTGAGATTGGAGTAGACGTGCGGTAGGACGTGCCAGACGGAGAGCCTGCATTATTTCGAGGAATAGATAGGGAGAGAGGATAAACCAAGTCTACTTTTTTGGTGACGGGAAAAGGGAAAGAGGAAAATGGACGCGGACAGACAGGTGGAAGCACAATTAGCGATTTTGCCCGGGATGTACCGGCACGTGGATGCTCTGGCCTATCACAGGCCTCGAATTCAATCTGGCCGCCGACAGTCAAGGTATTTCAAACGAACGCCGTCCCTGGCGAGTTCTAGTACAATCTCGAATGCATTTGTTCGGTCTACGTAGCTGAAGTGGTAATCAAAGCAGGAGTACATGGGCGCGTAAAGATGGTATCGAATGGTAACTGTGAGGCGGGCACCAAGGAATCATGAAATGGAGAAATGGATACGACGTGGGGTGCAGACGGCCATTGGCAAGTAGCAGTATCTACATAGAACGACCTTCGCAAGCAACGCCTTCTCGTCGTTCTAACAAGAATGAGGAGTCAAGGCGGGATGCTCGAAGGTAGGACGATGCATATACGGATATGGACATGCAGGAGGAACGCAAGAGACGCCGTGCAAAAGGCCAGAGGGATTCAACGGGCTGGAGGGATGCCGTTAAGCAGTATTACGACCAGGTCTGACGACCTGCTCGGGTAACGAGCTGTAACATATCCCAAAGCAAGGCCATGAGGCAATCTGAGGCAATGAGATCTTTGCGAGGTACCAGCGCCGCCGGTAATCTAGATTTGACGACACATCGATGATCCCTGGTGAACGGAGTGAAAGTCAACCATTGCTGCTTGTGTGGCGGAAGTAGCACGGCCTCTCTTCGGACGATTGGACTCGCGTTGGAAAGCAACTGCGCTGGTAACGGCTGCTTAGGTAGAATTGGGCGCGTATCCTGCATTTGAGAACCGTCTCCTGTACGAGAAAGGAAAAGATTGAAGTTGTAGGACGAGAGAAAGCCCCACATGGTTTCTTCAACTCTGACTCAGCCAACAGGACCCAGCTTGGAGGGCCAAGACCTGGTGATCATCGAGCATCAACTAGCGCTATAAGCAAGGTCAATGTCGCTCTGATCCATTGTTGAAGAACCAAAGCATACCGTTCGGTTACTCTCTAAGCGAAGATGAGGGTATTTTCTCGGTTGTCTCATATGGTCCCTCTCCGTGCGCGTCGCCTTCTTCTGCTACCGTTCCTTCTATGTAGTTCTTGTTATTATTGACCCTCTTGAGGTCGCATGCAAGCTGTTGGTAAATCTAAGGAATTGAAGAGTCAGTTGGAAATGAAGCTGCAAGCGGACCCATTGATCCAAAGGGCCGAAAAAGTAGGACACGACACAAGGAAAAGATAAGACATGGTGCCTACCTGTACGCTTCTCCTTTGGCAAATCCCTCAATGTTTTTTCTTCTCGATTCTGGAAGCTGGCCCGTCCTGTTCAACGCATCGTTTGGCGAACTGGTGTCTGCGTTCGTTGCCCAGATTTGAGAAGGGTGTAGAAGAGAGAAGTAAGCGATACTGACTTGGCTGTTGTCATCCTACTAGGCTTTGAGTTTTGGACATCTCGTCGGCAGGCGTGTGGGCTAGTTTTGGGCTCCTTCGAAATGGACCTCTGAGTGACAGCTCCGATAGTAGTAGGGTTGCTCAATTCTGCAGTTTGTAACCAGTTCGCCAGGGCGTTACAGGTGATGAAGGGTCGCCGCGTATATGAACCAGCAAACTGTGACGAACTACGAATTGGTTACGAACTGGAAGAAGGTGAGCAGCCCCAGTGTCCTTAACGAGCGTTTCCTTCGACCGTCATGCTGACACCCGGGGCGTAGAAGAATTATCGCGGCAAAATGCTTCAAGTTGAGCGACACAAATTCAAGCTCAAGAGTCGTGGATGCCTGGAAGTCGCCGACAGGAAGAGGATTTTCTTAGGTTGCCCTATAGTGGGTCTTTGTTCAGTCGATATGGCATGATACCACAAATGACAAAGACGCACCTGTGCCAGGGAGATCTTTTCGGTTTCCTCAAATACCCACACTAAACGTCTAACGGTCCCCTATGTGCAAGGAAGAGAAAACTGTTGACTTCGCTGTCAGGCTCAAGCGGTACCGCCGTGTACATCGTGAGCTGAAGGTGCGAAAAGGGTGAAACGAGAAGGGTGAAATTAGGCCCTAGACTGGCTCCTTCAGGAAAGGATTCGAGAAAACTGATTGCAGACGTAGATTAAGGGTGCATGAGAAGAATGAACGCCAGAGATTAATCGATGAATGTGGGTGGAGCGGTGGGAACAACTGATGAACACTGTCAGTGTCATACAGAAGGAGGGAACTTGGCTTCTTTCTCACAGGCATAGACCGGCGTGGCGCGATCTCTCCAGAGACGCACGAAGTCGAACCACTTGTAAACCCTCTCGTCGCAAACGGTTTGGCCCTTGATTCTGGAAAGATCTCAGTCTCAAGATAACCTCCTCGAATCCGGGAATTTTCTTGATCAGCTAGGCGCGTTTCCGGAGTCCGAGATGTACAAGAGCACACATTCTGAATCGGACACGAGGATAGGCTAACAATTCTGTATATTTCAGGCTAAAACTACTTTTACCTACTACAATAGATCCATAGTACATTAAAATACGTTACAAAGCGTTCAAAAGATGTCTCGCATCATACTACGTGAACGACCTTGCCGTTCCCGTGATATCATGAAATGTTAAAACATTGAAGTCCCGAAGACAGAAGAAGAATATCCCGGAACAAATGAGCAGCATGAGACGTAAAAACATATACAAAAGTATGGTCACCCATTATAGAACCACCACCAGGGCAGGGGATATCCACCGTCGTCGTCACCCTACGCGCCGACGACCTTTGTTTTCTTCAAGACCGGGCAACTTTGCTTTTCAATGTGGCGCACTCGGTTGGAGCTCGTTGCAAATGGGCGATTACAGTGTTTGCAGTGGTGTCGCTCTATATCATCATGAGAATCTGTGTGATCTTTTTGAAGAGAGTCAGCTTCAGAAAGGACGGACTACACAGCCAGTGAAACAATCGAGGGTGAAGAATATGAAATTTCTCGAGTCTACGTAGTCCTGGCCAGTGTGGGCTAACACCGATTGTTGCCCCGGATCTTAGCGCAGTAGTCGGATTGTAGGAAACAAAAGATGGGTATACTGCTCACTCTGTAGGTTTTGCTTTGACGTGAGTTCGGCACCACAGCCATCTACCGGACATCTGAAAAGTCTGCGGCCTATGGACGCACGTTTCCTACGAGAACGCGATTCAGCCCGGACTTTATCAGATCCTACTCGCCTCGAATGACGAAAGGCGCGCTCCGAAGGGGACAACCCTGACGTTGTAACATCGACTGAGCGAGCCAGAGCATTGGTCCTCCCGCCCTGAGGGGTTTGTCGTAGTCCCATCGGTTCTGCAGAACGTGCCGTCGTGCTGTAGTTCTGTGTAGGCCAGTTTGGAACGGGAAAGTCGCCACCGTGGTATGCTGATGCTGGCGAAGGATCATGATTGTACGTCGTGGCGGAGGAAGTAGCAACGGAGGAGTCGGCAATGGAGGAGACGGGGGATGTTGATGGACCGCAGTAGCCTGAATCAAAGGTAGGGCTATGAGCTGAAGGAAACAACAGGAAAATAGGTTAGCGCAACTCCGAAGAGAAAAGAAGATGAGCACGTACTGCTCGGGGCGAGACCCTGAGACCCGTCATCGCCTCTGAGCTGGCGATCAAACTCTACTGGAGATGAGACATTTTCCGACGCGCTGAACCCTCTGGTCATTAGAGGTTCGTAGATAGAGCCGTCGAGAAAGGGATAAGGATTGTACAGCTGCTTCTCGGGACCGGTGGCTTGAGACGTCGTGGTCTCATGCGTAGGAAGGGATTTGCCAATAGCCTGGTGGTTGAAGTCATCGACAGAGAGGGAGGTTCTATCGAGAGAAGAAGCGAAACATTAGCCCATCGTTCCCGGTGTTATGAAACGACAGTCGTACCTAATTAGGCAGTTAAACGAATGGTTGTGGGACATGATGAGAGTTGAAAGGAGAGGAGGAGTAAAAGAATGTGGTGGTCCGCGCCTTCGAGTCGGTGGGGATGGGAGACGATGGTGGTGGCTGATGAAGTTGATTTATATACCTTTTGTGAGGCTGGGTCCGAAGGAATCCCACGACGGGCCGACTGGAACTAGATTTGTCGACGTCTCGCCTCGAAATCTTGATTCAGCTACCGATAAAACCGATAAAAACAGCAATTAGTGTCACGATCGTAAAGTCTTGTAAGAAAAACCTCACGCTCAGCTGTTGTTTAGGTGTAAAAATGGGAGATCCATCAGGGCAAGTACCCGAGGTGATCTGCAATTATATCAGAAATGTCCCGAGCTTCATTCACAGGGAGACGCGTCATTCCTTGATCTTGCAATATAAGTTTGCCATCATTCGAGTGTTAAGTATGGAATTCGACCGCAAAAAGCGTCCTACTCAAACTAGTAGATTAGCCGCCTGACAGACTGTCCAGAGGAAAGAACAAACGGTTTGGAGCATATTACATCAAACATTGACATCTCTGGGGATGCACATGGTGAAGTCTGCCCTGGGATGCTGTAGGTATGTGAGAACTGTGACAGGATGAAACAGCCGGCGACCACCCATACTGAGAGCACGCCTTGAAAGAACGCGGTGGAGGAGTCATACCGCGAAAGCAGACGGGGACTCCGGTCTGACAGACGCCATCACTTGTCATGCTGGACCCCGTTTTCGGATTGGTCAATGCACAGACGGGAAATACAGTGGTGATATCGAACAGCAAGTGCTTGGGAGTGGGAAGGTCCAGTCGGGGTACGCAGGAGGGTTGATGGGTTATCAATGGCCGGACACAAGGTAAAGGACATCACAAACAACAGAGCAATCGGCCGGACTAGGGGGGGGTTCGCGTCCTCAGGCTGAACGGCAGGATCTGTCAGGATTTGTCCAATTTCCCACTCTTGGCGGTAAGGTTCATATCGAATGCTTTCCAGAAACCATAGTTTAGCGTAGTTCCGGATCTGCTGTATCAGTGTATCAAGAACTCGACGATCCTTATGATCGCCTGGTCGGGGTCGAGGATATGTTCGTGTAGATCAGTCAAATCCAAAGGAGTTGACTGCGGACGACCACGAACATGGTACGAGTGAAGGAGGGAGCCGAACATGATGAGGATCGAGATACGGTGACCTGAATCTGTTTCTCCAAATTAGCTCCTCAGCCACAACGCGCCGGACGATATTTCTCAACAACCTAAGACGATGATTTGAGGATCTTGATTCTTGACCCGGCAAAGACCGCCCGCAGCAATAGAATAGGGGAACCGAGTCGATGCTGGTGAGTCATAGTCGAGTTTGGAGTTGCTTTGTAAGCTGAAGTACTCTTCCACTTATCCATGTTCAACATCGCATACCTCGATCCTCGGTCACAATGAGCTCTCTCTCTCTCTCTCTCATACCTGACCCGGTGGCTACTGCTCAGTGCTCAGGACTGGGAGTTGCTTTGGCGAATACACCGAAATTGGCCGCGCGATGGCGAGACTAGTGCACCATCAAACTTGCTCGATCTGATTGAATCAAATCATTGTCTGCTGTTGATGTTCTACTCTTCCATTCTATGGAAAACTAAAGGGTTGGAGGGCCTGATCCTTGGTTTGTCTGCCGAGACTGGCAGCTAGCATCTGCGTTATTCTGCAGTTCTCTACCAATCTATGATTGTGTGGGGTTCCAATCCCACAATTGCTGAAAGTTCCGCCTCATAGTACGTATACATGTCCAGCACTCAGAGCCTCCCTACCTTGTCTCAGTCTACTACCTGCGTGCTCCAGGATAGAACTTCGCTCAAAACCAAATTAGTTGTGTCCGTTGTCGCCGAAGAGACCGAGAACACCGTCAAGACTACTCAAATTCGTTCAAATCTCACAGGTCTATAGGGCTCTCCGCTTTGCATAGAAAGATCGGGTACCAAAAATACAACGAAACAGCTCAATACAGCACTAGACAGCATCGCGTGGCTGCAGATTGATCGTCTCGTCAAGTGCATTGCTCTCTCTGACAGAATGTCGCGTTGTCTCCAGGCCATCCATTCCCATGCGTTCAATTCAAGCGACTTCTCGACGTAAATACCTACACGCAAACTCGGAGGATTTCTGTGACTATCTTGGAGCGATTGGGTAATGAGGTTTCAGGACAAATCATCATAACTCGTTGGGAAAGGCTCTGAAACCATCTAGGAACCCTTCCAGTGGCCGCTACTATACTATACTTGCATGGAAGTCGCACACTTGGAGGCGCAGACAAACAAACTATATATTGATCAGTTACTTGCGACAGGTTCTGTTTCAGGCGACGAGCCGCTCAATCATGGCTTGAACTCCCGACGGGCGACTCATGAGAACATTTAGGAGATCCTATCTGTGTTTGCCGCGACGGTGAGTGAGTCCGCACCTCGTTGCTGTCTTATGTGATAAGTATGGTAAGTATTGAAGATCGGAGTAGATGGAGGCCCTTAGGTATCCACTGCAAGGTGCACACTTGACCCAATCACGGGAGACTTGACAATGAACGAGTATGTATCCAAGACCGTAAAATCCGTTTCTGTACCTGATTTATAAATACCTATTTGTCAAAAACGTTTCTAATCGAAGTCAGTTGGGCGGGGCTTCAAGACATTCAAAGGCAACTCAGGCGGCAGAGTCGAAGAAAACAGGGACTCGCGGACTCGGATAAGCCCACAGGAAGCGCAGGAAGGTTGGGGTCGCTCAGGTACTGGCGTCGCCATAAGAGTGAATATGTACTCGAAGATCAGACACGTCTAGGCGTACTTTATTTAGTGACGGCAGAAATCAGAGTTTTTTTTTTCCAGAATGAAGCTAATTATTCTCGATAGTCATACATGTATTGTAAGCTAATGATATTCCACTGAATGACATGACATTCCGTTCAACGTCCGACCCACGAGCCTTTTGACAACTGAATGAGTACGGAATATGGATTGCGACCTCGCGACTCTCCTGGCTCATGATCTCGCTCGGCTTCTTCTGATGGAACACTTCTTCGCATGTCTCTTGCTGTCCCAAGGCGTGGTGAACAATTTATCGCACTGGTCACAAGAAAATTCTTTGATACCCAAGTGCGCACGGCGACGAACTTGAAGAAAGGGACGTTCACATAAATTCGGAACTCGGAAGTTGTGGACAATGGCGGAGACTCACATTCCAAGTTGTGCTTAGTCGTCAAAGACGCGCTACACATCTCGCAGAAAAAGAGCTTGGATTTTTCTTTCAGCTGCCTGCGGCGGTTGCTGGAGTTCACCACATTTGGCAGAGCCACAGTCTGCCGGAAATAAGGAGATGTGCCGTTGGAAGACATTCGGTTGATGGGGTTATGTTGGAGCTGAGTGTGGTTGCTGTTGTGCGGATAGGTTACGTTCTGAGATGGCTCTCGGAAAAGATGAACCTCGTTTGATTGCATTCCAAAGGATTGTTGAGGAGTAAGAGGTGTAAATTGGGGAGGTAAACTACAATCTTGAGACACACGAGGAACGTAGCCTCGCGGCAGTATGGTATTGGTCAGGCTGTTCATAAAGCAAAATTTAAGAGAGACGTACCGCTGCAAGCTTCCGGCCACGGTACCACATTCTCTTGTAAAGTGAACGGCCTGTCAGTGTTTGCCGGCGGGACAGAGGGGTCCATCGTCATGTCGGTAGGCAAGTTGTTCGCAATGAGGGCGCCGGAGGGGGCGTTATTCCACGCCCGCCTGTGACTAAGAGTGCCACTTCTATCGCAGTAACTCATGAGGGACCTATTCAAGAGATGAGGACAGGACTGCCGGAAAACAAGAGGCGGCGTACCAGCTGATAACGGCAGTCCTAACAGGTCTACTTGAGCTGGGCAGCCTCGAATGCAGGGAGAAACGAGCTGAAGACTCTTCAGAATGAAAAGCCATTGAGGGATGAAGAGGGACGGGCGTGAATCGATAGTATGCACCAAAGAGGGCGAAAACCGCAAGCTGGTCTTGAGTCTTCCAATATTCCCCCACCCCGCCACACTCTATGTATATGAATAATATTTCACTTTAATTTGACTTTGCCAGATTCAATCTGTCCCGAACATCAGCAATGTGGCTCGGAAACCCCATTTATGATGGCACGAGGGTATCAGGCTTGCATTCGATTGTGAACCGGACCTTTCAAACGGTCTCCTAAATTGTCACTCGAGAGCGCCGAGGTTACGATAGCGCTGTTGTTTTTCGACCCTGAATCACTAGCTTCGGAACGGCCATCTACGACACCGGATAGATGGTTTCACCGATTCCATTGCGAGCCCTTGGTTGTAACACCACGAGGCAGATGCCGATTGATGTCTTGAAAGGAATGCGACGAGACCCCACTGTTGAAGAAAATCCGGGTGGAGAAGGGCAGGTGGGGCAACAGCAACATCCGAAAGCACCTGGTAAGATAAGGTTCGACGCTTCACAACGAGGGAGTCCTGCTGACGAAACCTCCGTTCAGGTTCCCGAAGATTAGGTTGAAGATCAATTCGAGAGTTAACTTGTGAAATTGTTGAATTGGGGAGACTTACATACCGTACGACTCGCGGGGCGTGCCGCGTAGCAGCAGGACTTAGATTTCCTGCTGCAAATGCTATCAGTCACCCAAGACCCTGAAGCCGGAGAGGTCAGACTACTTTCCCCTCGTTATTTTCGGTTCGTAGGCTTGTACCGTGTCAAAGACGATCATGATATGTAGAGATCTTCAAGACGCTGCGAATTGTCGTAGCAAGTGAAATGCCAACCGGCGTGAGGTATTCCTAGTGAGGGACATGATGTGTGGCCCAAGCTCCGTGGACCCATGGGGAAGTTCAACATATCATCTGTTCCCCCAACGGATGACGGGGTGGGTATTACTCCCCTCTATCCCCTCGCACATATCATCATACGGACCCAGAGGACCCTGGGGTGAACCATCCGGAGAACCGGGAATCTTGGTAGGCATCTCCGCCATGGCTATTAGAACGCGCGCACGCTGGTAGTCTAGGGCCCCTAGAAACGTCTCAAGTGGTGGACCGAGTACCTCCACAATTTAACAATACACGTACCGGTGCTACACCAGTGACAGGACGGAGATCCGACCCAACTCATTGTCCCCGATTCTGACAGGTTGACATCGTGGTGCTTCCGAGGTACCATATAACTGTGGTTGAATCTGGCTGGTAGAGCCTAGAGGCCGTCACCGTAGAGCCGCGAGATACAGAGAAGTGATAACAGGCTAGGGACTACGAGGCCAGGCGTGGCTTGATTGAAAGGAAGTGTGTATCTTGAAGCGGGGTAAACATTTGCGGATAGAAGCTGGAAGAAAGAACAAGTTGACCCTTGACCGGGAGGCTGGGAAGCTCACCACAGGTTACCAGAAGGGACATATTGAGCTCCAAACTGTGACGAACTACGAATTGGTTACGAACTGGAAGAGGTGAGCAGCCCCAGTGTCCTTAACGAGCGTTTCCTTCACCGTCACCATGCTGACATTCGGGGCGTAGAAGAGTTATCGCGCCAAGATGCTGCAAGTTTAGCGACACAAAATCAAGCTCAAGAGTCGCGGATGCTCGGAAGTCGCCAACAGGAAGAGCATTTTCTTGAGTTGCCCTATAGTGGGTTTATGTTCAGTCGACATAGCATATTACCACAAATTTCCAAAGACGCACCTGTGACAGGGAGATCTTTTCGGTCTCCTCAAATATCCACACTGAACGTCTAGGGATCCCTATGTGCAAGGAAGAGAAGACTGTTGACTTTGTTGTCAGGCCCAAGCGGTACCGCCGGTACAGCGTGAACTGAGGGTGTGAAGAGCGTGAAGATAGGCCTTAGACCGGCTCCTTCAGGAAGAGATTCGAGAAAACTAATTGTAGAGGTAGATCAAGGGTACATGAGAAGCATGGACGCCAGAGATGAATGGATGAATGTGGGTGGAACGGTGAGAATAACTGTTGAACATTATCATTCAGAAGGAAGGAACTTGGCTTCTTTCTCACACGCCTAGACCGGCGTGGTGCGATCTCTCCGGAGACGCACGAAGTCGAACCACTTGTGAACTCGAACCCGGACTCTCTCGCCGCAGACGGTTTGGCCCTTGATTCTGTAATTTTCTCAGTCCAAAGATAACCTCCTCGAATCAAGGAACTTTCTTGATCAACGGAGTTCGAGAAGTACAACAGCACTCTCCCTGAATTGGAAACTTGAAGGGTGGGACAATAATGTGGATATCTTAAAACTAAAGCTACTTTTACCTATTATAACTACTATACCTACTTTAGATCCGTGCTATATTGAAATGCGTTACAAAGCGTTTAACAGATGCCTAGCATCATATTACGTGAGCGATCTAGCCGTTCCGGTGAATTCATGGAATGTGAGAACGTCGAAGTCCCGAAGACAGAAGAAAAATATCTCGGGACAAAGTGAGTAGCGTGAGACGTAAAAAAAACATACAAAACTGTGCGACCACCACCAGGGAGGATATATCCACGGTCATTGTCACCCTACGCGGCGACCTTCGTTGTCTTCAAAACGGGGCAATGTTTTTGGATGTGGCGCGAGCGGTCAGAACTGGTTGTGAATGATCGACCACAGTGTTCACACCCGTGTGGCTTGAAATCATCATGCGAATTTATGTGATCTTTTTGAAGAGAGTTAGCTTCAGGAAGGACGGACTATACAAACGATTGAACAATCGAAGACATGAAAAAGACTTGGAGTTCCCGAGTCGACGTTAGGCCTAGCCAATGTGGGCTATAACCGTTGGTCGGCCGGGATCGTATTGTAGCAGTCAAAGAATGAGTGTGCTGCTCACGGTTTAGGTTGTGCTTGGCTGTGAAGTCGGCATCACAGCCTACGACAGTGCAATGATAAAGCTTGCGGCCCTTGGGCAACGGTTTCCTACGAGCAAGCGCCCGAGCCCGCACTCCATCAGAGGCCACTCGTCTCGGACGACGAAGGGGACCCGTGATCTCGAGAGGGGATAACCCTAACGTCGTAACATCGACTGAGCGATCCACAGCATTGAGCATCCTAGCCTGAAGGGTCGGTCCGAGTGCTGTCGGTCCTGGGGAATATACAGAGGAGTTGCAGTTCTGTGCCCAGCTCGGAACGGAATAGTCCCTGTGATACACTGGTGAGGGTGAAGAACCATAAGAGTCGTACGTCGGCGAGGAACTGGCGATGGAGGAGACGGGGGATGTCGATGAACTGCTATCATACCCTAGATTGAAGGGATGGCTATGAGCTCAAGGAAGCGACAAGGAAATAAATAAGTACGACGGAGAGAAAAATATAATGACCACGTACCGCTCGAAGCGATGCCCTGTAACCCAGCGTCGCCTCTATAATGGCGATCCGCAAGATCTCCTAGAGATGAGACACCTTGCGACGCGTCCATCCTTACAAACCCACTGGTCGCGGGAGCTCCGTGAACATAGCCGTCGGCGATGGGGTAGTGACTGTAGAGCTGGCTTAACTCAAGATTTTGGGGCTGAAATGCCGTGCTTGCATGCGTAGAAGGTGAGCTGCCAACAGCTTGGTGATTGAAGTTGTTGGCAGAGGGGGAGGGAGTCCTAGCGGGGAAAGAGGGAGAACATCAGTGCGTCGTTCATAGTGTTATAGAACAACAGCCATACCTAATCGGGGAATTAAATGAGTGATACATGATGATGAAACCAGAGGAAAGGTAAAAGAGTGGACTGATTAGAGACCTCGAGTCGGTGAGGACGAGACGGTGGTGGTGGCTGATAAAGTTTCTCGAGCCAGCTCTTTACCTTTTTATACTGGGTCCGAGAAATCCCACGAGCCGACTGGAACCAGATTTATCGACTGCCTCGCCTCGAAATCTTGATCCTGCCACGGATAAAACCGACGAAAACAGCAGTTAGTGTCACATTTTCGTAAAATGTTACAATGGAAAGATCATGCTGAGCTGTTGTGTGGCTACAAGAAAGGTGGAACCCGGGCAAGGAGCTGTGATCTACAATCACGTTAGGCCCCGGATTCTATGGCTAGTCTAAGTTCAGACTTGATGACAAGGTCACATTTCGTGAGAGGGAACGTCATTCCCCTGGAAGAATTTGCAAAGTTGATGGTAAGTGTCATCCCATATCAAGGTCACCGCCTAGTGGACTGTCCGGAGGAAGGAATAGACAGCTTAAAATGTATTATACCAGAGGCCAACCTCACTGGGGATGAGAATGACAAAGTCATTCACGATTTGCTGTGGGTAGGTGTGGGAAATCCTGGAATTTCGATGAAACAGCCGATGACCAGCCGTACCGAGGACATACCTTGAACAAGAACAAGAAACAGCAAACGGAGGAGTCATACCACGAAAACGAGACGGAGACGTTTCTGACAGGCGACATGATCATCTGTCAAAACGTCCTCTTTTTTTTTTCAATTAGATGATTCACGGACGGGAAGTGGTGATATCGAACAGCGTCCGCTTGAGGGTGAGAAGGTGCCAGTCGATCTTACTTCTCCAGTCCCTTGGGATTGGTGCTCTTAGCCGGATCCGAGATTCACAACATGATAACAGGTAAAAGGGTTGGCCGTCCTCAGGTTGGATGGGAGAATCGATTCAAGAGAGTCGGCAGGTGTCCCATTTTCCGGAAGAGCAATTTTAAGGTTTGCTGAACTACGTTCCCCATTTCCGCCCATCCCGATCTAATTCAAGGCGCATCAAGAACTCAAGAATCCTATCGATCGCGCAGTCTGAGTCGGGTCAAGAATACGAGGGCAGATAGCCAGATCCCGCTGGGAAGCACGCTGCGGATGGTTGCCAACAGACATCAAGACGAGTATCCCCGGGTGGTAAGAAGGGGAAATTCACAATTTCGAGCGACAACGTGCCACATAAATCTTGCTAACAAACGGGAGGCCATGATGAAGATCTTCGGAGGGACGGCATTTAGAGACCGAAGCAATAGGGGATCCCCAGGGTCGATGATGTTGCTCGGAGTCGAATTCGTTCGTGAGTCGTGGCAGGTCGTGGCTGAGTTCGGTTCTGCTTAGTAATGCACCGCTGTCGCGGGCCTCTTGTCCAGCGTCACCCATGTTCGACTCCCTCCAACTCTCAAGGCCTCAATGCTTCTCCTGCACATCAATGAATACTGCTCATGTCATACTTTTTCAATCAAAATTGCTGTCTTGGTGTTCGACTCATCGATTCTATGATAAACCAAAAACTTGGTCGCCAGCCCTGGCATTTGGATTGTTCGATGATTGAGTGGGTTTTCGGGACCCTTCAAATTCCTTGCTGGAAGCTCTGCCTCATTTTGCGCTACATACACATGCCTATCGCCACTCAGATGCCCCTACCTTCGACCAGTCTATCAGTCCACCACTCGTGTGCTCAAAAGGTCTCCAAACCAATTCAGTTGTGCCGCCGAAAAGACCATCCTGAGTTCCACGGGGGGTCTCGGGGGTCTCTTCGCTTGCAGGGCAACGGGAAGGTCGGGTTGCTGGAGCGGCCAGCAACACAAAATTATAACGAACTGGTTCGCTTACAGCATTGTCGTATCGCCGTCTCATCGAGTGCCTTGCTCACTGGATGACAGAATGTCGAGTTGCGAGTTTACAAATGACTCCATTCTCAAGATCTCATTACCTACACGTAGTACCAGACGGTCTCTGCTACACACGTTCCCGCTTAGTCGAAGTCATGTCATTGAGGTTCAAGAACCCTGTTACTGGGAAATCCTCCACCCGAAGCACCTGTTTGCTGGCACTCAACAACCCATACAATGTCCGCTTTCGTACTTCCACAGAGCTGGGATTGTACGTCAGGGGGCACAGGCACAGGAGTACACCATACACTTCAATTGATTAATTTGCTTGCAAGAGGTTCTGGATGAGGACTTGTAGTCCCACGCAATAAACCGGGATACGAGTCATTCAATTATGGCCTATCCTTGCGGCGAGTGCATCACGAGAATGTTGGGAGATCCAATTTATGTTCTCTCCGCGAGAGATAGTAAGCCTGCGTGTCGTTGCTCTGTTATGCGATCAGTGTTGAAGAGTGGAGTACACGGAAGCCTTCAGATATTCGTTACAAGGGCACGCATGCTGAGGTACATTCGACCCGATGAGATTTTGAATGAGTATAGAACAAGCCCGCAAAATCCGTCGAGCTCTGGACCTGGTGTATGAATGCTTATTTGTCGGCGTCAGTCAGAGTTGGCGGGTTGGAAGTCAACTTAGTCGACAGAGTTGATGATAACGTTTAGCATAGACTCGGGCAAACTCGCGGGGGAGGCGCAGAAAGGGCGGGGGATTACCCAGGCAGACGGGATCGCGACATGAGTGTGAAGATCAGACTCGGATCGGTGTTTCAGCCACTAAATCGGAGCCAAACTTCTTCGTTCCGAATGTAGCTAATATTATTCCTGAAAATCATACATGATGTACTTCCATTATGATGGAGAGCTAATGATAGTCAATTACCAAATAATAGTTCGTTCAATTTCTGGCGTGCACGAGTTCAGTCCATAGTGAGCACGGAATACATATCCTTGTCCTCGCGACCAAGCTCCCCAGTTCACGGGATTTTCAGCAGACCCCTGCTCGGCTTCTCTTAATGGAACACTTCTTCGCGTGTCTCTTGCTGTCCCAGGGTGTGGTGAATAACTTATTGCAATGTTCACAAGGGAAGTCTTTGATGCCCAAGTGCGCACGATGATGAACTGGAAAACAAGGCCATTGATATGAGTGACGGACTTGGAGGCTGCGAGCAATGATGTGGACTCACATTCCAAGTTATGCTTGGCTGTCAAAGAGGCACCACATATTGAACAGAAAAAGAGCTTCGGATTCTCTTTCAGATGCCTACGACGGTTGCTGGAGTTCACCACATTCGGCTGGGCTACAGTCTGCCGGAACTGAGAAGATATTCCGAGAGAGACCTGGTTGATAGGGTTATGTTGGACGTGAATCCGTTCGATGTTGGTTGGATAGGTTGCCACGTTCTGCGATGACTGATTTGACAGATTGGTCCCGCCTGGTTGTGTCCCAGAGAGTTGCCCATGCACATGGCCAGGAGACGGAAATCGGGAAGGAGAACTACAGTCCGGAGATGGACGAGGAGAATAGCCTTGCGAGGGTACAGCGTCGGTCAAGCTCTTCACGCAAATTTTCTTATAAAGACGCACCGTTGCATTGTTCTGGCCACAGTATCACATTCCCTTGTGTAGTGATCTGACTGTCAGTGTTTGCCGGCGGGAGAGAGGGATTCATCATCATATCGGTAGATGAGTTGTTCGGAGCTTGAGGGGCACCGGGAGGGGAGCCATTCCACTGTCTGAGACCGGGAGAGCTACCTCCATCTCGGTGGCTCATGAAAGCCCTGCTGAAGCAATGAGGGCGGGACTTGAGAGACATATTTGACGACGTACCAGTCGGCAGTAGTCCCAGCAGATCTAGTCGAGCTGGGAGATCTCGAATACGAAGAAAAACGAGGAGGAGGCTCATAAAACCGTGAAGAGTTCATTGGGAAGTGAGGAGGGACTGGCGTCGATTGGGCTTGAACGAAGAGGGCGAAGAGCTGGTCATACATATTTTTTAATTGTCCATTCGCCACACTCTACAAGTCTCTACATAATTATTATATCTACATGTCAGATTTGACTTTGCCATATCTCGATCTATCCCCAGGAGGCTGGGAGTCCAGGACACCATGACGGAGAGGTCCGAGGATGGATATTTTGGTTGGCGCCGTAGTACGTATAATGTGGCTCGGAAACCCCATCTGTGGCGTGGCACACCGCCCAGGGAGGGTGCCAGGCTCGCATTCAAGTATGAACCGGACCCCTTTTCCACCATGGGTCTCCCAGCTCGCTACTCGAGAGCGCTGAGTTGGAGCTGCTGTTCTCGAGCCCTGAATCCTAAATCCGGAACGACAGTGTTACCGCCGCCTTAATCGACTACGCTGGATAGATGACTTCACAACTTGCCCTTGGCTGAAACACCACGAGGCGGATGCCGATTAATGTCTTGAAAAGAATGCGGCGAGACCCCAATGTGTCGTGTATAAATCTTTGGGGGGTGAAGGGTAGGCGAGGCAACGGAATCAAGTATCCGGAAGCTTGGAGAGATAAGGTTCAACAATTCCCAACGAGGAAGTTCAGGTTCCCGGGACCAATCGATTTAATTGAGTGAGATGGTCATACTACTGTAACAATGTTGATCGGGTACACTTACACATCGTACGACTGGCGGAGCGTAACAGCAGGCCTTTGATTTTCTGCAAATGTCATCGGTCGAGGATTTTAAAATCCGAGAGGTCGGACCACATCCAAGTTCTCATTGTTTTCGGTCCGTTGCACCATGCTACGCACAACCATGATGTAGAGAATTTCAGACGCCGTGAACCTTCATGTCAATTGATTTCAGGTATTAGTGAGGAACATGACGCGCGTGGGCCCTTGAAGTTGGGTGGAAGTACGGGGGAAGTCCGACATGCAAGCTGTCCCCCCATTGGATGACGAGGCGACGATTCAAATCACAATTTGCTTCCCTTTTTTCTCTTGCATGTCGTTCTAAGGACCTAGAAGAGCACTCGGAGATTCGAAATTCTTGTTAGGCATCTCCGTTACGGCCATTGGAACGCCGCAGGGTAGTCCAGGCCCCCTGAAACGTCTTGAGTAGACTGAGCACCCCCACAAGTTAACAGCACACGTACCGCCGCCCGCCAGTCACGACCACCAGTATACCAATAACACGGCGGAGATCTGACCCAACGCATTGACCCCGATTCTGACAGGTCGGTTGAAATCGTGGTCCTTCCGAAGTAACGTATAGCTGTGAAATCTGGGTGGAGTCTGACTAGAGCCTAAAGGCCGTCGCCAGGAGAGTCATTGAGATACAAAGAAGAGGTAATAGGCTAGGGACCGCGGGGCCAGGCTTAGCCTGATTTCAGGGAAGTATGCGTCCGAAGCCGGGATAAACGTTCGCGGATGGAAGTCGGAAGGAAAGACAACTCGACCCTTGACTACCGTTTTGAAACCACAATACGAGCGACTGGTAATACAGCGGGAGGCTGGGAATCTCACCACAGGGTTATATTGAGTCCCACGGTCATTTCGATACGTCTGGATTGGGTATAAGAAACAGGTTATTTGCTCGGTGATTCGAAAAAGGAAATAACAGGTAATTATGTAGCTTTTGATAGCTATGCTAAGCCCTTTCGTGAAAAAAACTAGCTTACTTTATTGTCGGGCCATCATGGGGCTTCTTGAGGAATTCTCACACGCGGAGAAGAAAGGTAGTAGAGTTCCTTCTCGTATTACCATGATATTTGCATACTCCTGAAAGTGCCAGGGGAGCTGCGATAGCCTTTAGTTACAGAGGTACGACCTTTGAAGTCCCCGCCGGCATCCAGCGGGATGGGCGCTTGTGGGCGCCATCTTCCTATTTTCCGAACTTCCCACGGTAACTTCTCGGTTTGCCTTTCCAACTTACGCGACGTGGCCCACGCCTCAATTTTCCCGTTCTATTCTGGATGAGCTGTCAGAGTCGCAGGGGGGCCGGTTGTTCCCAATGCGGAGGACCCAGGTTAATACCCTCGTGCCAGTCTTGCTATCACTCTCCTTTGCAACAGATTTCGGACGAGTTGACTCCGGAGTTAGCTGGGATGACCTTGGCGATATCCTCCCGGCTACACGGGTTTGATGATTTATCCTTTCCCTTCACGACAAGCTGCCCAATCAACTCTTGCCGTCCAAGGGAAGAATAAACTAGACATTTTCGCAAAAAGGCTTAGCATATCTACCAGAAAAGACTTACTTACCACCTTGTAGATTAAACCTGATCGGGTTGATCACGAAGCCGCCGTGCACTTCGATCCGACATGAAGTCTAAGAGTGCCCAGTGCTGTGCTCTCCGTGTCAGTTTCCACACCTCTATCCTCGTCCTATATCTGAGGTACGGCAATGCGGGGGTTCCAAAAAAGTTAGGGTGAAGTACGTACACTACGTCTGGGGTCTGGGGTACCATGCTGTGGGGAAGTTATTTTGGTAAGATCTCAGTGCTCCCCTTAAGTCAATACCACACGTCAACGGCACAGACCAAGCCGCATAAGTTCAGTCAACGAACAGGTAGGTTTATAGCAGCTGCAGTTTGTAATACACCTTGTCTACTGGATATATGGATAAACAATAAGAAAACGAGAGGAAGGGGTCGCAATACCGAAGATGTACGAACACAAACGTGCCCAGGCCACGACGAGCGAAGTAGCGTAGAAGTAGAGAACGACAACCACAACCACGACGGCGGCTGTGGATAGATAGATAAATACCAAAGAACAGGAATTATCAGCGGAGTAAAGAGCGGATGCACGACGAAATCAGAATCATTGGATGTGGTGTCATAGCGTGAACGTCGAAAACTTGCGAAAAAAGGATTGAAAACACAAGGAGAGCAGATCGAAAAAAGAAAGATACTAATAGATACACAATTGGTTTTCCCTGATGAAAAAGGAGAGGACGCGAGATACATGGTGCGATGCCAAATAGGGACCTCGGGGGTGTGGAGGGTATCGAATAATTAGGTGATGAATTAATAGTCTGGGTGGGAATCTTCATTCTATCTTGACGAGCCTACGCCTCGCGTCAGCGGGAAGGTTTAAGTTTTAAGGCGATGAACAGGACTCACATGGGTGCTAGGGACGTTTACGAGGCATCTTCCCTGTACAATTGTTCTGGTGGCGTTTCGCCGTCCCGCTGGTCGTGAAAGTTTGTTTGCAGACCTCGCATTTGAACGGCTTTACACCGCTGTGAGAATTCATGTGATCTACAGGAAAAAAAGTATTAGTCGTGGCTTTGGGAGAAGATCGACAGTGCCGCTCACTATTGAGATTGTGTTTCGCTGTGAAGTTGTGATTGCAAATCGGGCAGACAAACCGGCCTCTCTCTCCAGGCTTCTTCCTCCTCTTCACACTCGCATCGACGATCTTCGAAGACGCAACGATCTCCTTCTGTTCGCTGTCGGAAGATATTGGTGTCGTAGCTGTTGAAGTCGATGCTATACCCTCCACAGGAACGTTGATCATCACTGACAGCTCTTGAGGCGGTGGAACTTCGTCTACTTCCTTCTGAGGCCTTAACAGCCCTTGGTACCGTGGTCGAGACTTTGGCCTACGCCCTCGCCCAATAGGATCACTTGCCGCTCGGTGGAGGGTCTCCGAGGGGCTAGGACTAGGACTCTGAGTGTGAGAACTCCCACCGGCAAAGCTATGACGTCTGACAAGACTATCGTCCACCTTGATGGACGGCATTGCTTCCATTCCAGTGAAATCAGGGGCGAGTTCTACGGGTGAACCGATGTGAGGGGATTGTGCCGGCGAGACGGAGGCGCTAGAGGGAGCTGGGGATAGGGACATGACGGAGGACCGGTCGCTCATGTAACTCGACATGTGCGTCGCGGGGTTTACATTGAGGAAGGAGGCAGACTGGTCAACTTGAGCGTAAGAGGGTTCGCGTGTCAGAGAAGCAGCGGAGGACGGGCGACTGCGGCTCGCAGCAAAAGATGGCGACAATTGCCGGCCGCGATTGTTGGGAAACAGACCTCGAGTCGCCGAGTCAGGAGACGTCGGTGACGTGGGCGAAGAAGCGTGGTCGTGCACACCAGTATGGCTATGGCTCCGACGATGCGCTCCTCGACGTTGAAGCGACGGTGCTAAAGGCACAGTCAGATGGGTTGACTGACTGCGAGAATGGCTCATCATCTGGTTTGCGTTCGGCGGAGGTCCCTCTGGAGGAGGGTAATTGAACATCACGTTTGGCATAGGACCTGAAGCATTTTCAGGTATACTCCAGTTCTCGCTCGATGATGAATAGCTGGGGCTGACTGGAGAGCCAAAGTTTGCACCTCCGTTGAGAGAGAAAAAGTTGGGGTCCATCATTGAGAAGTCGACGGGAATAGGACTGGTCGGGGAGACCCCAGGATCGTGAAAGAGCGGATCCCATTGCGCTATGCTTTGAGACTCAGTGATGAAGGCATTATGGATCTGAGCATTTGTGAAAGATGCTGAACGTGGACGTCCGCCATTGCTACCCTCAGGTGGAGAATCAGACCCTCCAGAGTACGAGTTACTTCTCATACGGTTTACCCCGGAGTTCTGCTGATAATTGAGGTTCTCCTCCATATAAGGGGCATCACTGAACGTAAAATTGAGCATGGAAGTGTTGATTGGTGACAACGAGGGGGACGACGGCGAAGAGGAATCATGAGAAGGACTCCATGAAGACGAACAATCGCTCCATGTTTCCGGAAAAACTGCTAGCGATAATCAGATAGTTGTGTCTCTCGAGGTGAAAGGGCAACTTACGATCTCCGGAGGACGTTGACGCTGGGCTCAGAGCCTCAATGGGGGAGTTCTGCCCACTGGCAGACAAGAACATGTTTCCTGACGTCACTGTGATTATTCCTTCAAAGTCACGACACGAGTAGCTGGGCGAGTGCTTCACCGTACCATCTCGAAGGCCAGTCGTTATTAGGGGCGAAACCTGACCCGAGGACAGCGGGGAATGCTCTAGAGGTGTAGAAAAGAGACCCTGTTCTGTAGACGGGCTGTCAGTTCACTGCTCTTGACTGTTGGAAGAAAAAAGAAAGTGCACCAGCGGAGGCATTTCTCGATGAAGATGTAGTACACTGATACGTGCCAAAGTAAACAGGTAGCGTACTGTTCAAGCTAAAGATATATGAAACAGAATGAGTCAATACTGTGTGCTGTAAAGCAGCAGATAACGCACTGTCCACCATCGATGAGGTCCACCTCTTCCCTCGGAGGTTCAACCACGATTGAAGGGGTCTCCATGTCGGGATCCATGTGAAGAGATAAGGGTGAAAGGAAGGGGAAGAGAAAACGTGTTGTAGAGCGGTGTTGCGGTGTCCAGCTTTAAAACAGAAACCGTACAAAGATTGCTGTCGAGAGTGAATACTTGCAGAAAACGAAAGGGAGCGACATGTGTGAAAGGGTAAGTGGCGGGCCCAAAAGCTGTGCGCTTCCCAATTCGTTTCCAAAAGCTGTTGAACTCGAAGACCACGTGCCAGTTAACAGCTTCAGCTTGCCCGCGTACGAAAGTTGAGTGAGAATCGCAATCGTTGGCTCTGGCCGATTTATTTGAGTCGGGAGGGTTGTGGTTGTCGTCAAGTCGGGACCCTTTGGCTTGGGAAGGAACAAAAAGGGACTATTGACGCCAATCCTGCTGCGCATTTCGCCCTGTGTCGTAAGCTATAAGGACAAATCCGTTTATATTGATCCAGCGAAATCAGCAGACAGATACTACAGCTTCAACTTGTTACTTCTTCAAACTTTAGTGGAAAGAGCGGGTAAAAACACAACAACATTTCGAAAGCAATGAGCTAGCACAGCAAGCAATGACGGCAGTAGTACGTGAGCCATATCAGGAGGTAGAAAGTGGTGAATGTGGGCGCACAGCGATATCGAATTAAGGGGAAAATATCATAGTTGATAGTAGAGCCATAGCAATGAGAGGCATTACGGTCAATCCAGGAAACCAGTTACTAGGTATCGTATCGTTCGGTGAAAGAATTTCATTGTAAAAGTTCAGTGCTTGTTGTTAATGAGAGAAAGAACGAAAATTCATGGCTGGCGAGTGGCCTTGCGTTTGGGCAGCTTTCCCTGCTTACAAGTCTTCTTGTGTCGGTTCAAAACATGGCTGGTCGTATACTTGCGGTCGCAGAAGGTGCAGACATAATTCTTGACCCCTTTGTGAGCGTTGATATGATCTATCAAAGAACGGTTAGATCAGATTGGAACCTTGAGATGTTGATGCGAATCAAGACTACTCACTCTTCAAGTTGTGCTTTGCCGTAAAATCGGCATTGCATCCATCCATGTCGCACTTGAATCGAGGGCCCGTCGTCGTTCGCCTACTCTTGCTGGCGTGCACGACCTCATCAGATGCCACCACAGGCCGAAAGCCTGGCTGCTGCTCAGCCTCATTGCCGAGGCCGGGTCGCTTTCCATTGACCTTCTGACCTCGATCTTGATAGATAGACGCTGAGGCTATGGTATCATCATCAGCGCTCTGACTCCTATCACCGTCCCAGCCGGCAATATCGAAAGGTCCCAAGCCTAGGAAGGACTCTGGGTCGAAGGGCTCTGAGTCTGTGTCGAAGAGGATCGACATCGACATCTGCACCCCCGTGGTATCGACAGTGAAGCTATTCAGCTCCAAGGGTAAGGGGGAACGTTCACGCGACTGCTGCCTGTGGCGCGCGGGACGGGGCTGAGGCCCGAGTCGAGATGACTGGCGAGAAACCCTGTTATTACTGGATTCGGCGTTAACAGAGTTTCGCGAACGGCGGTTTCCAAGAGCATGGACATCCAATGAACGTCCACGATCCGCGTCTAGCGTGGGTTCAAGAAGGACGGTAGGATCGATGGTGGTAGCATGGCCGTGATCATCCGATGGGAGAGATTTAGTATGGAAGGCAGGACCAGTACCGGCGTTTGAGGGTGTGTTCGGCGTAAAGGGAAATGGGCTTGCTGAACTAGATGGCGTCGATCCAGAAGAAAGATATGGGGAAGGATACTGCACAGGGGAGAACTGTGTCTGTATACTCATTATAGTGGGTCGGCCTCTGTGCTCATGGAATGACGCGTGGGACCCGGGCACGGTTCCGGGCAGCGGCTCGGACTGGTTCTGACTCGACATCATGAAGTGTGATGTGCAGGATTGACTGGCCTGGGTGGGCACGGTTAGGAGAGCGGACGAGTGGGGGATCGGTATCGGATAGTCTGAGTCATGAGAGTTGAGGGTCAACTCGTTGAGAGGGCTGGAAAGCCCAGGAGAGATGGGGCTGCCATAGCATGTAAGAAACGGCGATGAGTTGGGTGAAGTCGTCGGCATATGGTGCGGTTGTTCATAGAACGATGAACATTCAATGGTGATATTGAAGTGATCCTCTCTGGTGGAATAGCTATGTTCAGCATTGACCAACGGGTATACAGCTTTGATCACGTACTGGCTAGGCTGGCTGGGATCGACGATCGGGTAGTTAGGTTGCCCAATAGCAGACATGCTGAACGAAGACGAAGGGCAGAGTGTAAGACGATAGGGCCTCCCCGGTGAGGGTAAGGATGATAGAAGTAAGATGTGGGGCGCGTATTTAAGCGTGTCGTGTCGTGACTGGAAATCTAGAATTCTATGTTGCTATTGGTGTGGCTGTTTTGCTGTTGAAGCAACTGTGTAAATAGACGTCACGAGAAAAAAAAATCACTCGGGAACTTGCCTGTTCATTGGAAGTCAACAACCAAGCGAGCGCACTGCGGGTGTCCTTTAAAAAGGGGGGTACCGAGAACCAAGCCGTGGCTAATTGCCCACTTTATAGTCGAGTGATGCCAGGGGAGCGACCCGCAGCGCCGATAACCTGAAGCCTTGTGACCCTTTCAATGGGCGAAAACAACTGGAAGCGCGTAGCGCCTAACGCCCATAAGCTGTCCAATCAAGAAGGTCAGTTGATTTGCAGAAAGTATAGAAGGCGTTGTTCCGGCACGCTGCGCAGGAATATCAAGGGTTGTATCAGCCGCCGTTATGGTGCGTGGAGTGTGCCCGAAGTGTCCTAATTTACGGAGCGCGCCGGTGAAAATTGCTAAGGGGAGGAGGAGGATTGCGAGCGTCTAACGCCGGGACCATGGGAAGCTACGATTGCCGACGCTTTCTCCAGTTCCTGGGCAAAACGGCAATGCAGATGTTTATGTAATTGGGATCGGTCGTCAAGTCCTTTGTCTGGCATTTAAGCACTGGAGAAATGACAAGAACGAACGAACAGAACAAGTTCGGCGGAAAACGCCACGGTGGTGAGGGAGACTGGGCGCTGTGGGTGCAAACAATTGCCTTGGAGAGATAAGCCCCGCGGGTGGCAAGACCGGCGATAGTTCTTCATTGCTCCTGTCCGTTAATATCAATCGCGTCCACAAGCACATTGCCGGGGTGCTGCACGATCCAACACGATACTTGTTGGGACTCTCTCTGCGTCACCGTGACCACAATGCGAGATTAATAGCCAGCGAGGGAAAAACGAGGGTGCGGGCGCTCGAGCGCTAAAGTCCATCTTTGAATTCCAGAAACATAAAGCTAAAAAATGTCCAGAAGTTCCGTATCGGGGGTGCTTCAACCTCCTCGATTTTACGCCGTGGTGAGCACGCACCTCTCTCCATTCCAGTCCATACAAAGATCAACAAAGCTATCGGACCCACAATCTTGCTTCTCTGTACCCAAGTCCGAGGCTGGAGCCTCATTGAGAGCTATTCCTATTGGAGACCTGGCCAAACCCGAGAACGGAAGGAGATCATATACCGCACACATACCTTATTCGTCCATTCCACCACGAACCAACCAGAGAAATTAACAACGTGTACAGAAATCTGTCGCTAGCGATTTAATCTGCCCTATTATGGTTTTCGTACCATGCGCTGTCCGACATGGATGTAATCCGAATACACCACCGAGAAAACCCTGCAAAATGAACTCTAGAGAGTTTTCGGAGGTCAATGTACCCTTGACGACGTCCAAGAAGGTGCTTGTTGATGATGGTGGATGCGGCAAAAGAATTACAATGAGCTGGCGGGCCGCAACCCGCCCTGAACCCGCCACATGGTTCCCTTGGTCACGCTGCCAAGTTATGTCATAAAATGGCAAAGCCAATTCCGGTATCGGGGTTAGAAGGGGTTAATTGTCCAAGCTAGTCTAGCTAGGCGAGGCTCCCAGGTTCCAGATCCGTCGACATGTCTATTATCCGACGTCGTTGAATTCCGTCCACTTCAACAACGTCTCCGAGTCCCATGCTGTCGCAGTTGCACACCGTTGGAGGGACAAAAAATTTTTTCGACTAACTGAATTAGGTTTTTTTATTCAACTCCTTTCAACTGAGGCGACATCGCAAAACCCGATGAAGTTGGCTGTTGTTGAAGTTCGCAGATTGAGCGAAGTGAGTCGGTAGCTTGTTTTCTTTCCCTATCAAGGGCCTTCATTTTGTAAATTGGAATCAAATTGACGATCTGACGGAAAACCCAGCCACTCCCATCGCTTTCGGTCTCGCTCGTATATCCGTGGGCTGTGCACCTTCATTCAAGAGGAGATAAACTGTTGATGAACACAGCGCTCAAACTTGCAACTTGCCACTCCGCCGCTCATGTTTCTTGCCTCGAAAGGGGCTGGCATCAACTTCTCGCAACTGCAAAATTGCCTCTCTTGGGACATCTAGATGCCACCCGACGATATCCCGTGACGGAGACGGGGAGGTGGGTATGCCGCCCAGCTGACATTTCATTGCATCCGGATAACGCTACAGAGCTTCGAAAGTAGGGTGTACAGTAACAGGATGGCTCGGGGGAAATAAAGCATAACGTACGGGGCTGCGACCCACATATCGTCGACAGCAAGTATTCCTATCGGAGACGGTGGCTGAAATGGAATACACCCACACACCTTCCTTACATAGATGTACTTTCATTGAGCCAACTAGAAGACATGAGCACCCAGCAACGTGTTTGGATTCTGTCGCCCGGGTAAACTGTGTGCAAGAGGGGGTATATTCATGCCATACTTGCAACTATATAGCTTCGAATCCGGAGCGGGTATAGTAAGGTAATAATGTTTGCTAGACATCAGAGCAAAACAAGTAACGGTACATTAGGGAAAACAACAGGGGGAGTCAGAATTGCAGCGGTATGTATCGAGGGAAAAGGCATTAAGGAATAAGGTAGATAATAAAGTAGAAAATGGGGATAGCTAACGCCGAAGCAAGGGGCAAAGGAAAGAGAGTAGGCAATGAACGGAAATAGAACGGAGGAACATATGTTATTGCGAGGGAGGACGCATGGAGGGCACGTATGCCGTTTGAGGAGTCTTAGTGGTTTTGATCCTCTCCGGATTCTTCTTGCAAGTGTTCTGGTGCCTCCCGCGCACATGCATGGTTGTGAAGGGTTTGCCGCAGAACGAGCATTCGAAGCCCTTGATGCCAAAGTGACTGTTCATATGATCTTTTGAAGATGATGAGAACACAGAACACATCGGAATGATGATCATACACTCACTTTTCAAATTTTGCTTCGTTGTAAAGTCCGAGGTACAACCGGGCTCGGTACAGACGAACTTTGCGTTCTTCTTCCGGCGGTCAATGCTGGCCTTGACGATCGCAGCCGAACCGATGTTTGACCTATAGGTGTCGAACCCACCGAACACATCATCGTTTGACATCGCCCGATCCATGGGATAAGGACTGGAGTCGCGGGAGAAGTGGGGATAGCCTTCCAGCGGTTCTTGGGAAGAGTAATACCCCTCGCTATCTGAGACGTCGCCATTGAAAGAGCTAGAGGTCGAGACGATACTCGAGGACCTCGGGCGACGGCTGGGGCCAGCTATGGGCATCGACCGCAGGACACTGAAGTCAGTGTTGCCGAGGTCAGAGAAGTTATTGAAGGTCGTGGAGGGCCCCGGTCGAGAGTAAGGGTGTCTGCCGCCCATTTGGACACGGTGACGAGGGCGTCCTCTGGGCGCGGCTGGATAAGAGGAAGCGGGAACAGTGAGAGTATCGCCATGCAGTCGCTGAGAGCCAAACATATCGAAAGAATGGGTAGACGCGCTATCGGACGTATAACCTGGTGATAGTGGGGGTGTATGCGGGATTGGCAAGTTGTGGGGCGATGCGGGACGTGTTCCAGGGTCAATTTGCACAGTCAAAGGGTAGTCCATCTCGTCCCCTGATGAATAGAACGGTGAAGTTGGAGACATGGGGGACTGGGGAGCGTGCGAATAGATAGGTGAGGAGGAAAGGACAGAATGAGTGGGTTCTTCCGATGAGCTGTATCCAGACGATTCGTAGAATGTCTGCGGAGCTGGTGAACAAAAATCCATGTTTAAAGTGGCCATTCCATTCATGATCGTATTCACTGGAGATTGATTCGTGGGATCCAAAAACCGGCTGTTGTCTTCGACACCTGGCGCTGGCATGAATTCCGACCCCGAGCCGTTCATCGAAATGAACCGGTCATCGAATCCAGGATCCAAAGCGAAGTTTGTGAAGTTGTTGTGTCCGACTCCCTGCGTTTCCCAGTGGTTAGAGGCAGTTGTCTCGCAGCTGCCCGGAACCATCAGAAAACGTTCGCTCGAGACACAAAAATGAGAGACTTACTCGGATTCAAAAGTGAAGGTCACTTCGTCAGTGTTGTTGTTGTTGTTGTTGTTGTTGTTGTTGTAGGGAGTATTCATTCGGAGGGAACAGCAGGGCGGTGGGGGGGTAGCGTAGGCTCAATGCAATCGCTTTACTTATATGTATCGTCGCGCATTGCCTGGATGCCGTCATGAGTGCTTGCGAGCGGAAGTCTGCACTGGTCTCCTTGAGGGTTCGGGGTGCTGTCTCTTCACTGCCCCGCCAGCGCCTACAATGCCGTAGACGCCTCAAGGTTAGAACCAAAATAAGCACGCAAACACGTTGCTTAGGCCAAGTAATTCACATACCTATCCATCGTCCACATTCAAAACCTAGAATAACTCGAAGCCTAGAAACATGGTTCACGAAAATGGGGCGATGGAAAGTGGAAAGAAGAGGTTGAAGTGCAATTTTCCCTGGGCTCAGTCTAAGTATCTTCCTGTGTCTGAGCATCAGAATTCGCCAGGTTCCAGAACCTCACCTGACAAGAAAGAGACGCTGGCGGCCACGCCTTCTCTAGTGAGAATACAGCACTGACTTCATGCCTGACGTCGAACGCAGAAGCTATGCGGTCCTCCTTCTTAACAGAAGACGATATCATGAGCATTTCGCGGTCTGTGCAACAATTCCAGAAAGATCAGAGTAATCGCAATGGTGGCGGCTGTTGAGGAATTCGAGAGAATAAGGGCAGTGTGCTTAAACACCCCTCAGTCCCTTTCCGGGAGCGCGTTAAAGACGTGTATTGACCAACAACCCTGGGTTCGATGATAATCTCCTAGGACATTCTGATTACATCCGGTCCTAAAACCACGTGTTTCGATTTTCTGTCAATCCAGTTGAGATTTTGATCATGACTTTCCGGCGGAGGTGGATGCGAGCAGCGTGATGGAACATGCCTACCAAGCTTTTCCCTTGACAGGAGGACAAGGCCATCAGCTCGCGGCTCGCAGTCAAATCAATTGTGGACCCACACAAATCAATCAGGGAATCTGACCCCTTCGAATGCATCACGATGAGCATGTACAAACTTGCCGATGATGCTCCTGCCGCCAGCTGAACTCCAGGTATTCGTTGGTATTCGGAGAGGCGGTGTGCAAGGTGTAAAGCACCTGAAAAAAGGAAATGGATAGATTAACGGGCAATACAATGTCCTGAGAGTCAATAAAGACTTACCAATTTGGGTACAATGTTGTTGAAGGCAGTTCTAACTTCTTATCCGTCGTTGCTACCTGAAAACGACCCTACAACCCCAGTATAAGCGTCATGTCCGAGCGATTTTGCATCAAGTCGCTTGCTGGAAACCGGAGTAAGATCGTTGCAAAGAAGGAGCGGTGGAATCCAGTTGTTAATCGTCATTGTGGTGGTTCGTGGAAGAGTTTGATTTTCGAACTCCGCGTGACGCGACCATTCCCAACCTCACGCCACGAGCACAGCTGAGCCGCGACATTGACAGGAACACTACAGGAACCACTGCTTTCCTCAAAAAAGATCTTCTAGAACGTGATCAAGTCAAAGATCAGAGCGAACTGGATGGTGAACTTGAGTAAAACCCATACTTGTCGGTGCGTTCGACCTGTGCTATACTCCCGGTACTATCCAGCTCAAATTGTCTTCTGGAAAGAACTTCTGTTGCTGTAGGCATCAAATTGTTGGGTGCGACGAAAATCCGCAAGGCAGTGGTACCCGTGGAATGGTCGGTATGGATGACCACTGACCAATGTTCGAACAGGTAGAGTTTTTCGTTGCTGTTTTACCTTCTTGGGAAGGATGGTCTGATTCAGGAAGAACGCGTCAATAGACGTGAATTCAGGACCTAGAATCCTCAGTCGTGCGTCAATCATCTGTATTCATGAATCACGACCCCAACCCACCCACAAAAATTTCAGTCATATCTTGCTTTGGGCGTACAGTGTAGACTTGTTGCGGTGTCGAATCGTTTGCCTCGAGAAGCACCATTATCATGTTACATTTGCAGACACAATTCCAGTCTTGTTCAGTGTCAGGCGTTACTTGAAATCCTTCGCTCCCCGACAAATCCCAATGTTCAGGTTTCCTGCATGGATAACATCCGGGTACCTCTTCAAGTTCGTCCCTGCCACCGACAGACTCGACAAATCCTTCGTAACACTGAGCGCGACGACCCAAGCCTTGCATGGTAAGAGGGCCGCACTGATATTCGCCCCGTTCACCTTCTCGCAATCCCTCTTGACTTGTCCGTTGAACCCCGCAGCTCCAAGCGAGCTCTCGCGTTTCAGTTCAATCATAATGTTGAACTTCCGAGCGGGAGCTTTGTTCGCGATATCTGCCGGGATATGGGTCTTGAAAAGGATATCGGACGTCTCCTTGGTGCCGTAGACGTCGTCCTCTCTGGTGATGATGACGTTCGGCCCTTCGAAGAAGTCCCTGAGGTAGATGGCAAGTTCAACTTGGACCCATCCCTCTCAACCACCGTGGGCTTGTTCGATTTTGCGACCGTTGGTGTTACCCCACTCGACGATCTTGGTGATAATTGGGTTTCTAAAGTCCATGTTTTTCTAGGGCAAGTTTTACCGTCGGATATGACTAGCGATGTTAGCTCAGGGAAAGGCTTACCTGCTAGTAAGTAGTACGAGTTGGGTGGCGGGTGTTCCGAAGCTGGTGATCTTGAATCGTTCTCTAGCCCGGTTATATAGTCTTTCGCGAGCCACCAACCTCAGCCAAAGCCTACTTCGTATCTCGGAGACCTCAAAACTGCGGAATCAGCCCTGCAGAGTCTTTTTCCAACCGCACACCCGTCTTTCATCGGCCGTTCCTCGTAAGCCACAAACACATACCAAAATTCCCAGCTACCCCGCATTTCGGGGACCTCCAAGCCCCGGATCCGACCTTATAGCGACAGTCGTATTCCAACACAGACCAGTCTGTCCTAGAAAATGAGCAATCACTAGACTATGAAACCGAATATGTCGCCCGCTCACGATATCATGGAAGGGGAGTCCTAGCATCACACAATGTATAAGTTATACCTGCAAGGCACGGGTGCATACTGATGTACAGAGCCACGAGCGTGACGACTGAGAGCCCTCAACTCTGAGCAAGCTCTAACATTTGATGAGGGTTACACAAGGACGGGTCTGCACCAACCGGATCTCCCCTAGCCTTGGCTTCGAATGTTCCGTGGGATCCGTGCCGTCTCTTCTCTCGTCGCCTCTTCTCTCTTTTCTCACTTCGTCTTCGTTAAGGAGTGGTGCAGGGGGTAGGGTCGCAGGTTGGGGGCGTGTTCCAAACCCGCGGAATAAGGGAAGCTTCTCACTGTTCCACGCTAAATCTGGGTTCACCATCGCGGTAGTGAAGGTGTCCATAATGCTGAGGTTTGGGCCCTCTGGAGGAGCAGATGTAAGGTCTAATCCCAGAAATTATGTATACTGTGCTCACCAATTTGGTAGTAGTTATTCTTCTTATGACCGTCCAAGCGCAAGATTTGGAAGTAATCGTGAGGTGTTCTTTGGGGGAGGACGACAGAGAGAACTCCACCGAAGAACATCTCTTCGAAAGGGTCTCCTGACTCGCCTTTCACAGCTGCTCCTGTAGTTTGGATACATGAGAAGAGGCTTGATGCTGCGTTGTGCACAACTTCATTCGACACGGCTCCTACGAGGAGCGTCGTGGCACATGGATTCTGGATCACCATAAGAAGGCGATGAGATTTAACTTGAATAGGACTGAGAAGCGAACTGTGCGTACCGGGACACCTGAAGTCAAAGCATCGTTAACCGTGCGAGCCAACGCTTCATCGACATAAACAACACCGTCCTTCCTGAGTAAATTCCCCTCCTCTTCCGACTCTTTCTTCTTCCGCTTAACCTCCCCCGCACGCTTTTGCCACCCTTCACCTGGTGTAAAGCATATATCAGGGTACTGCCGCCCCTCCAGGAATTGAATAATCGATGGAAGCAAGTTGGCAACGATGGGCACACTCTCTTGAGTCTTGTCTGGGTTAGCGTCTTGCCACTCAACCAGCTCGTGCAAAAGAGTAAGGTAAACGATGTAGCGTTCGTTGATCACCAGTTTTCTGATGTTGACTATCAGAGTGATGAATTCTGGGCAAAATTCTTTCGAATCGTCGGCAATGCGGACCATCTTCGTGCCATCGACTTTGAAGAGCCTGGGTCGATTGAGGTCTGCGGGATGAAGTTGATGAGCGAAGTGGCGTAAGTAGCTGAGTGAGATGAAGGCATATAATAGGATGCTAGAGCGTGACTTACCCTCCTTGGTAGTTTCCGTCATGATTTGAGGGCAAAAGCGATTCCAAATGACCGTTGATGGTGGTCGAGAGTCAAGTGAAGTTGGGGAAGGGGGTTCAGATCGAAGAGGAGGCCCCTGCTTTTAGCCAGCCCACGCACAGACCATTTCCAAACCAGGCTCAAGCGCACCAATACTGCACTGGAGTTGACAGTCTCCGAGATGACAGAACCTATCTGGGATGTGAGGTTTAGTAGACTAATTCATCAGAAATACGCCACTCACGATAGGAAACGCTACACAATATATTTCTCCGGAGTTCGAATACACCTTCAAGGCACAAATACATACGCCAATACTTTAGTCATACAGAAAGTCAAGTCTAAATGAGCGCGCAAGACAAAACGTGTACAGGTACATATACATAAGTGACGAATACAGTAAGCTGGTCCTTTTGGTGGTCGTTCAAGAAAGTGATTATGGATCATGAGTCCTCAAGTCATGACGCAGTACCTCCAGGCTCCGATGATTCCAGCTCCCCGCCCCCCGCCAACTCTGCCCTGAGAGAGATCAAGTTCTTCTTCCACCTCTCCGTCTCATTCTCATCAACACGTCCATCCCCATCCCCATATTCTCTCACATCCATCGACCAGATCGAGCTGGCTCTCACTTTCGCCTTTCGAGCTGCCGCTTTCAGTTTCATGTCGGTAGGAGTCAGGCTCGTGGTTCTTCTCCTGATTGTGTGGGTCTGCGACGATGTGCTTGAGGGGAAATGAAACTGCTGGTGAGCACACCGTGACAGGTGGTCGGGCAGGCTGAGGGTAGATTCTGGTGTAATTGAGGCTTTGGGTGCCGGCCCCTCCTGCGACGACTTTTTCTCCGTGATAGTTGAGTCCTCAACAGCTTGAAATACCTGAGATATCGAAACATGATCATCCTTTCTCTGCATACGATGAGCAAAGGTACAGGTTTCACTTTAGGTCAGAAAAACAGTTAGTAAAAACCCGGAGAAAAGATCGAACACGACGCACCTATCCGTAAAAACGAACTCCCCGCCAAGCTGCCTCGTCTCCCCTCCCTTCTCCCATACAGGCAACCCAACCTTCAACGCACGCACCACCATCGTTGCAATACCACCGAACAGCCCGCGTTTCACATACGACGATCCCGTGCCATCCACCTTCCCGCACGCCTCACCAACCCTTCCCATCCCCATCGTCTCATACAGCTGCAATGTAGGATCCGTAAACAACCTCACGTCCTTGGGCACCTTCATCATCTGTCGATACTTGGCAACCAGCGTATGTGGTCCATTCCCAATGATGACCAACTGTACATTTCCGGTCGCACGCGTACGGGCATATGTATCCCCGCTGTACTTGACCACCTGAACAACATCTTGAATGTAATCCTGGTCGAAGGGACACCAGAAGTGCCGAATGAAGATGACAATGGTGGCGGTGACGGTCTTGTGAAAAATCGAGCCAAAAGTGATTCGGACACCTGATTCTGTGATGAGAGGAAGTGAAGCCGCACGAACTAATCGTGACCGTGTGGGTAGAGCGACTTTAGGCTGTACGTCAGCTGCGGTCGTGGCGGGCACAGCAGTATCGCAAACGACGGGAGTAATTTCCCGTTGATCTGTGGTCACCGACGGTTGGGATAGTGAGGAGAACGCGGATTCATTCGTGATGTCGTCAGATGAGGTGGGAGCTGCCGAGAGATCCCTCGTAGCGATAGAAGGGGGAGGGGAAATGAGAGTTGGGCTCGATATTTTAATTGTTCGAGAAGCTGGTTTCTGTTTAGATGCTGATGTCGGCTTCGTAGGTACCGATGGACGTCGAAAGGGAAATCTGTACAGAGCTGTAGTGGATGATGGTGATTCTGACACAGGTGACGATGGGTCCTTGACTGATGAGATGGGTTGCGTAGAGACTTTGCGCCTGTTCGGTATGGTTAGCGACAGAAGTGAACCATGGCCGGCGGAGGTGCGGGAAGCACTGGTATCCATGGGAGGTCTAACGGGAGATTTGGGATGGTTGTTATCCGCAACGTGGCCGTCAAACGAGGGGGCAGAGACTTCTACGTAGGACGTTGAGCTTAGAAGAGATGGAGTGCTTCTGGCCGGCGAAGGCGAGCTTGATGGTGCTTCTGGAATAGAAACGGGGATAGCGGGTGCAAGGGGAGTGGGAGGAAGTAAGTTGAGGTCTGGTACAACCGTGCACTTCGTGAGACTGCTGCCTAAGGAATGCTTAAGACGGCGAGAAGAAGGCACAAAGGGTCGTTCCGTCTCAGGTTGAGAGTAATAGCCATTATCCGCTTCCTTGTCCCGCGAGAAAGAGAAGGACTCCTGCGACGTATTGCTAGGAAAGTGATCGGCGTCTCGAAGGCTCCCCCGAGAGTAGATGGATGGGGATGTGGGAGATACTGGGGTAATGCTCTGAGAGAACAGGGCAGATGTGGGAGACAGCGAGGACTTTGCTGGCCGTTTGGAGCTGGACGACGCAACTGAAAACGTGCTATTGATGCTCAATTGACTCGCCTTTTTGCGAACAGTGAATATGCGAGGCTTCCTCTGACCCAGGGAAGGAGAGGTAGGGGTCCTCAAGTCGGACACCGATTCGCAGTCAATGTCTGTGCCACTGCTGTCGCTGCTCAAGTCAGGAAACAGACCCGGCGCCTGTAGAGATGGAGGGGGTAGCTTGGCAGAATACCGGAGCGCATTGGGACCTATAGATATCGTAAAACTGAGCACACAACGTAGAAGAGACGAAAGTTGACGACGTACCCATCGACTGTGATCTCCGTTTGTAATGACCCTCTCCTACTGATATCGACTGCAATTTTGGCGGTACGTCTTGAAGAGTGCCGTAGTCGCGTCCTGACTCGGGATCCAATGGTACTGCTGGGAAGAGCTGGAACGAAGCTCGACAGCCCGGGGCGGTGAGTGGCGACAGACTATCGCGACCAGCTGATACCCCCAATATTGCGCTAGATCTATTCCTCAACACCGATAGTGGTGCAAAGGGATCATTGGGATCTGGTGGTGGGTAACGCTCTTCAAGGCTGAGAGTCGGTGGTGGCTTGCGCTTGACGCGAGGTTTGGAGGGCTGGGCATCGTGGACGACGACCTCCATGAGAAGAGACGCGAGTGAGATGATGGAAGGAGGAGATAAAGAGTGAAACTGACCCCAGTAAGCCAAGTTATATAAAGTTGCACAGGTGCATGCTTTTGGTGAGGCTGTCAACTCGCTTCTAGCACGTGTGGGGGTGCTTTATCCATTTTTCTCTCTTTATTTCCGCTTCCTATTGAATTTCCCTGGCCTGGTTTCATCATGGCCGAGTTCATTTGGTCGAATAAAGGCCGTTCAAGGAGCACAAAGGGAGAATTTTTAGGCTTGCTTGAGGAAAATTTCGAGTTTTTCAGGTTGCTGGTGACGGTGTACGTCAGAGGGCCATCCTCGTTTATCTCCCACGGGCTGGACGGAGCAACACACCCATCCTTGGCCTCCAGGCTCCAGATGGTGAATGTGCCTTACAACTCCTCTCCAGCCCTTATGATTCTTCTCCACTCGAGAGGAGAGCTCGAGATCCCTCTTATTTTCGCTATCTCGAGCAATACCCAAATCCAGTCCTATTACTTCGTTCTCTCGAGCCTTTTCGGGAGCACTTCATAACAGCTTCTCAGTCCAGCAGTCTGGGCTTGAAGTCAACCGACGTCAGTTCTACTCTGTATCGATGCTCTATGGAAACCAAATAGAATGATAAGCCTATTCTCGTCGCCCGTATCCTGTGCGTGTGCTTTTGCACATTGCACAGTGATGGTTCCCATTTAGCCATACTCGCTGATGCTAGAGGTGAGACCGAGCCTAAACTGAGCTCATTAATCATAGAATCCTACCCACCTGCCGGCTATTGGCACGACTCATGATCCCCTGTTGCGTATAGCTCGAGCCGGATGCTCATTCTCGAATTCTGTAGTGCCAGATGAAACCTGACATTCTCACCACCCGGCCGAGGCAACTGAACAACTCGACGCTAGTGGAGCTACCGCATAACGCAATGTCAGTTTGTACGGATTATGCGTCTTGCTCTCTTGCTCCTTTTCGTCAGCATCGTCGCCGTCGTCGTCGCCACTCCACCGAGGACTAACTACAAGGAGGGAGGTGGTGCATGGCAAATGCGCACCCGCCCAGAATCATCCATTTGCTCTGAATCTGCCTCGCGACTGAAATGCTTCCTAGTTATTGACAATGACTACCGACAACTGTGATGTCCTTGTAGACGCCCTTCAGGACCGCTGTTCTCTACGGCCTCGTTTCTCACCATCCTACCACTACGGACGATCAGAGTATGTTCAATCTTGGCGTCCACGTTAATGAACTGGGAAGACCACCCGATGCTTCACCATTCAGCCTTCAAACATCACCTTACGCGCCTAAGCCGCACTTTCAGTCACCACCGTCGGTATTGACGACAACGGGGTGGTAGGTCGAAGCCACGGCCGCAGTGATTTCTAGGGCGATGCGGACTCGACCTGCTATGGATGCTCTGAGTCAATGGACACTGGCCGCAATCATCAAATCAAAGGCTGGCGATTTTAGCAAAAAGTTCAACGGACTCGTCGACTCAGTGCTTTCGCCTCGGTACCCGAAACATGACGACCGAAACTGACTAACATCACACCAGTCTTCGAGAGATACTTTTCCCGCGAGCCTGAAACTTCTGCAGTGGCTTGCGTCCCGAAACATTGATCTCTGAGTCGGCACGCCGACACACCACCGCTGCTGGGATCTAGTATTCTCCCTTCCCAGCGGCCCCAGGCCGGGGATCTGCCGCACCACCTCACGGGCTCCACGGTTTAAAAACCACGGCAGCAGTCGTTGAGCGCAACATTCTCGCTCGCGAGTTGCAGGCCTCCCGACGTTTCTTGGACCACGCAACGTAATGTCCGCTCGTACCACTGTGACTGTCGTACCGATGTTAAACAATTCAGATATGTCTCGCAGTATGCCTACTATATCTCATTCCAGACCGCGAGGGATAAACGCTTCAGTGCTCATCCGTCCATATCAGGAGCCGAAGCTCTTTTTCAGAGGTCGACTCGTACTTGACGTCTCACATATTTACAAGAAAACTACCCTTTCATCTGTGCTACATGCAAGCCACCGAGGACGTCGCTCCCAGGTTGTGGTCTCCCAGTCCTGGGAGGTGGCGGTAAGGCTGGTGAATTTCAAAATCGAAGTACATATACGAAATGACAGTCGGTTTTTTTTGTATGACGGTTGACCGTATGTAGTGCCAAGGAGAACAAGGGAATAATAGCGGAGTTACACCGAAACTGAATTCTTTCAATGGGGGATTGTCCCCACGACACCTGGACTCGAAGAGACGGGAAGGTATGTTAATCAGTGTGCGAAGGTTATCACCAGAGAATCCCAAACCAGGAACCTTACTCTGGACTACAACAGCTTTGGCTTTCTAAATCTGACCCGCCGCCCGTACGGCGCTTTGACCTTTTAATTCCTAGATGTCGGAAGAATGGGAGATAGTCCTTCTCCTTTGTTCGCCACAACGTTATAGTCAGTACTTTTGCGGAGCGAGACTTCATTGATCGGTAGATAGAATTTGCTGCTCTAGGCATTGCCAAGCTACAGGACTTTCAGTGAATAGTCGTCTTCCCGGTCGGCGGTCTTCATTCTTCGATCCATCTCCTTCAGCATGTCTTGTAGCTCCGGATAGGCTCTAATACGCGTGGTCATCTGTGGATGAGAAGATGACGGCTTTGGTAAGGTAGAGGCGAACGGGCGACGTGGGACAGCCGTTTTTGCTGCAGTCAACGCCCCTCCAGCTCCCTCCAGGTCCTCACTGATGATTAGGCACTCTGATTAACGCTCGCATAGATCACAACGAGATAGGAAGGATAAGCGAAGAATTGATCATTAAAACCCATTTGTACCTCAGATTCACGATTCCCGACATCAACCTTTCGACGGTCCATAGACATCATGGACTCGGAGAGGGCCTAGAGCAACCGACGACCTTCCTCGTATTCCCTCGACATCCCGACCGGGGCTTTTGCCAGGATTGCGAGCAGGGCCAAGATGAGCGATTTGGTAATTTCTCGAATAGAAGATACTCTCCTGTGTATTCAAAGCCATTCCGGCCGTCGAAGCCTTCGCAACCAGTGGTGTCACCTTTGTAGTTGTCTTCGAGACGGGGATTTCAGTCAGGGTCGGGTGAGAGCGTTTTCTTCATCTCGCGAAAGGATGTTTTAGAGTGCTCAGCCGCCATTAAGGGCGACGCGTAAAACTCCTGTTCCTGTTGGCCCAAGTCCTCGTGTCGTTTGGGATACTAGGTTTTGTGAGTTTCATGTTGAGAGTGTTATCGATCGTGAGCTCAGAATGTGTATACGCCCGGATGGAACCTCTGAAATGGGCTTCGAGCGGGCGAAGGGCTGAGCTGGCTTCGACTGCGGTTTCGGAGGTGATTCTGGGGGTAAACGATCCTCGGTTTCCTTCGTCTTGGAGAATACTGAGGAGTAGCTACTTTGGTCTCGACACGTGGATTGAAACTGATAAGGGTGATAGTGGGATGACCCGAACGTCGAGGTGCCATTCCATTGGTGAAGGTAGTCTTTGAGATAAGATGTATTATAGAGATCCAGCTATTATGTGTACAGCCCATGCGTTTCCTGAGATTGAGCAGGTTCATGGTTTCATGTCGTGTGCAAGTGAAGAAGGTTCAAACCAACCTTCAGGCATTCAATAGGACCCTACCAGAACTATAAACGGAAACTCCTGTAGGATCCGCGTTCAGATCGGGCAGTCTTCGTGCTCTTCCAATCCGTTGAATGGTGAATTGGGTACCAAAGGGCGACGGTATCATTCAGCTACCGTCCTCCCTCAACGCTCCAAAGCCATTCGAAGAAGGGTGATTTCGCGATCAACACATGTGTTGAACGTTTTCCCCCAGACCAAGGTGCTCACCTGAACAAGAATCTGTCAAGGGCGCCCGTGGGGTTTTATAGTTGAATACCCTGTGTAACATCATAACATGTCGATCTTCTGTTTTCCCAGGTTTTCCTATTGAGCTGGTGAATTTGAAAGAAGCCGATGACTTCAGTCCTTTGGTTAGAGTTTCTTCCAAGGGAATGAGAGGAGCAAGCAGGGCTTGAGGCCATTGCCCAATGCCCAACGCTGAGCGCTAGTTATGGGCCTCGGGCGTTGCTAGCGACAAGATAAATGCAATCTAAGCGCAGGCCCAATTCAGCCGCTCGCGAAAGCTATAAATGATTTTACGTCACCTAATGAGGTATAGGAGAAAATCGGGATCTATCTCTAGCACTCCTTCTATGTAAATGATACATTCTCTTTCATTTCTTTCTTCAACCACCATGTCCCAGCCCATTTTCGCCACAAATCATGTTCAAAATAACCCTCCGTTCAGCATAGCCCAAGCAGTGTCCAATTTACAGTCAACTGCACACTCATTTCACACTTCTACAACGAGCTCTTCCCCAAATGCCCGTGCTTCAACCTCGAGAACCACTTTCAAAGCCCCGGCTCACAAGCATGCTCATCATCTTCATTCGATTCCTCCAAGGGAGAAGAGTACTAGGACGCTCATTATTGATCATATGCTTTGGGTGCATGGTACGCTTGTCTTGTGCAATTCACAAGCGTCGATCGATACTGAATACCCTCGGTTCACTGTCTTCAGGGAGGACTCGGTTTGCACAGGCGAGGGCTGAGCTGGGCATGACGGATCGTACAGGTGGTCCTTCTTCCTCTAACTATCAGCATCGGCATCGACCGGAAAACTATGAGGAAGAAGATGAGATCGAGAGTGATGGCGAGGACGTCGACGTCCTGAAAGCCAGGAGCTCTCCTCACGATGAAGAGGAAGAGACCAGACTTCGAAGACAAGATTTATCGCTAGCGAGAAACCTACGGCTTCGGGCGGAGGGCTTGGAAAAGGTTGTAACATCGATGCTCATGCAATTACCACCCGTGAACCCAATCAATGAGGATGACCTGGAAGTATCGACGACATCTCCCAAGGCAGGGTCTAGTTCGTCGACTTTGCGAGCTCAGCATCCCCATACGCTACCCAATGGTGTGCGATTACGGCTAGCATTGGCCACAGTTGTAAACGATCTCTTCGCTCGACAGACTCCCCCTCGACCGTTTAGGTACAAACGCCAGAACTCGACCAGCTCACTGGCAGCGAGCCGCGAGTCTGGTTCTCATACGGTATCCACCCCTTCTGCCGAGGACGGTTCATCCCCCTCGCTGCTCCCTCCCGCACTTTTATTCCTTTCTCCCGTATCTGCATATTCACCATCGGATCTTGAAGCCACTCTTACCGCCAACGTGAGTTTCACATCCATTCATTCATGAGTTCTTCGATGACTAATAACCCCTACCCACAGGCTCATTCACCAAACGAATTCCGCATTCCAAAACATCCGCTGAAACCGAATGCTCGAGCACGCACGCTTTACAAATCGGGTGCTGATCCCGAGACGGCAAACTCACCACCCGGTCTTCGTTGCCCAAGACATCTCCACACTAGTTGTGAGATCTGCGTCGAGGCTAAATCTAACTTACGTCCTCTGACCGGTGCAGCTTCGGGACGATCTAATTCTAGTGCGATGGGACCTCCTACTACGACTTTTATCAACGGAAATGGATCAACGTGGAACTCATGGAAGGGTACTCCGATCGGCATCGCGCCAGATGGAGGAGGCGTTACTGGGTGGCAGGATGGGGTTGGGATTGGCTCTGGCCTACTGCGACCGGGGATGCATGGGACTGTGTTGAGGAGAAAAACGCCAGATGATGGGGATGGGGATGGGGACGGTGATCCAGGTGGAGGAGCGAAGAGTACGAAGCTGGTGGAGCTGATACCGCGGTTCCTGAGGCTGACTGCGTTGGTTGCCGCAGAGCTTGGAAGGGAGGTGAGAGAGGCACGAGAGGTTGAGGGTGCGTTGGTAGATGGTTCGGACTCGGAGTCAGAAGATGAAGACGAGGGCGACGGTGACGATAGTGGTGGCGTTAACGTTAGCGGTACGCAGGGGCTCGAAGGCACCACCAAAGGTGGCGATACGCCATCGTCAGCTTCACGCCCGCATCACATTAATCGATTCTACCTTCATGCCCTCAAGCCATCCAAGGAATGGTATCTATTACTTGCGGGGCTGCTCACGCGTGCTGCATTACAGGGATACCTGAGTGCTGGCTGGAGGGGCTCAGATGCGGTCCAGTGTCTGATGACTGTTGGACTGGGCTTGGGGTCAAAGACAGATGCGCACGATCCCGACGAGGACTGGGAGGAGTTTGAGCCTGACGAGCTACCTAGCCTCTTTGATGCGGTTCGTATGTTGTTTCCAACCGGGACGTCAAGGACACACGCCGTGGAGGAGTATGAGGCCGAGATGGACGAGCGGTCACGAAAGGTACCATTTTCTGTTTTCTCCTTTGTGACACCGTCTCATCATAAACCCCAGTTCTATGACATACCGGGCTCGACACCGGACCTATCGACTCATATGGAGGATCTTGCATGGCAGTATCCTGCTGAAGCTGTGGAACGCGCCGCAATACGATTCTGTGAAGCCGTATCGAAATGGCGGGGAAAGCCCGAGTTAGAAACAGTAAGCTCCAGGAATCCTAATTCCGCTCTTTATTCATGCTCCGGTTCCGTTCATTCATTCACAGTACAAAAAGAAACCTTTACATAGTAAACCCTCCGGGACAGGTCCCGACGAACTCACCATGTCCATCGAATCTCTCGTCCACTCGAATCCGTCATCACCATCAGGGCCTCATTTGGCGCAGGGGAGGAACAGCCGGCATAAGCCCATTATTGAGCTTTACTTCCTCCAACCAACGGACGCAGATCACCATCTCAGCTCGCCGTTACAATCGCCGTTGGTCCGCCATTCTCAGCCTCAACTCTCGTCCCGAATCATTGGAACGAGTCCTATGTCACAAGCCCGACCCTCAGTCCAGCCACAGTCACAATCTCCATTGCAACAGATTCCGCAGGGAATGATGCCGTCCATGATAATGGGTACTACGCCGGCTAGTTGGGGATGGAATACCGATCTCCGAAGTGCAGGAACATGGACGCGAGGATCAAAGAGACCTAACGCCGAGGAGGACAGAGGCGACTCCTCGAAGAGGTTTCGTGAAAGCTGAACGTGTCTTCGTCTTCCTTCGTTTCACTCGTTCGTCGCTTTATCCTTATTGTCTTATGTTGTCGTTGTCATCAGTGTCATGTTTTGTGTTCAAGGACGTCCGGGATTTGAGGTCAAGCTGTATCATGTATCATACCTACAACTTTTTTGTTTCTTCGTTGCCCTTCACCCCCCATATTTTTGAGGGCTTGCATGTTCATGCTCACGTTCATGTTCGATCGATCCTTTCTCTTCTTTTCTCGTTATCCCGTTTCGCCATCATGATCCCCACCATCATTGACATTTTCAATCAGTCAACGCAAGCTGTATTTCTTCCCCCCCCCCTCCCCGTCTCCTTCGCAATCGCATTCGCTGTGTATCTTGAGATCTAGTATACCTATTTTATGGCACCTATAACATAACTTATTCTTATTTTCGTTTGGAAATATAGTTCAATCTGGGTTCTGAGTCGAATTTACAAGCTCGGAGGTTGGCGTACCAAAGCCTCCCAGTGGGCTCTTTCTTGTCACGATTGCACTGGTCGACAGTGGTCTTTCCAAGTAGCGGAGCAACGCGCGTTGCCTTATTCTGTGCCTTTCTGTTCGTCTGGTCTCTGGACCGGCTCGGAGGTCCCGGAGATTGAGACCATGTCGATCACGTGTCACATAACCGCGACGCGCGCGCGCTGTTCCTTGTTTGTCTTCCAACGTTTCAACGTTTCAACTCTCACCATGACCACAACCAAGCTGATCGACTTATCCAACTCTGTGCCTGATATCCTAGAGTATAAAAATACGAAACATCTAGTAACAAAATTTCTCACACCGATTTGGACACTTATCGAGCAGTCGTACCTTTGAAAAGATTTGAGAGCAATTTAACTTACCGCTGTGAGGCTCATGCGATGCCTGAGAACAACGGGACCTCTCGTCGCCGCCGGTCAATATTTCAATGCCAACTCAGTCGACCATGCGGAGATACATCACAAGCAAGTCTTGGAACCTGCCGAACGTAATACCCCGCACCGTCAGTTACCGTCATCTCAATCTATACTCGTAACACTGCCCTACTGACGCTGGATTCAGCTCCTTGATTCAACTCCTTGACCTCAAGAGACGCGGTAATAGGGTAAGGAAACCCAAGGAGATCCATGAATTGTTTCAAACTCTCAACCATCACTGGGACCACCAGGTCTCGGTATGCCAGTCGGCCTGAACACGAACATTGGTAACCAAACTATCGGAGGCCCGGGGAATCATTGAGCAATATGTGGAGGCCATCAAGCAGGATACGCCGATCATCATTCAGGATGTAAAGACCGTCAAGCGGGACGTAGAGATCATCAAACGTTCTATGAGCGCCGCAAAGCACAACATGGGCACCCTTTATGAACGTATGAAAAGCACACGAACGTCGATCTCGATTCTCAAGTAATTTGGAAGCATCAATATATGGACGAGGTCATGTCCTTGATGATTACGCTAACTCCCTCAAAGAACGCTTGGGCTGTGGGTCTGGTTCTCAACCGCCATTATGGTGTCTCACCTGAATAACTAGGGCGTCTTTGTATTTGTGTGACTCTGTCAAAAACTATCGGAATGTGGCGCTAAGTCGAGGAACAAATTAGGGCAAAGCAACGCATGGTAAGAGCTCTTCATTGCTCAAGCACTCAGCGACTTCATGACCTTTCGGAGCAGCGAGGAGGTGTAAAGTCACATACTTAGTAACAAGAAACAAGAAACAAGAAAAAATTGGCTGACTACGCTACAACTATAGCTCGGGTAACCTACACTAAAGTAAACTACCTCGCCAGCTCGTTTCGCTATGTATTATACGGTAATCAAAAATTGGAAATAAGGATTAGAGAACAGTCATAGTAGTCGAAGCCGAAATGCTGAAACCTGCGCTGGTGGCTCCGTTCCTATATGCCGTGGTAAGTACATCCCTATTATTGTCTTTGACTAAAGCCGAGCTAATATGCATGTATGTTATCGTCTTTCAAGCAACTTTCTCGGATTCTACCACAGCGATGCTTTGAAAAAGAAAGGGTGAGGGTACTAGTACCAGCAGTCACACTAGCGATGACTCTGAATGGATGGATTCTCTTGCCGGCTGCTTCGAGTGTCGGGGGTCTTCTCGATCTAACAGGAAAGAGACCCCAACACACTGACCGACACTGTGGTCCAGCAGCTAATGGAAGTAAATCATTCTCTGTAGGGCGGGAAGGATCAATGACGGGAGACCTGTGTCTATCCTCTGCTACGATGTCGATCTGAAGCCAGATATCAACAGGCTAGAATCGTCAGTGTCGTCACGGTCGGTGTGCACTGAGTGGGAAAGGCAGATACAATTTTAGGACATAGAAGGCTTCTCCTCCGAAATGATGTATCACCATATCGGTCGAACGGAGAATATGGTGTCCGTTCGCGCCACCATCATAAACAACTCAACTAACTGTGCCCAGCGGCCCGACAAACTTACATTCTTGTACCCTTAGAGCCTTTTAAAAATAATTGCCACAAAGCCACGTGGGACTCGTGTGCGTCCGAAAACCCTGAGATAGTACATACACGGCGACCTTTCAGTGAGCGGACAATGGGGTGACAGCAGGCACATTGATACCGATCGTGAGCCATCCATGAAGAGACCCTTCCTTTCCACTCCACCGCCTTCGAAATCGAGCCGATAACATGATCGTACTTGTGGGCTTTCCCTATCACTCATTCCTGAGGGTACCAAGCTCGGTGATAATACAACTTGCGCGAAACGCTAGACCTCCATATACCTCATGAGAACCTTCATTAGATCGCAGTATTTGATCGTCGCCGACTCTAGCCCTACTGTAATGCATCAGACCATTATACGAGCACGTTTATGTGTGATATGTCGTCTGTAATGCTCTCAAGGAGTCGCATAAGACTCTGAGGAGGCCTAGAGCTGGGAAGATAGAGGTGGGAACCACGACCGCTACTTCCAAAATGACGAAGCTGTTCTCATGTCCACCGGAAGGTATGGGATGTGCCGTCCCAGCTAACATGTTCTTGGAATTCCAGCGGGTCATCTTGAGCCCAACTAGGCCATGGGCTTGTGATTCTGGCTGGTGACCACTCAGACAAGGGATGGAGTCTGTGATGGAAAGTTGTATATCCGATATCGTGCCTGTCGTACCTCTTCAGCTCACTTCTATTGTTATCCGTTGCCCGCGTACCCCATTCTCTTACTCCCGCAGCCTGATTTGGGTGTTTATCGTTACTCCCTCACCGTCAAGGTCAATCCCCGCAGCTCTAGCAAACTCTAGCAGCATGTCTCAGGCATGTTGCAAGCCACATGGTACTTTATGGCACATACACTTACTACTCTCTTCTTTATGCCGCTGCTACCGTTGTATTGGATTCCCACTTCAGATAGACCGCCATCATGACGACTCGACACTGACTCTTATTGATCTCCGCTAGCTCTATTTTCGTCGCTTTCATCATTGAGTCGCACGTCTGGCCTTGTGAATTGGTCTACACAAGCTACAGCTCAGAGGAGAAGTCCTGTAGCGCACAACCACGCGGAGTCAATACGGCGGATTCCACATGAGAGAAGTGGAAGACTGAGTGATCCCCGCGAACAACGGTGAATACAGTCGTGCTTCGATTGAGGCCTGACACGGTGCAGCAAGGCCTTTGCGACCGGCATTTAACTTAGCTACCGGCTATCGGGGTTTGCCGATCCAACATCCAACTTATGTGGCGCACCTACCGGGGAGGAGAAATCGACGACTCAGCGCTCATCGGCGAGCCCCGCTTCTGTCAAGAAGTCGAAGTGGCATTTTACAGGGAAGAAAGATGCAAAAACAACGAGGCGGTCTCGCGTCTCCGTTATTCACCGCGGAGTAGTGAGTTGGGGTGGGTAAACGGATGGACCGAAGATCTCCGTTTTTAATCTTCCAGGAGCCACGATTCACGAATGAGTTCTGAAACTCATGATCCCCATCTTTCCCCTTTTAAGGCCATTCTTCGGGACCAGCCCTGCCACTGTGTCATCTTTTAGCTCCCAAAAAAAGAAACTATCTACATACCCAACCTTACAACTTCGTCGCGTTTGTTCCTCAGACCATTTTCATACAGATTGAAGTCTATCCTTGGTGGAGATTGCTCGCGATCAAGAATTCAGATAACCCGGCGGCATGATATTCAAATATGCAGGTTGAATAGCATCACCTTGATGGCAGTTTCATTGCACCTACCCTGGCACAAGCTTCAGAGCTGCCAGGTAGCTGTCAAGCTCCGCCCTTGAAAATAAACCCTCCGTTGCAACAGAGCCTGTCATTTATTATTATGAGGATAGGGAAAACGGGTTAACGGACAACGGACGGGTTTAGTGGCTGCAAGCGCCGTCAATGATCAGTGATCGTAACTAATGAGTATGTCGTCCAGGCCGAATCGACACAGCATGATCAACCAGCGCTTGGATGGAAAGGGCTGAGCCGGTTTGTGGATGTTTTGGTGGCTTGGACTCATACAAACTCGGAGTTTTGAAGATTTAACTCAGTGAACTACAAGGAGTCGGGCCCAAACCAGCAACACAGTCGCCCCCAAGTCCTCACTCCAAGCTCTGCCTTCTGCTTTGCTGGAAAGTATTTTCTGGTACGTTTTTGAGATGCCCTCCTGCTTCGACACTTCAGACTAATGCTCGTTTTCACCTTATAGCCCAATGTCACTGAACTCTAACCGGCGTGGCAGAACACCACAGTCGGATATGAGTTTGCCGACCCCAGAGCCGCGACAGTCAACGCCTTCGACATACTCCTCCGCCTACTATACTACGAGGACAACGACCGACTACTCTAGCATTGGCGCGGGGAGCTTTGGGAGTATGCGGTGAGTCATACATCTACTTCGTTGATCGGGGACGGTGTTCGACAGGGTCAGACAACCTAACAGGTCCCAGGCTGAGCCACCGCTCTATTGCAATCACTCGAGCTATTCTCACCATTCAAAAGACGTTCAATATTCCCTCCCAACACCCGCGAACAACACCTTCGGTGATCACTCAACATATGTTCGTGAGGTCACATCCAATCCCATCAACTTCGAATCGTCCCACCCTCATCTCAGTGAACAAGTCCATCAGTTTCTCCCATGTGACCTCCAGACTTCTTGCTGGGTCCCGCCCGCAGATGCGTCGCCATCAAGCGTACCGGATGTCTGTCGAACTCAAGTTGGATCCCCAGCACACACCCGAGTGTCACTCGGCAATCGGAAGAAAGAACCGATATATTTCTGCGACGTTAGTGGCTGCGAGTCCCAAGGTTTCACAGCAAGGCACAACCTTAACTGTGAGAGATCTTGACTTCTTGACGAGCCAAGCTTCTTTTGACCTTCTTTCCCCCACATCTATAGATCATAAACGGGCGCATCGGGGTGTCAGACCGTACAAATGTTCGAGGTGTCACAAGACATTCACTGCGCAGGCTGACCTTTCACGACATCTGAAGAATAAGAAGCCCTGTTTGAAGGCCCGATAGAGACGATGTGTGTTGGGCATTTTTTTGGAATATATGTACTACGATCGTTTTAATAGATGGAAGGACGGTACGAGACGGCGGCAACCTGAGATAAGAATTGGCCCATCTTTGATCACATTCTGGCTACAAGTTAGTGCGTTCATAGTCAATGGCTCCTCGCCCGGTCTTTTGTGTTGGAGCTTGGCGCTGCAAAAGGTCCGAAGGCGAGGGTTCCAATATTCGGAAGTTCTGCACAGCATTCCCGTGGTGGTTTCAAGTTTGTGTTCGAGGAGAAGGCAGAGAATGACGAGCCCCAGACGCTGGAGATGATAGCATCCGTGGTGTCCAGTGCCAGTCGTGTAGGATTCAGATCATGACGATTCACACAATGTGTATGGCATTGACGGTGGAAGCTCGGGAGTTTACCCTGACCAGACCTCGAATTTCTCCGGACGGCGAGAGTCTGAAGGATCCGGAGTATTACTATACGTAAAGACGCGCACTTCGTGCATGTTCAAAGAGCGCATTCCATAGGACAGCACTATTGCGACTCCAGGCTGGACTTGAAGCACTCATGGTCAGGTCTGCCGGCGCCACCCAACAGTATGTGAGCTCTTCAATCTGATGGATCCTGCAGTTTGCACAGGTCAACTCGCCAAATATGACAGTTCCCAGTCTATCGCACTCACACAGCCAAGCCTGAGCTAAGAATTTGCGGTGGGCTCTCGGATCCGGGTCCTTGTCAGTTCTATCAAGCTAGAAACTCAATCATGGATGTTAGCGCGACCGAAGACCTCAAATGAAAGCTCAGCTAGCCAGCCCTGTAGCCCTGTGATGATGAAGGATGATTATCCATGTCCGTTCCAGTATCTTTGGTGACCGAATCGAATTCTATCTGATATTTAGGTTAGCAAATGATTTGATGAGAATGTCGAGACGGAAAAAAACACATACAGATGTGACAGAACCATCGATCTGTCCATGTCAATAATTCATATCCCGCTCCAGTTGTCCCTTAACGCATACTCTGAGAGCTCTTCTATGACCATTCGGTGCACTGCCAGTCATGGAGCACGACTTGGTCGTGTTTTGGGTCAGAAAATGCAAGCATCCGAATTGTCAAGAACGTGCGGGTGAGATTGGACCTAACCCTAAACCACGTCTACTTGCTCACTCCCCATCACATCTCACCATCAGCATCGGTCCTATCCATGTTATACCCCGCCAACTTGATCTTCGCATTGCTAGAAATCAGCTAGAAGTCGATATTGTCACATTCGAATAGGCAGTGAACCATCACAACAGGCGAGATACACCACGAAGCACGGTCGAAGGCGGAGAAGCTCGAAGAAGTCTCGACGAACCAAGAAAAATGACACATCCCTCCTCGTCACCTTCGTCTTCGACTTCACCTACGAAGAATATCTGGTCGACTTATGCGCAGCGAGATGAAGATTATGCGGGCTATGCCATAAGTACCTTCTCTTTTGGATCGCCTGGCACTGGGAGCGTCGGCGGGTCGTCGAGAAGTGTTAGTGTCAGTGATAGCGATGGCGGGGGCAGTGAGAGGAGTGAAGAGGACCATGAAGAAGGCCACGTTGACCACGGTAGACTCAGCGGACGTCGAGGAAGACCGTCGGACACGACGCCGAGGCCGTCTTTGGTCGTACGCAGTCATCAATCGCAACCCACTCCGACGAAGCACCCGCCGAGCTCGTATTCGCCGTCAGCGTCTCCACCTGATCTCAATGTCAATGATCCGCTTCAGTCATCCAGTACATCGCCCACTTCGTACAGCCAATCCGTTTCTGAAGACCACCAACATCCCGAAGAATTGGGTCATGGCTTTCCTGATGACGGACAGCGATACGATGACTATGAACAGGGCTCTGATGACGACTACGACTCCTCAGAGGAATATGCTTACTATTCTGACGATGGACGTGAATCGCCCGACATAGAAATCTCCTCGGCTCGTTTCGATCCAGACGTGGAAGGTCCTGCAGTCAATCCAAGACTGATTCCGAGTATTCATGGGAGTAGCGGCAGCCGTAGTACGAGTATCAGGCGGAAGGGGAGTTCTGCTACCGAAAGCTATTGGAGTGGGAAGAGTGGTTATGGGAGTTACGGGAGTTATGGTGAAAGAAAAGGGAGCGTTGTGAGCCACTGGTCTTTCGGCGCCGGCTCAGGTGCTGAGGGAAGGCAGCACAGTTATTATCCTGAAGACCTCGGTATTGCACCAGGAGACAGCGCGAGCGGTGGTGCCAGCGTCAACGCCCACGAAGACGATTGGAGGCGACTATTGGGCCCGGCCCAGATCGATAGCCTGAACCAACAAGCAATGCCAGTGCCACCGGAATCGCCAACGTTTGCTGACCCCGGCGAACTCGAGGACTCGTTTGCGTCCTCATCTGCCCAGGAGACGACGACGAGCGAGTTCGATATCAACTACATAACGGGATTCGACCAACAACCCGATTTCATTTCCGTTGCTTCAGCCGCCACCGGTTCAACGTCCTTGTCTTCACCGACCTTTTCCTCAGTGTCGTTCATCTCTGCTCCACATTCCCAAAGCGGGTCCTCCGTCTCCGGTTCTGCTTCAGGGTCATCTGGTCCTCACAACCGTTCACAATCACGCTCAACGTTCATACCCTCTGGAATGGTCGGGTCAACAGACAGAACAGTTCCTTTACCGCCCCCACAAATGTATCAGCAAAAGAAGAGCGCCCCAGGTTCATATCAGAATCCATGGGAGCTAATGCAGAAAACCCCGTTCTCAAAACCACCCCTGGGAGCGGGAGCAAAGGGGAGAGGAAGAGAACGGCCCCCGAGCATGATGAGTGCGGCATCGATGCGTAGTCTGGTGAGTCTTGTTTCGCACCCTCTCTTTCTCCTCCCCTCTCAACGCATTTTCTCAGGGATCTTCCTTTAACTTCTCCCACGACGACACGTTTGCTCTCAGTCTCAATGCTTGGGGTGGTCAAACGTACCAGGACCTGCGAAAGGACTGGGTATTCCGTAAGGAACGCTCGGAACGGTCGAGAGACACCAGCAGTCGTCCCAGTAATTCTAATCAAGGACGCAGCTCCCGTCGGGTACAGTTGGGCATGCCGGTACCTTCGCAGGAGTATTGGAAGAACTTCCTGTTGGGAAAGTTTGTCGTCATACGAGAGGAGGTCGGCGGTGACGGGGTTGGACTGGGGCACTCAAGGGTCCATTCGAAGTCCTTCTCCAAGTCGCATTTGTCTTCCGCTGGCGGGAGTTTGGCAGAGTCAAAGTCAGGGATGTCGAGAAGGAGCACCGAAAAGGGGCATGACAGCGAGAACGCAAGTTTGAGTTCCGTGAAGAGCTCGAAGGACAAAGGCAAAGCGAGGGAGGAGATTATGACCGAAGGGCTGGCTGAGACGAAGTTGTCAAACGATATACGTGCGTACGGTCTCTCGCTACCCCCGTCCTTTCTATCTCCGGGACTCTGCTCTTTTGCTCCATACCTATCTGGTACCTTCTGTGCTGACAGCCTTCCACCGTATAGATGAAAGTAAAGGCAGACTTAAAACCTACAGGTCCAAGTCATCGTCGTATTCTCAGTCAACAACAGTCACAGTTAAACCTCAGAAGAGCTCGGACCATGGATCTGGGAAGCCACCGCAGCAGAGGCTCGTTATCCGAAAGATAAATTCACAGCCTCGAGCACCAGGAGATCGTCACCAGACAGAAGTCAGTACGTCGAATGCCACTGCAATGGGAAGCCCTACATCCCAGAATAGCGGGTCCTCAACATCTCCGATGACCCCTCCCGCTGAGGGTATCGCCAACTCTCCTGTCATCACTGTTTCTCCTCCCCGGTCTCCGTCTAATGCTGCTGAGGATTCCACGACTTCGATACAAGCTTCTGGTGGCGGATCATCCTCTCGTTCCGAACCTCCACCACCACCTCCCCATATGCTGTCTCACCCTCTTGGATATGATCCCCTCCACCCCGCCGTCATTGTTCACAAACACTCCAAAGTTGCCGCCTTCTCTTTCAGTCGACATCACCGCAGTTCATGGGCACGTGGGAGTGGCGGAAACGCGCCAAATTCATCTGCACATCGGTCCAGGACCGTTATAATGCTCGCATCGAGGAGTGTGCAAGAGGCGTTCACGAACACGGAGACTACGAAGCGGTTCATGGAAACTGCGTTGCTGATGAACTTCGAAAACACGGCGAGGAAACGCGGGAAAGAGAGGACGGTGGGTGGATCTGAGAGGGATAAGCGGAAGGACAAGGAGAAAGAGAAGGAGAGGGAGAGGGAGAAAGAGAAGGAGAAGGAGAAGAGAAAGGAGAAAGAGAAAGAGAAGGAGAAGAAAGAGAAGGAGAAGGAGAAGGGAAAGAAGAAAGCGAGTAAGGATAACTTGAGGTTGAAGATTCGGAGCGAAGGACAGGTCCACCTTGACGAGGACGGGAGCGAGAGCCCAATTAAGTCGAGTGCGAAGAGCAGGTCGAGGCTGCCGTTCCCAAGGTCACCGACGACGAAGACATCAGGGTCATTGGGGACTAAGTCAGCGCCTGCAAACGTCAACGAAGCAAACGAGGACGACTCGGGTGACGGTGCTGCCAGCGAATCGCCGACTGACAATCCTCTGGATAGAAGGCCATCGTCAGCTGCTCTCTCTGTGCTGGTCCCTAGTACCTCTGGGTCAAGCGCGGGCGTAGATGACAAGGGGACCGACATCGATCCCATCTTGCCTCCCTCAAAACCTCGCATTGCCGATCATCATAAGTCTTATGGGACTGTCGCCGGTCATCGTAACCTTGATCCCCCTCAATCCTCTCAATCAGCTCCTCGATCCCGTCGGTCATCCAACTCCAACATACTGAAACGCCTCATTCCCTGGGGTGACAATTCAAAAGGGAACAGTACGAGCGATTTAACATCCTCAAATACCCTCGTCGGGTCCACTCCCAGCCTCATTAGTGCCAACGATACGACTGGATACATCCCTCCCTGGTTGACGATACCTACGCGAGAGCAGCAGGAAATACAGAGGAAGGCCGAGGACGCGATGGGGAATCTCAAGATGTCGTTTGAAAACGTCGGTCTGTTGCCAAGCTTAAGAGAGGCCGGGGAGCGAGACAAAAGCAAAGATCGAGAGAAAAAGGAACGTAACTCACTCAGGCGGCTTGCTGGGAAGGAGAGGGAGAGGGAGAAGGAAAAAGATGACAATGTGTTGAACGCTGTCCCGCATGATTCACTTTTCATGCTTCTTCCACTGTGGCCGGGAGAAACCGATCCCTATGCGCAACGTTACTTCCCTTTCGAAATGCCGGCCGTCCCTATGGAGGAGCAAATGTTCTTACTTGTCTATTACAAGGTTTTGAGTAGGGAAATGGCGGGAAACATCAACCAGCCGATGCCCTTTACACCCGTCCAAGACAAGCGTAACATTCTTCTCCCTTACTTCCGTGTCGTAGGAAGGCAGATCTCATACGCGGAACTTCAGGGATCTGGTATTCGTTTACCAGACCAAGGTCTTGCAGTGTCGGGTCCTCTGGAGGAAGCCTACAGAACTGCTCCCAAATTACAGGGCAGACCACCCTCCGCCGCGTCTTCCTCTTCGTCTTCTTTATCCCAGATCCCTCCCTCCGTCGGCACCCATGTGCGAGAGTGCCTCATGGGATCGTGCTACTCTCGCGACGCTGGTATAGAGTTCGACCCATATGCGCTCATTGAGCTTGGTCTGTGTAGCGTCTTGGAGGAAGATGGCGCACCGTATCCTCTCCCTCCCGGAATGTTTGAGGAGGAAATTGAGCGCTCGTACACGGTCAAGCTGACGGCGATTGGGAGTGCCGTAGTGGAAATGGTTTGGGCGGGCGGTCTGGCTTTGACCAGTTTCGAACCGGTCGACGAAACGGTGAAGGCAAAGTTTTAACAATTTGATGCATTCCATAACGATTAATGGTTTCCAAGCGTTTCTGTGCTGATCTCTCTTACAATACTATTGCGTTTATTTCACATTTCATTTCATACTAGGATTATAGGGCGTTTTAGAGCGTTTCGGTTTGGCTTCTGAGTTTTGTTCTTTTTCCCTTTGTCAATACCTAATTTCATACCTCGCAACGTTTTCGTTTTTTGCATACACACTTTCTCGTCCGCAATATTGTAGCTATATCGAGTACTTACATATCATCCTATTTCTCGTCGTTTCTCATCGGACTTCATCGATTTCGCCGTGTGGCACTTGGAAACCAGAACAGATGGGGACAGAAGTACATGAACAACAGCGAAAACATCAGCTGTATTTTGTGGTGCACACCATTCTTTGGAATACTGTAGACGTGCTGTTGACGTGAGCAGAACTCCCATGTTCCCGAAGGTACTAGCTTTCATGACTGACAGCTGTTGCAAGTTGTAGCGACACAAGAGAGATTGGGGATTCTTTCTTTGGGTTACATTAACCAAGTCGAGGTTCGCATGAGATGTACATTCTGTTTACGTGTTTAGTCAATTGATACAAGTCCTTTCCGGAGGAAGTACAGCAATAATATGTCCTTTGATAGTCAATAGGAGCATGGGAGGGGAGAGAGAAAGAGAGAACGAATAGTTTCCCAATGCCGCGAGCCCGAGGAGGTCGATGTCAATCTCTTCTGCACAACTTCTTACAGTGCCTTGTGAGGACGTGGCGCGTGCCAAAGCTTCGTCCGCACTTCCCGCATGTATGGGGCTTGATTCCCAGATGCGAATTAACATGATCTTAGTGAGATAAGAATGAGCGACAAAATCAGTATCAAGCAGGAAGAGCGGTAGGCGAGAGGATACAAGAACACATACTCTTCAAGTTGTGGAGGGCCGTAAACGAAGATTCGCAGTGAGGACAGTGATGAACGTGGGGCTTTTCTCGACGCATATGGGACGCCCTGGTGATAGCTGGGGATCCGACGGTACGGATTCGCTGCCGCGGATGACTGGGAGTGTTCGGGCAGTACTCGATAGGTGATAGCATTGGATATTGCGAATAGCACTGCTGTTTTATGTCACAGGAGTAGGAAAGTGTAGCAAGGGTAGAGTTTGGATCATGGACATGTGAGCCATTGAGGCCAGCAGTGGCACTGTCCGATGGGAAAGAGGCATCTATTGCAACCGTTGAGCATACCGCAAAGGAAGGGATCGACCAATCAGAGGCGTAACTAGATGTGTCGCCCATGATCGGAGATCCCAGGTCTGCAAGAACTTCCTCATCCTTGCAGCTATGGCGCTCCGTAATGCTGCCTCCGTTCGAATCCGACATTCCGCCCGTGAGGTATTCTGGCTCGATGGTGCAAAGTCCCATGTAGTTGAAGGAGGTGCAATCGCCGTCGCGCCAGTTACTAGATACCTTCAGCCAGTCCAAGTGGCCTTGACCGTGCTCGATATCGCACACAGCACTTCGCGGAACATCTGGTGGACATGGGGGAGGGCAATTCCATGCCGAAAGTGTGGATCCCGGTGAATCGGACGACGTTGTATAGGAGGTTGCAGGGGATTGATCTTGGGGTGAAGACCATGGATTATGGTAGTATGAAAGACCGGAAAGTTCCGAAACAGACCCAGCTGCTGACGATAGCGGCTCAGAGGAAAGAGAGAAAGAGAATTCGTTGAAAGAAGGGTGCCCGGGTATGATGAGCGCTGGGACTTCTCGCCCCCTCTGCTTTGCCACTTCGCACATCTGGCCGTTATGTCCGATGGCAGTGTCCACTTCCAACGACCCATGAGGATCCATCGGGAATCACTACTGGATAGTTGAGTCAAGGGGATGAGCCTACCAACACAATCGTCAGAAGGCTGTTATCAAATCGTCGAACCTGGGTGACTGACCTTTATCGGCACTTTGCTCGCCTTCTAACTCCCGTAGCAAGAGATCAAGGCGATTGTACACCGTTCTCTGGATATGAAGGAGCACCGATCTTGTTTAAACGAGATGGATCCCAACCCATCCTTTAAGTATCTCTTGACTCATACCCAGTTTACCAGTTAATCGATGCTGTTGAGCTGTAACGCCATGCTGTCTATGCTCTGGGGTCGTGAGTACCAGCTGGGTGAACAATTCATGAAAGTCAGCAAGTAATTTTAGATACTTGGACAGAGGCGAAATCGTCGGGCGCTCACATGTAATGCTAGAATGACATCCTGGACTCTGTAAGCATATCTTGGAAGCTGTTATCGGGATCGTGTAAGGTTACATACCCGCTTTCACCACCACAACCCATCGTGTGGACTCACGGATAATTAGAGAGAGTGCTGTCCCGTACTACTACTGTTTTATGGTTGCTGTGTCGAGAGGGAGCTCGAGAGCTTGGCAACATGCTAGTGAGAGGAATCATTGAAACGTGAATTACAGATCGCGGATTTCAGACGAGATCCAGTAGATGTATAACAACAGCGTTCAAGAGCAATGGCCAACTATGAAGCGGGGAGAGAGAGAAAAGCATTAGTACTTAGTGGGATGGATGGCAACGCGCCGGCCCGTGACGTGGCAGTCTCCAAAGCTCACTTCTATTTGAATCTGTTCTATATTGTAGAGATTCGGTAGAGATATACTGGCAATACCACTTAGGTGAGAAAAGATTGTACCTTAGTTTACATAACTTGGAAACGGCGGGGTATGGGTGCCAAGTACCAGAGCTAAGTGTACAACTTGCACGGTGTACTATCGTATGAGACGGGTCAGTATGATACGATACTTCTGACAACTTCTCTGCAACTCCTCATTCAATATCGACCTCCTTCCAAATCGTAGGCCCGACTAGCACCGTATCCGCGCTCGCCACATGGTTTCTTGGACTTCGTAGCATGTCGCTTGAGATCTCCCTTTGATCGGAACCTGGCCCCGCATCTGTCACATTCATAGGGGCGCTCATTCGAGTGGGATCGCATGTGGTCTGTCAAGCAGCATCAGAATCAGGAGGGGCGGGGAGTGATAGCGAATCGTACAGTCGTAATTGTGCCTCTCGGTGAAGCCTTGGGATTGACAACCGGGTACTTCACAGAAGAATACAGGCAATTTCGTACGCTTCGGGAGTGCCCTTGCGGTCAATCTAGCAGATCCGACCGGACGCTGAGGAGCATGGGCTGGACCCCAGGACGAATGCTGAGACTGGGCTATAGGTGATACTGGCGACGGCGTCGAATCAAAGGGAGGGGGCCTTGAATAGACACCCCCAGGTGAAGGATAGGACGCCGTGTTGGTAAAGGAAGGCGGCGGGACAACGACCTGGTGACTGAGAGGCTGCGAGGATGGCCCAATGCTGAATAATGACGCTAATAATCAGCGTCGACTTGATCAGGACAAATTGAGCGATACTTACTCTTCTTGCCAGCACGGGCATTCGAACGCGTACAACAGACCGTGACGACATACTGGGTGGATAGATAAGCGCTTTGCGCACGCACTGCGGTGGCCAAAGGAGATTGCTTACGGTTTGGGTACTGGGAGGCGTTAGAATAGCCGCCTTGCTGATTTGGGTGATATCCGCTGGCGAAAGCAAAAAATCAGTCAATAGACATCCGAGACACAAGGGGGCACCTACTGGTTCATTGTCTGTCTCTTTCAATCTAGTGACGACCAAGGTAGACAACGACCAAAAAACATCGCTTGGGTCTTATAGTCTCGAGTAGTAGCTGTTTGGCGATGCTATTTCGTGCTAGCTCAAAAGTTATCAGCTCTTGAAAAGTTATCAGCATCTTAGAGGACCAGTCCAACACGAGAAAGTGGGCGAGCATCCGTCCGAGATCTCGGCACTCTCAAGGGGGTAGTAGTCTGCTCCGTATGCACTTGAAACGTTAAGGAAGTAGTAGCCCCAGGAGAATCAACGTATGGGTGGCGCAAAATCTCATTTGCGTTTAGGGCGAGGCGTGCTGAGTCAAGGAATGCGGTATAGGATGCTGCATATTGCTCTTGAGGTAGACTCTGGACGGTTATGCGAAGATCCCAGATCGAAGCCGTTCGTTATAGGTGATATGCTGGATGCAGAGAGGCATGCTGGGAGGCGCGCTGAGGCGCGCCGGAGGTCATGATCAGCGCGCCCTCTGCTTTGGCTCTCTGGTCAATGCGTTATCGCCGATGGCAGTGTTCATGGGTATCTTGCATCATCGTGGTGGACACTATTGGCGATCCCGATCGTAAAAAGCCATTCGCGGGCAAGGCAGTCGACCTCTACCCAACATCTTCTCAATGCAAAGTCTCACTAATGTCTCTGTACAAAGAAGTCAACTCTAACCAGCGAGCTCGATTTAGGGTGGCTTACCGTCCTTTCACTAAAGCTCAGAGAAACTGGGATCAACACCTCATCCACAAATTGACCATTCCTCCTTTTGAACACCCTTATCCGTCAACCTCTGAAGTTTTACTGTGGAGAGAGCTGTTCCGTAATGCTGTCAATTGCTATATGTTGTGCAGAGCCAGCTCGAAAAGTTTTTCTCGAATTGGAGGAAGCGGTTGAGGTGAAACCGTCGACGTCGTGCGCCAACCGAACTCGGTAAGCAGCTGCTTGACAGCTGTAATCGGGGTGTTGTGGGTTGGAAACTGAAACGTTGATTATCGACAGGACGTCCTTCCGCCAGCTGGCATTTTCAGGAGTATATGCAAGCGATGTTTTCGTTCGTAATTTTGACACTGGAAGAACACTCTATCCTTGGATAGCCGATAAAAGAAAGTGGATGAAGTGATAAAGTACAGAAGATAACACAGTTTCATAAGCTTGAATGTCCATGGTATGGTCACGGTGGGAGGAAAAGAGGGCGAAGTGGCTGTGCTACAGAGAACAAACCGGAGAAAAGTGAACGAAAAAAAGTAATACAGGAGGGTATAGAGTCGAATTACATTTCACAACTGCAGCCTGTTTTCCTATGAGTGGGGTTCATTGATCAGAACAGTATTTAATTGAGGGGAGTGCCCAGGTAGTGATTGGGGGTGTTGCGTTCGACGCAGGGTTTCTTGGATTTGGTGACATGACGAGTGAGATCTGAGCGCGACGTGAACGCTCTGCCGCACTTCTCGCATACGTATGGTCTAACGTTTTGATGGGAGCGAGTATGATCTAATCAATCAATGAGCACAAAGGGATACTATGATCAAGAGAAGCATACAAAGCAGGTTGTGCCGCTCAGTAAAACCTTTCGATGGACACCCCTGGACTTCACAAAAGAACGTCGCTGGCTTCGTACGATTATTAAGCGCAGCTGTGGTTCCGGCAGCGGACCCAACTTGGTGACGAGGGAATTGGGGGTAACTACCGCCCGTTTGGCTGGGGGATATCGGCCCGGTCAAAGGAGAGGCGGGGGAGTATGGAGTGTTGTATGAGTAGTTCGCGGGGTAGGTTCCGTGAGGCGAAAGTGACGGCGAAGTGAATGTTGTTGAACCCGTCGTGGAAGACGAGGGTGAAAGAGGGATTGAAAGGGAGAGCGGACCCGTAGAGAGGTTCTGGCTCTGGTGTTGGGGCTGTTGACTCAAAGAAGGATCACTAGGGGGGAAGCAAGTAAGTAGTCGCGTTGTGAAAAGAATGGCTTCGGCCTCACTTGTACTGGGGGTTGCAAATTGGACAGTCATAGAAGAAGTAGTAGTGATAAGGACAGTCTGTGCGTCAGATGTTATAAATGCGTTGCGACGGCAGTGTAAGGAGAGTTCTTACTGGATCCGTTAGCGGAGACGCCCGAATAACCGCCGCCCTGTTGTTGTGGGTATCCGTTGCCGCTGGGAGGACTGAAATGAAAGCCAATCAGGAAGAATTCATGTCCAACACACGAAGGGCACATACTTGTACATTGGGTCGGATTGAAGGGAAAGTTCGATGAAGGCACCTCGAGTTTGAAGGTCGCGTTGGGCATTGGCCTTTATACCCACCAGAGCTGTTAATGTGCTGTAGTAGTTCTTCCACAAAATATAAGTCAATGTTCGACCAGCAATCATCTTGCGCCGCGAACAAAATAACAGAAGAACTTAACCTTCTTGAAAACCACCTCGGAAAGATATCTTCGAAGGGAGCAATCTATCTTCACACTGAGCGCCTGTCAAGGAATTAGGAGTATGAGCGCTGGCTGATCATGCCAATGCGAGTTTCCCGGGAAAACTGGACATGCGGGCGTGACGCTAGAGACGCTAGGCTCCGGAAATTGTCTGTGACTTGAATTTTTCATTATCGGTCGGTTGAAACTACATGTCTCCCGTTACTTCTTTACGTTCCGACTTCCTTTCCCCGAACGAACTGTTCCTGTCGAGGCTGTGGTTAGATTAGATCGTTCACAGAGCAAAGGTGAGCATTTTTACCGGATAGGTCATGCTTGACAATACTGACAAGTTCTTTCATGACGCCGCCGGTCATGCTTGGTAACAAAAGCACGTCGACAGCCCTTGCAAAGGTGTGAACGAATATTGAGATGAGAACGAGTATGATCTGGTGGAGAGATCGGTAAGTAACACAGGAGTCCAAAACAAATAAATCTCGATGTACTCGTTAGGTTGTGGCCGGATGTAAAACGTGCGTTACAAAGACGACAAACGTAGGGAGCCGGTCGACCAGATGTCCGTCGAGATACCGCTGCAGACACCACAGCTGCCGAAGCAACTACAGGTCGTGGTATCGCTGGGGGTGACAAAGCTGTTATTATCCTAGCATGGTCACGGGGCACGGCCGCATCGAACGGTCGCTCCGGTGTGGGTCCACCAAGAGAGCAGTCAACTGCTCTAGCTGTGGAATTGGGGTGGTAGTCGGGAAGACGTTGCATATTGTAATTGGCGGAGTGAGTAAGGTCGTCATGCAGCGTCCCATCCAAGGTAACATTGCTATCTGGACCCGGGGTACAGAACAGCGAATGACCTGCATGGGGTGGTATATTCTGTTCGTACAGCTGAAGTGGCAGGCTGCGGAAAGCTGAGTGGTCAATAGCATCGGAAGGAGTTGAGAATGACCCTATGCCCGTGGGAGAAAAGCTGGACGTTGAATCCTGTGATGAGGAAGAAGATTCGAATGCGTCATTCAGCCCATTGCTGGACCACGAAAACGATATGTCGTGTGAGGAAAGAGGAGGTCCTGTTGTGGGGACACCATGAGGGAAATAGGGAGAGGAAGATGTTTCGTCGGTGAGTGAAGCAGCATCTTGACAAGCGTTTTTCAGTACCACTGTCCATTGAGCATCCATATCCACTGGCAATACTCACCAATGGATCCATGGAACTGTTCTTGCTGTGATGCCCTCCTCGCTCCCAAACTATGATCCAGCACGATTTGAGAACGGTTCGAACCATCGTTGCTGTAGCGTTGATCAGTGGATGCGATCGCCAAAGAAAAATCCATAGCTTACCCTGGATTTTCCATCACCGAAAAATAGAATCGTTCGTAAACGGTTTGACGAGGCGAGGAACGAAGAGCAGCTTGTTGGAGGAGACGACTGCCAGGTAGATGCATGCGGTGAGTCAAATAGAAGTGAAAGTGGGATCAAACTGATTGTTTCACGCCTCGACCACCCAACAATGATTAGCGACCGGTGCTAAATCTCTCGCCTGCATCCGAGAAGCTATGCAAAAAAACCTTGAAAGGCCACTGATAGAAAAACAACGACGTCCATGTCGGGTCAGGCAGCCCAAACAGACTGTGTTCCGCGTGCGAACGCCAGAACAAAGGCAGTTCGGAGGCTTGTCATCGGTATCCGATGACCACCAAACATCCCTCACCGCTCGTTGAGCTCGACGACGCGAAGTGGTGTGTGATCCTGGTAGAGCAAAGCCAAGCTGGAGACAGAACGGCCGAAATCAACAACCAAGACTACACACCCCAAACACGAGGTAAGTGTTGACAAAGGGATACGAAACCAGCTAACATTTGACCAGGGCAGCCAGAATGTCTGCAAAGTCTAGTAACCGAAGCGAGGGGAATCTAGAAGAGCCGAACACCAATCGAATCGTGCGACCACGAAGGGAGTATGTCGCATGATGTGGACGTCGTTGTGTAGAGTTCGCTTCCTCGAACACCCAACGCCACACCTTTCCCATGACGAGGTGCTCGGAGAACTGGGGACTAATACAAGCAAGAGGCCAGAATCAAGAGACACGATAGACAAAGGCAGGATAGGGAAGTGGCCTACTCCTGTCGTCATCGATTGTGTCGACTTGGTGGATGAGCGAGGCCTTGGATTAGAGGTCGGCAGGTACCGGGAAGACAAGGTTCTGCCAACCTAATATTAAACGATTCGTTCCAGAATGTAGCCGAGAGCTTGAAACACTTGACGCTGTCGGGAAGTCGTCGCCATATCGAGCACATCGCCCGTCAGGACTTCGAAGGTTCACGGTGACATTCGAATGTTCCGCTTCACGCCAAGGTTCCGAGGGCTTGGTGCACGCCGGGTCCGTTGCGGAAAGATACCAGGAGGTGGAGTCACCAGTTAGAGTGGTCCCACAGGCCACGGCGAGTTCTGTTGGCAACGATAAGAAGTAAAATCGGTTTACAACAATGCCCGTTGTAAAGGAGCGGATGTATTCCAGTGTCTATTGTGAGGAGGGTCCCGCAAAGCGGTGCGAGAATCGATGTGCGGAACGCAGACTGGCAGGCCTGAGACCGGAGATCGTGGTGTTGCCTTCGACAGTCCGAAGGTCTCCACTTATAGGCACAGAGAACTAAGGATGCAACATGTCTAGCAACCACCACCGACCAGATGGATCCTTCACTCCGAATCTATATGTGCAAAGTAGACCAATTGGAACGCAACTTGCATGGATTGCAGTGCAGGGCATCAGCGAATCTTCGGCGAGCTTTCGAACAGGGCTTTGAGAGCCGCTACGCTGTACCTTGGTTGGCCTACTTTTCTAGCTACGGTCGGAGGTCGTTGCTGAACCCCTGTCGCACAGGGTCTGGCAGTCAAAGCCCCCTGTCATGGGTTCATGCCTGGACAACATGTTGGATCGCTTGAATCGTGATAGGGTCCGAAGGGTAGAATGACTGACCAGAAATTTTTTGACACTCCCAATCACAGCACACATGCATCCCTATATCACCCAGGCGATCCACCCCATGCGTCAACTCTATCTGTCGGACAGGAAGACCTCGACTGGAGTCCCACTATATAGTTCTTCCAGCTACTTTCTATGCAGGAGCGAGGGAACGACCATCAGCACAGCTGACCAGGCATCCGCTTGAGAAGACGGGCGAGACTCACCGGTTGGAGGTTATGGAAAGTAAAGGGGCACTCCAGGGAAGATTGCATGGCACCGAGCTGAGCGCTGAGCTAGCATTCGTTTCAATCGTACTGGAGGCTTGAATAAGGGTGGTAGAAGTCTAGAGGTAAGCTGAGCCCACTGCTGTGGACATGAGGATGTGGCCATTGTTCGCTCAATATGGTTGTTGAACCGCCTCACAATCTGAGGCCCGAGGGCCTGAGCAGTTAGCTGAGTTCCAATTTTGTATCTCCCGCGCAACCGGTCTGCTTGACCACTCCTCTTTTTTTCTTATTCAGACATCCCTAATTCTCATCCAAAATCGACCCCTTCAACGCGACCCGTGGCGTCGAGCAACGAATACCCTGCGGAAACGAGTCCGTGCTTGTCAGCGGGATATAGGTACGTCTCAACCAACCGCACTGAGCAATTTTTTGGTTGACTGACTGAGACCTCTAGAGTTGTAACCAACCTCCCGGAAGCTCGTCTTCAGACTTGACGAGCCAGCGAACAGTAATTTGAGCGACAATCCGGCTATCCTGTACCATGAAACCCTATGAAAATCCGAGCTGCTCACGTCTCGAGAACGCTACTCTTTGACACTCCAACTTTCATAGACTAAGGGGAGGTGCCGTGCAATGTGAAGTAAAGAAGAAATAACAATAACGGCAATCCGACGCCAAATAGAAGACCAAAGATCCGCAGGCGCCCCGTCCTCAACCGCCAGTACACGCCCTCAGTTGCTTTCACTACGACCCATCGCTATTCCTTTACGGTAACAACCCAGAAGCGAGCCTTTCTTCCTTGATTTGCCTTCCCACCCTACGGCAGTCCACAGAACGAGCGCTCTCGTGGCGAGCTTTTGCATCTGGTCGAGAGAAACCCTTCCCGCAGAACCGGCACGGATGGCGCCCAAGAAACTCCTGAGGGCCCGCAGGATCCTTGTGCACGCTGGCCAAATGACGGTCACGATCAGCCTCGCGTGAAAACGTTTGCCGACAGAGGGCGCAGGCAACGCGCCTAGACCTGCAAGATGGCTTCCGTCGTGCTGCGCGTGACTCGATATTCCTGTCCTTCTTAGGACGTTTCGACCTTGGTGTCGATGCCCTGCTACTGATTGGTGATGAATCTGGGCTTTGGGTGTCATGACTTGCACCTTGAATAAGGGCAAGGGGACCCGAATCTTCATTCGTCATATCAGATGCGCAGTCATCTACGGCTGATGACAAGCCGTCCGAACTCTCAGTGCCAGTCGTATTTGGAGAGCTAAACCGGCTCATTCCAAAGTCCGAAGAGATCACGAACGAGAACGGTGATGATGAACGGCTCGAGGTGGAACTTTTGGAGTGCGGCGTAGGAGATGATTCTGAATCCGACTCCGTGTCATGGTGGTCGTCGAAAAGTGACCCGGAGGGAACCTGCTCGAGAAGGGAAGCATCACGTCCCAGGCTCGGACGGGTTGGATTGGACGAGGGATGTGGAGTTGTTACGCTCTCTTCTAACATTGAAGACGTACACGGTTGCGTCGGTTTGGGCAATTGTATATATGACTTGAGTTTGGCCAAGGAGTCAAAAGCAGGCAAGCCGCCGATACTGGAGTAGTTGAGAACCAAGATATCGGCCTCGTTCGGTTGGCTGCCGTCCCGCGTAGAAGGCATCGAGTTGGCGCCCTAGAAGGTCAAATCAGGGCCCATGTCGGGTGCAGGTGAGACGGGAGGTTTACATACGTGTGGGCTGCCACTTGAATAGTCCTCGATGAGTTCCTGAGCCGTGTCTGCCTGAAGCGTACTGCTTGCGTCGAGATGAATTTCAAACCCACGGCTCACGCAGGTACTTACCAGTCTCTCAGGGTCATTTGAACAATCGCTTCGACTGGCACGGCGGAGTAAGGCGGGGAATTTAGAGCGGTGAGGTCGATGTAGTTCATCTCGTTTTCAGTCCAACAACTGATGGCAAACAGAGCCAGTTTACTATCATTTCGCAACGCAGAGAAATCGACACTTACGGAAGCATTCCAGGTGTCTGGAAATCGTATTCTTGGTAATCCTCGAGGGAGTAAGTGTGCTCAATCGACGCCATGGAAGGGCAAAATCCGGTTCAGTGTCGATAGAGGATGTAAAAGTGGATGGGGGGCCCGCGATTGCATTGGTGTGCTTCTTATACCTCAGATATAGAACGTACAAGCTCTTGCTATTGTTCATCGTTTGATGGTGTAGGTCCACATCTTGTGATAGACTCGCATGAACTTGTTGCCTTTGACGCCTGACTCCGACCCTCCAACCCCTTTCTACCCATCTCAACCACATCTCCTCAAGCATCGACCCACCAACCATTGCTAGAGAGCACCTTGTACGAACTAGAAAGAGGTCTCGGTGATTCCTCGACGACCTCTGTGTGTAGATCTGGGAAAAAATTAGGGATTTAGATGGAGACGGAAACCATCATTCCGCGTAGGGAATCACAATCCCGTGTACACGGAGTCCATCACCAAACACACGTCCTGGGAAATGACGGAAGCCTCGTGTAACGACCACAAACAATACACACATCAATGGACTGGACGTTATTGTAATTATCACCTTTCTTGACAAAAATGGTAAACAGGACAACAAGGTCCCCTTTGGACCGTCCTGCGCCTCTCAAGCCCTTGTGCTCTGTTGGTTTTCAGATTTAGCCCAACAAGTGTTCGTCACCTACATGTTCACTGCAATTGACCTGCATTCCGTGGAGGTACTTCTCGTCAGCCACCAGTGGGTTCAACATGAGGGAGGAAGATACCCACGGTTAGCTAAATTCCTTGACACTTACAAGACGGGACGCTGTTTGTTGGTTCTGTATTGAGTAAGGAAGAATCGCTTACAGATTCTATTTTGGATAACAAGCACACGAGCCCACGCTCCTCAACTATACATACAGTATCGAAAAGCGGATCAGGACTCGGGTAGGTCAGGGGTGTTTAACGCCTTCCGAAATGAGAGATCGACGGGTCGGACACATGCACACGGAAAGAGAGGTTCCATATTGATTTCCGAAGTCGGGTCACCACCCATAAGATGGTACTGGTCACGACCGGGAGTAAAAACTAGGGCCAACCTATACCGTCAGGAGTCGAGGCTGGCAAGGCTTGTTTGACGAGGATGAGCGACGAGAGGAGTATCAAAACGTAAGGAGCGTGAAGAACTCACAGCCCCGGTTAGGGATAACCCTGAACAACCGGATGGAAAGTACAAGTGGGCAGTGCAGACTTGCCCGACGGAATCTCCCACGCCACAATGGTGCCCACTACTCGAGCGTCGCCCAATGCCACTCAGGAGAGACCCAGATGTTCAAGCAGCTGCTAGGAGGCATATTAGAGGCCCCGGGTGTATAGGACCTGTTTATGCGACATATAGCGTGAGGCGCCTATCCAGCGCTCAGGATCTTAGGCGCTGGAAGTGTCTTTTGAGCGGAGTGAAATTTGGACCTGGCCATACAATGTCGAGCCCTACGTCGCTTCTTGCATCATCGTGGAGCCCGTGAGAGCTGTCGGATTACGTCTCCCGAGGAAAGCGGCGAATGAACCGGTGAAAAATCCAGAGGGGGTCGGTAGGGCGTTCCGAGTCGAAGATCTTGGTCCACGAATCAGGCCGGCGCATCAAAGTACTAAATTTGCCAGAGGATGGAATTTCTATGTTTCTTTATAGACGCGGCAACGATCTTTACTGAGACCAGGCAATCTCCAGGCCCAAACTCGATAGCGGTATCTTGGGAGGATCGGAACCAAGGTATTCAACACATTACCTAGGAGCCACTTCAATTTCTTCCCACACGGACCCATAGGTCATACAGCAGTTGGTAAAAAAGCTGTAGCGCTGAAGGGAAGGTGTAGAAGATGGAGTGGTACGAGGCCATAAGGGACCCAAATTGTCTGGGAATCCAGGGCCATGGGAGACTAACTCAAGCAGACAGCTTGAGACTACTCAACTGTAACACCTCGTATCGATAGTTACCTACGATGCGGTCAAGGCCTGCGCTCAGGCCACCGGATACTATCCTTATGTCGTGGAATCAATTGATAGCAATGCCTCGGAACTCAGCTGATGACGCCCCTGGCCAATCCATCTGCTACCGTGGTCGAGAAGTTCTCACTGACCTTGAGAACGGGGTGTCCTTTCTGAGAAGAGAAAACACAATAACAACTTCTTCAACCCATTATGGATGAGTGGGGGTCGTCTCAATTGATGTAGCGTACGCTCTCAACCATGTGGCCAACTGAATTTTCATTATGAAAACGATGATGTCGAGAGCTCTTTTGTCGAATGACCCGTGATCTTAGGGTGACGAGAAGGAGCGCCCATGATGTGGATGAGAATAGCGTGGAAATCCAAATCGTGGCGATCGTCCCCAATCTAATCGGAATCCTAAACGTTGGAAACGAGTGCGACAGTCTTGCTTACTTGACGACCAAACTAGACAGCAATCGTGTTCTGAGTCACCACTGAATAGTCCCACCTATGATTTTGAACCCATGATTGCTGTGGCACGATTCATATGTTCCTACATTCCCCGACACATCTGTTCGCAGTTCTTCATCGATTCAGAACACTTGACCTTTACCCGAGCCAGGCCATACCCCAGATTTGCTCAGGAGGTGAGTGTCGCCTCCGACAGCCGAGTACCGTCGCAAATGAAAGGTTGCTCAAGTAAGGGATCGATATGAAATTTCATTTCTGCGATAAGTTAAGCAATTTGATGAACCATATCTATGAACTTTACTTCTTGAGGCATGGGCATGAAGGTACGGCACGTCTTGGCGTGACGGTTCCGAGTATGCGTCGTTCCAAACCTTTTGCCACACCTGGCACACTCATGAGGCTTTATGCCATAGTGAGAGTTGAGATGGTCTGCAAGAGGGACGGGTCAGTGACGAGGGATGATATGAAAACGATGTCAAACCCGCGTACTTGTTACACCATGCTTCTCAGTGAAGGTGGCCGAGCAAAGGTGGCAGGAATATTTCCCTTCCTTTTTGCGACGTGCCAAAGAGGCTTCCAGAACGGTCGGCTTCGCGACGGTAGGGGAGAAGGCGGCTCCTTCACTTGGAGCGACGTATGGAGAGGGCCTTCTGCAGCGGCGACGGGCAGGACGAGAGGGACCAGCTTGACAATCAAGTGGGCCGGGGGATAGGTCACCATCAAGGGCACGGGGAGGATCAATATGGTGGCCCGCGTAAGAGAATTCGGCTGGAACCAAGCTGGAGCTCTCATTCGGGGCATGGGCGCCCGAAGTCCCCTCGTCCAAAGAAAGGTGGGTCAACTCGTCGACAAGGCCGGTAACATAGACATTCGAGTTGTCGACCGAAGTATCCATAGATGATGCGAAAGAAGGAGGGGCAAAATTTGTATTGTGATCGTAGGGAGGAAAATATGGGGGAGATGAATCGCATGGTGAAATGGAAGGAGGGTCAAAGGCCGTCGCAGGAAGATCTGGCCACGATAACACAGACTGGGGTCGCGGGAATGTCGAGTGATGCGGAAGGGAGAGACTCGCTTCCAAAGAAGGGTGATTGGAGGTAGAGGGCGAGTTCGAATCACCCATAAACTCAGACAACACATGGCTATAGTCAGGAATATAGTCATTTATGTAGCCCGGCTCGGGTATGCTCCAGATGCACGCCAACTCAGTCGATGGAACTGGGTCCCCAGTACGTATGGTATCGGCACTGTACAGGATATGGTCTGGCGAGGATAGTATGGGTGGATAAGAGGGTTGCAACGTAGGGCTGGGGGTCACTGGGCCGGTTGTCGATGGGGTCAAAGGGCTACTGAGAGCGTTGGGCAGACAGTTCGAGCCCGAAGAGTACGTGGACCATTGTGTATCGTCTGAGAGAGGGCCTGCATGTTGGTTCAGTACCGAAAGCACAACTGGAGCAAGTGAATGAAACACGAACTCGATGAGTGTGAGGAGCGATGCGAGCCTGAGGCGGCAGGAAATTGCCCCAACAGCGTGCTGGAGGGCCTTTTTCAGTCGACTAGTAGAAGTCCAAGGGTGGAAACTAACTCACGATGTAGGTAGAACTAAACTTTGTCTGGGTTCAAGTTGTTGCATAGCGTAACGAAAAGCAAGGGACACAAAAGCAGGGATGAGGTGAGGCTGCGGGGGAAACAGAAGAAGAGCGAGAGGGGAGTTCAAAGGAAGCAAAGTAGAAATATGTGTGCTATGAATGACATACTAACAGGCTGTTGAATCTCAAAAATCTTGGACGATAGCAATTCCAAACTAGCCTAGCACAAGAATCTCGGGATACATATCCCTCTTTGGTAAGTAGCTCCGGCACTCCCGGTACTGGATAACGCCCAAGTGGGAAATGGCGGCTCAAGTACGTGTTGAACACGAGGCGGGCTTAAGCTGTAAGTATGAATATGGGATTGATGAGGAGGGGTTGAGCTAGCCAATTTGGTAATCCATGTCGAGGAGACGGCAAAGTCGAAGGGAAAAGGGGAGGGAGTGTAGAGAACAGAGGATGTTGGGCATGGTGGGTATGAGGAAGGTGGGGGAAGGGAAGCAACTGAGGAATAACGCTCAGTCTGAAATAAGACGCTTTGGCATTGACGATCGTGGGACGATATTGACATCTCTGATAAATTCGACAAGTTAAATTGCGTTCGGGAGTGTCTTGCACCGCCCACTGCCCGTCATGGGTCGTTGGTGGTAAGATTGTCCTTGTGAGGGCTCGAGGTAGCCAGTGGTCGCAACTTCGCGGTCGTCGTTGGCCATCGTTCTCGTCCTGCACCCCTCTGTCGGACCCACCGGCAGGGCAGCGGGGAGCGGCCGTAACTGTGTTAGATCCTACTCTCCAGATCATTAAGAAATCTCGAATAGCAATCAGAAACACACACCGCTCACGACAGCAAAGGAAGACCCTTGGGAATCGCGCGTTCTCGCACGCCGCAGTTCTCGACACGGCAGCATAATATGTCTGGTTCCTTGATGATGAACCGTATGTATACGATGGGCGTGTTCATCGCGGTCGTGACCCTCAAGAATGAGGATAATCGAACGGGCAGTCGGAAAAAGCCTGTATGGTGACCCTCGCTGTTGTTTCCCTGATGATGTGACCAGAGCTATCAGTAGCCACCTGTAGCCGCAGAGGGAGTTATCATTCCGCCCATCCCAGATTCGAGGCCCATCAGATTGACCCAGTGCCAGCGGTTTCATGGGAAAAATTGAATGAGAACTTGAATGAACTCAGGTGCATGCGTGCTTTGATCTTCTCATTCTCGGGAAAGAGGCAGAGGCTGAGAGCTCGAGAGAAGGGACCACAGCTAGCGAAAAGTCCATCTCAAATGGCATGCATAAGTAAAGTTTGCGGTTGGAGAGGTTTGAGTCCGAGAGCCGACTGCCGCATTGTAAGTGAGATAATCTTGATGGGCATCCGGGCCGCCGCCGCCAATTTCCAGCTACGCTACCTGTACGCTACTCACATTCCAGCATGGTCCTGGCGATGATTGCAGCACACCTCTCCATGATCGTCAGCCAGATATTGACATGGCGCTTTGTGCACTAGTACTCAAACAAAGAGATCGGCAGGTCTTGGACAATGACAGCGTCAACCCGCGTCGTCCATTGTTCCCAAAACTCTCACAGCCCTTTCTTCCCAAACGACCATCATGTCCTCAAGAGACCCTCAAACCTCTCATTCGGAGACTTCCAAAATCATTGAACTCGTTTCAGCCGAGAAAAGCAAGATATCTCAAGTCAATCTGTATCCCAATTGCGCCGAAGTAACGCGTCGCTATCGGCTTGTGCTGCAGAAAGGTCGCAATGTAATCAAAATACGCGAGCTTCCGTGGGCAATGGAGATGGAGTCCTTGAGGTGTGCAACAGTTTGAATCGTTTCTTGCGCATGTTGACTTACGAGATCCCGAAGGGTTGAAGGCACTCCAACTATTCGGACCGTGACTGTTGACAAGATGTTGGGATACAAGCCCCGAACACCTGCACTGGCTGCGGCACAGGAAAGGAAAATCACCGTCGAAAAGCAACTGGGTCGGGTGACAAAGACCTCCGAAGCCCTGGATGTGTATTCCCGAACGTTCAGCTACGAGCATTGCAATCTTGGCGACTTCGAAAACGTCCTGAAGCGGATACGAACCTCAGGCGAGAAATACGATGAGGAGGTCGTTCAACTGGAACAAGAGCTACGGGATCTCAACGAGCGGATTGCACTTCACGAGTCTGTTTCAGTGGGGCAAATACGGTTTCAGGCCTCCGTATCGGTTGTAGCGGAGTCAGACGGTGAATTTGAGATCAGATTGGCTTACAGTAAGCATGTACCTTTCCCTCTTTGTTAACACCGCGCTGATCTTTCCGTTAGCTGTTAACCACGCAAAATGGACGCCTACGTACGACATATACGTGAACATGAACACCCCGAATGCACCGGTGTTGCTCACGTATAAGGCACTAGTAACACAGAACACTGGAGAGGTCCGTTTTTCCACTGACTCTTTTCTGTTTCTTTCTCATTTCCTGAATAGGACTGGTCTGACGTACCTCTTACTTTGAAAACTTCATCCCCCGCCGTCGAGTTCGACCTTCCTATTCTGGAATCGTGGCCGCTGTCCTTACAGCTGGCTGCGCCCGTCCAGTCTCTCAGCCGCTCAGTCGGAAGAGGCGTCGTGAGTCAACTGATGGAACCCCTGCCCGAAAGTCTGGCACCTACGACAAGCGCAACGCAGCCTACGAAGAAGCTTCTGACGACGAAGAGGAGAATGCGGGGTCGGAGAACCCACATACCGCGGAAGAACACATCAACAGTGACGGTCTGGGAGAAAGTGGCGGTGAGGCCCTAGCATTCCCCGAGGGGAACGTTAGCGCGACATTCGACGTTCCTGGAGAGGTTACCATCAGCTCGAACAATGCTGTCCAACATACGGTCATAGCAGAAATCAAACTGGATGCGAAGTTAACCTGGGCTTCGATTCCCAAGGGAGATCCGAACGCTCTTGTGAAGGTATGTCTTGTCCGCAATACCTGCATCATCATCTTCTTGCTGACCCTAAATTAAACAGGCACAACTCAGGAATACTTCCGAATACACCTTACTCGCTAGTTCTGCGAATATATTCATCGATGGAGCGCTCCATTCTAAATCAGAGGTTCCCATAGTGTCACCCATGAATTTCTTCGAATGTTCATTGGGGTACGTCTTCCCAAATTCAGTTACATGCAATTATGAATCGCCTCATGTTTTCCTCTCTCCCTCTCCGTTACCAGTTTCGACCCTTCAGTCCGAATCACGTACCACCCGGCAACAAAGAACACATCTACAACCGGATTCTACAACAAACTCAGGTCCTACGCTCACACACAGCACATCTCGATTCAGAACGCTAAACGCATACCGCTCCGAAATCTCAAGATTTTCGACCACATTCCGGTCTCGGAGAATGCGCATGTATCTGTTAAATTGATCTGCCCTCCGTTGAAGTTTCCTGGATCTGTGGTCGAGTTTGGCAAGGACAGAAACATTCCGTCTGTCAAGGTTACCGAAGGTGTGACGGCGCAGTGGGCTGGATCTGATGAGCCCAATGTAGATGTGAGGATGTTGGGGAAGGATGGGAAGGTGGTTTGGTTGTGCGATGTTCCGGCGCAAGGGAACGTGGATCTTACATTGCAGTGGGAGGTTTTGACTCCGCCCGATGCGCAAGTTTTTGGTTTGTATTAGGATGATTGATACCACGATGTATTCAGTAGGATACCATTATCTTGTTTTCCAAGCTATTCATCCACGCTGCAAACACGATTGTTCTCTCCAACTAGGATGACTGAGCGAAAACGTTCTACTGGTTTTGGTCCTTCTCCTCCGAGTAGGCGCCCGTAATTTCCAGTGTGACAGAACTTCGCAGAGCGGTCACGATCCTGTCACACCCGAACCTTTCAAGTTATCCCCCATGGCGTCCACAGCCCCCACCGAAACCAAGGCAGTTGCCACTGTCGTACCCAAAAAGAAGAAGGCTCTGACGAAACCTGCTCGAAAGCAAGTAAAGCCAGGAGAAATTGTTAGAACAGAGGTAGCACAAACAGGGAAAGAATACAGTATGTCACGGTTTTTCCTCGAACTCGCAAGTGTTGGTTCGAACTAACAATTTTCTCGTGTAGATATCTGGTACAACAAGTGGGCTGGAGGAGAAAGGGAGGATAACTACTCCAAGTGCGTTGACTTTAGCTATCCTATCATCTGAACGACCTCTGACTGACCCTCAACCTCTCAAACGAACAGCAAAGTAAAATCCCAAACGCGATGCAACATCAAACGAGACGCGGGCCTCACACGTGCCAACGCAACTGGAGTCAAATATTGCTGCATGTTCTTCGCCCGCGGTTGTTGCCCCTACGGATGGGAGTGCGAATACCTGCATTCGTTGCCCGACACCGAACACCCCGTGGAAGATAGCTCGAAGGATTGTTTCGCCAGAGACAAGTTTGCAGACTATCGAGATGATATGGGCGGTGTTGGGAGTTTTCATAGGCAGAATCGGACGTTGTATGTGGGGAGGATAAAAGAGACTGGAACTGGGTTGGAGACGGAGGAGGTCGTGAGGAGGCATTTTAAAGAGTGGGGTGAGATTGAGCGAGGTGAGTCGTGCGAGGTGCTCTCTTGTGGACTTGTGCTTATTCTCTCTCTCCCATTCTCTCTTTTGCCCGACAGATGACTCTGAAACTGGCTGGGCAGTGAAAGTCCTTCAGTATCGGAGTGTCGCGTTCGTGACTTACAAATCTGAGCTCAGCGCTCAGTTCGCCAAAGAGGCTATGTCATGCCAGTCGTTGGACAATGACGAGATTCTGAACGTTCGTTGGGCGACGGAAGACCCCAATCCGGTTTCGAAAGTCAACGAGAGAAGCCGGTTAGAAGAACTTGGGCAGAAGGCGATCAGAGAGAAGATGGATCCTGGCGTCGTGGACGCTATGCGCTCAATACGAGCGTTGGAGGATGGTGATGCATTGGACGACGACGGCCATCTCATTGAAAATGGACACGAGAGCCCAGGGCAGGAGGCTGAAAATTCCGACGAAGATGATCGGCCAGCAGCCAAACGGCGTAGGATTGACTTCAATGACCCGACACCTGATCCTCCAAAGGCACAAGGTCTCCTCAGTGCGGACACTATGGAGGGATTGAAGTACTTCGCGGAGATCAGGAAACGTAACGGCGCTCCCTCGTCACAGCCTAAGGCAGCACCACCGCCCGTTGCAGGAGGCTTGAATTTGGGAGATTACGGTAGCGACGAGGAGTAGTAGATATACCCTGCAATGTTCTATAGGTGTTGTATATTTTCTTACGGTCATTCAAGCAAGCATGAGTACATATTTAACTCATATTTCTCGTCATGCGACATGAGGGTTACAGCCGTCCTATGCACCATCTTCGTGGTATCCGCCGTCTTGTAGTTTGAGGTCAGCGATTCGCTGTTCCTCAGCAGCCAAGTCCTCTTCCTCCTGCTCTCTCCTGTACTTGGCCAAGTCCCATTCATCCTCACCGTCGTCGTCTTCGTCTTCGAACCACTCTGGGTTGTATTGGAACTAGTGTTAATATATCGTGGTGAGAAACTCCTGCAACCTGACGGTGACAAAAAGATATTCTCACCAGATCTCTTCCACTCATACCCGAATTCTTGCCAGCGGCGTTTTGTACGTCCTTAGCTTTGCGAAGGGCTTCTTCCTCTGCCTGTTTCTTGTCCATACGTGTCTGCTTCCACTTCGCGAACGTCTCTGGCGTCACCGGTGTAAGGTTGGATCCAAGTTTGTGACGCTGTGGAGGGAGGCGATCAGTCAGTCATCTTTCAAGGACGACAGGTGGTCCTCACCTCGACTTCGAGGAACTCTTCGAGACTGATGGTTTGTCCCTTTGCGGCCTCCTCTGCGGCTTTCCTTTGAGATTTGAGAACGAAGCCCGGTGGAAGTGCATGTCGATATTGACATTTTTCGCCGCCATTGGGACACTCCCAGAACCAACCGAACCTAGAGGCAAAATCGTCAGCAGATGAAGGCGGAGATATCGCAGATTCGTCGTACTTTTGTGATTCTATAGCTTCGATGAAATATTTGCACACGATCTACGAAAGCAAGAGAGGTCAGAGAAATTCGAGGACAGCGAAGTGAATACTGACATCGGTCGTTGTTCGTGGATTCCCGTGTTTCGATAGAACGACACTCCGCAACTTTTCCTCGTCCCATTGATCCATAGTATCTATCGAGGGATTGTCGTACTCCAGTCCATGAAATCGAACGAAAAGAAACGCACCAGCCATCTTCTCCTCCCTGGCATCCGCATACAAGTTCTTCTTCTCCACTTTCCTTCCAACGTCCAGAGTCATGACTGAACTTGCACTTGCTGCCCTTTTCACAGTGACCAGCCTTGAAGTACGCACAAAGGACCGTCTTGGGATCTACTCCAAATGGTACCTTCTGAGATATCACTGGTTTGAGCAACGCAGCCTCTTCCTTCTTTCTCTTCTCCTCATCAGCCTTTTCCTTTGCCCGTAGATCTTTCTCCTTCTCTTTCTCGAGAGCAGCTCTTGATTTACCAGCGTTCTGTTGTTGTTGCTGAATACGTTGGACTTCCTTCTGGACTTTTGCGGATTTGTTTTTCTAGAGCATTTCGATATAGTTCAACATCCCATATAGATCTTGTGGGTGCATATCATCAGAGATTGGACTGACATTTTTCATCCCAAAAGTCTACGTAGCCCAGATCAGTCGAATGTACCACCTCGTGTTGTAGAGCCCAAAATTACCTTGTCATCTTTGACTTTGGAAGAGCTCGCCTGTTGCTGCTTTTTCGGAGGCATGACGGAGGTCTATGATGTGAATCCCTTGAAGACGGTGAGGAGAAGCTGCTTGTAGTCGTGAGCAGCGATGAGATGGAGGTGGTTGAGCGCGTGTGTGTTGACGTCTGTGTGTCTCCAACAGTCACTCTGACTTCATCGCTACCGCCCTCTGCTAAGGTACCGCTCATTGTCAGGGACGAGCCACGGCGACATCGGCCGTTTTGAATAAGTACTGCAAAACTATTTTACATTTAACACTCTACGTTCTATTCTGCACCTCTGAGATCCATCCATCTAACAATCTCCAAATCGTTCTCTGTTCTTCCGTCCATTCATCTCTCTTGTCGCGAGTACAATCACCGCACACGCCTTCCTTTTCCCAGTTCAGCGCTTTCATCGTCTCTAGGACCTCCAACGGCTTCCCTGTACCTCCGCCTTCTAATGCAGGCGCTATTACCAAAGGCATCCACCGATCAGCCACGATATCCGTGCATTCCATATGAGAGGTCGGAGGCGGGGTAAAGATGATCGGTGTAAACTGGTCGATGAGACGAGGCATGATCGTCTCGACCCTCTCTGTGATGTCGTCTACCGTGTTCGGCTGTACCCACGGGGGAAATTTGTCGAGGTGAGAATGTGCGATGAGGTAGTAGAGGAGAGGTTTTTGGACCTAGAATGCCAATACGAATAGAAATGTTGGTCTTGTGTCGTAAATATACGAAAAGAAAGACTCGGAGAACGTACTTGGATAACTTGATACTGGATCGACAATGCCATAGCATCTTCTGCCCAGTCACATCGGAAGGTAGCCAGGTTCTCCGGCTCGTTTGGTACCAGTGATTCGAATCGCGCCCTGGCTTCCTCGTACAATTGGGATATGTCTAGTTGACTGGGACTAGTAATCCGTAGAAGCGAAGCTACTCGTCGGTAATCAGGCTGTGTACTAGTGAATTCGCCGGCTGTTACTATGATCAAGATGTAGAACACTCACTGAGAGCTGGACCTATAAACGTGATCGAGCAATTCGAGGAGATCTTCGCGATCGACATTGCTGGCTTCATCTAGCAGAGCATACTGACATCCTGAAAGATCTGTTGCGGCTTGATCTCCCCAATCGAAAGGAGGAGGCTTGGTTGTATGCAGATTTCGAAACGAAAGTTTAGAAGAGTGAATCCTGTACAAGGTATCGTCTATTTTCGGGTCTGGATAGCGGTGATGTAGTAGCATATCCCCATCCTCAAGCCAGTATTTTTCGTGTCGTGTAGCGGGCATTTCTGCACGAGAGATATCGGTTGTGGATGAGGGGAATTGACGAGTTGTCGTGTGAATCTCGGTGAGGCGCGCGTCAGACAGTGAGTCGAATTCGATTCAGGCTTGTCCTAAGCGCTCATCACCATCTGGATCACACCGAGCGAGAAAAGTAAGCGATCAGCGAAAGGACCTATCGTACCGTGTTCGCTGCTCAACCGATGCGCAAGGGTATTGCACACAAGAACAGGGATCAAGCAAAGTGGAATTAATTATTCGATGCAGCAACAATCAATACAGAAAACTCGGATGAAGTGGTGGTATTCAGTACAGGTGGGCTACATGGTGTGTTGAATCTCTGGTAATTCGCGTTCAACGAATATTTGAAACAGTTCAGCTGAAATTTCTTAAATATCTTTCAATTCCGAACTTGCGAGCTTGGGCTTGGACTTCAGTCTCTCAGCGACAATTTCGCATATCAGAGTATGGTGGATCGAAGGTGAAGTTATCCTGCTCGGGGGAGTTTGATAGTGGGGGGTACGCTTGATGGTGGTATGGCTGCTCGTGGGGATGATGAGGGACCAGAGGTGGATACATCTCTACTGCGGGACTGTAAGGACCACCTCCGTGGGACGTCCGCTGAGGGAAACCCCCGTCATGGTAGGAAGCGTACTGAGGGTATCCACCGCCGCCAGGAGACTGCGTATGCGAGTCGTACCCTTGCTCAGCATTATAGTGGGCAGGCAATCCCGATCCTCTTCCATTCCGAGACGAAGTCGGCGACGGGGACGAACCCGAAGACCCTTCTCTGATGTACATGTCCGAGTCATGAAACTCCGCGTCCTCGTCGTCCTCGTCGCTCTGCCTCCGGGTGACATCAGAAGAGTCGCGTGCCTTCCGAGTCCTGTTCCCACGTTTTCTGACGCGTTTATCTCCTCCAGATTCGAGATACCGGTAGTCGAGAGACCAGTAATGTCCGTTGTTCCTCGACTCAGGTAGCTTCACAAAGGTCTTCTTGAGCGACAGGAGGTGTCGTATATTCGCCTACGTTTTGAATCAGCAAATCGGACATTCGAACTCGGCACAAGACATGTAGTACCTTCCATTTTTTAACCGTCTCGGATTGAAACCTCTGTTCAATCCGCTCCCAAATTTGGGCTTGCGTGAGTTTCCGTTCCTCACTGGACCAGATAGCGATCTGAGTAATGGCGACCTGGGTGAATGGAGGAGATGGAGGGTCAGGAACAGCATACAAATCGACGGGTCGGGTGTGGGGGATATTGTAGAGTCGCCGGAATTGGTTCTCGACGTCGAGGATGCTAATGTTCCTACCGAGAACTGGGTTGTTGGTTTGAAATTGAATGTTCCTTGGAATGTGACCCGGGACTACGGTAGGAGGCAAGTAGTAGGGAGGTCCTGCGTTTGAAGGAATGCCCCCCCCTAAGAATAATCTCTCGTTAGACATGTTGGATGAATCAGTACCAGTATTGAGAAGTGGACGCACCGAACTTGCTGGGAGGGTGCTCCCTCTGGTATCGTAGTATCCTGGGTCATTCTGCCTATCATAAGACGGCGGATATTGACCTCCTGGTGGCATCATAGGTCCATGTCCCGTCGACTGTCCATAGAATGACTCTGGCTCGAGATGCGTGCTTTGGGGTTGAGTCGATGCATATTGGGTGGGAGCAGCCGTGTTGTAGCTGCTTGAGCCTTCCGGAGCCGGCATGTAGCCCTTGTAACTACACGGGGTGAGAATGTCCGGAAGGGACGCGACGAAAATTACCAGAAAAAGTATAGGGACAAAGTGAGCAAAGCAAAACGCAGATCAGTCATGGATTCACACTAGCCCACACACAAGAAATGGACCCACAGGTGGTATTGATCATCATAATCATCACCTCCAGGGTTGCTGGGTGGCATTTTACAGCGAGGAAAGAGCAGAGAAGAGAGTAGACGCTGAGGCAAAGCCCTGAGAGGTCTTTTGATGGAGGAAAGGCAACGAGCATTGCAGGCTTTTATACGCTCTCGCAGATAGGGTTTTTAGTTGTGGATTGTTTGCAAGTTGTCGACAAAGAAGGTAAGTTTTGAGTGGATTGGTTTGTAAATATGACCCCACACACAGCCACTGCACAGAAGGATTGGTAAAGACTGGATTATCCGAGCCAAATTTTTCTCGCGGTAACCTTTTTGGCAAGTTCGAATCGCCTTTTTGGGCTCCGGCCGATTATGGTAATATAGTACTGTACATCCCTTGCATTGCAGCATCCATGATGACATCACCCCCTATAATTGGCAGGAATTCCCGGGAATCGTACTTCTGACTTATGATACCAATCGGGCCGGCATCACCCCAGTATAAGTGAGTTGTTCCCTGAACGTAGCATTGATCTTACCTCCTGGAACCGATATATAACCATTGTGATTACACAGGATGAGAACATCGAACGAAAGGATGCGACGAAACAGAAACAGAAAAAGTACAGGGACAAAGAGAACAAAGCAAAACGCAGATCAGTCATTGATTCACACTGGACACCCGAGACATGACCCACAGATGGTACTGATCGTCATAGTCTTCACGTTCAGGCTCCGGGCTGCATTATGCAGCGAGAAAACAGCAGAGAAGAAAGTAGTTGTGAATTGTTTGGCAAGTTATCGTCAAAGAAGGTAAACTTTTGGTGGATTGGTTCGGAAGGATTGGTAAAAACTATAGTTTGGTGGGTTCTCACGGTGATACCTGCGTCTTCTGGTAAGTTTTCATTGCCTATTTTGGGCTCTGGCCAATTACAGTGATAATGCACACCATCCCTCGCACTCTTCTGCACGCACTGGGTAAATGCTGATTCAGTGGTCGTGGGAGTGGCTGAATGGTTTGACCTTTCCTGACGCTATAAGATTCCCCAACAGATTTACTTCCATGCCCCGATCTCCTCACAAAATCGCTATGGCCAAGTCGGACATCAGGTTGGAGGTTGAGACGATGCCCCCTCATCAGTCATACTGCCATCGTACCCTTCGCCGTACTCTTGCAGAATATCTATCCACGCTCTCACGCCCGATCCCATTTGATGTATGTTGGATTTCATTCGCATGATTTCGCAAACTCTTTTGATTGACTTCGGATAGGGAGTGTGGCACAACGAACATGGAGGCTATCGGCAACTTTGGTTTTTTGGACTGGATAGAGACAAGATTTATGCAAGAAGGGGAGATTAAGAATGAGGTGATGGAAGGATGTGGACTGGAAGCCAGGGAACGAGGGAGACAGCAAGGAGAATACGAAGGAGGAAAGGATAGTGGACAGCGAGGAGGACAACGAGGAGGACAGCGAGGAGGACAGCGAGGAGAACAGCGAGGAGAGACGGATACGTTACCTAATTTGGTTGTGTGCCGCTTTCGGACTGGGCATCAAGGTCACGGTGTCGTCCAGGCTCGAACCAGCGGCGGTCAGACGGTGATTTCGGTCGATCAAACCGCTAGGGTAGCAGGCACGAGTGGTTGCAGAGGGACTGGCAGTGTTGAGTCTAGTTGTCGTCTGTGTCTCTCGATTTCCGTCTTGAACCTCAAAGAATCAGTTAAGCTAACTTTCCACAGGGTCAAGGAACGTACCATCATCTCCTTCTTCAAGACCATCAACGATAGGTAGCACACCTTGACGTCCCTCATCTCTCGCCAGCGGAAGACCAACCACGCCCGAAAATTCCGTCTATCTGGCTCCACCATTAACCTGCCCTCGATTTCGCGCATCGTTCTCAGTTCCCTGCATTATGCAGATTCATCAGCTGTTCATCAACCATACTAGGTTAAGGTAGTCTGATACACAGCTGGGCGTGAATATTATTTTTGCACGGAAATATGCCAGAAAAATATGACGCCTCACAGTTCAACACATATTCAGTCTGAAGATATTCAAAATTGAATTGAATTCCGCATATTTGGCAGCACAAATACTCACCGGAAAGTAAGGCGTCATATTTCTGCTTCATATTCCGCAACAAAATAAGTTTTTGCCCCAGCTGTGATACATACTTTTTCAGTCTCCTCCAAAATCGCCCAGCAGATTCGTCCAACAAATCCAACTCAAGCTCCGTATTATCCCGATAAAGGTCAGAAATCAACTGGATCTCGCGCTGCAGGTCCTCGATCGTAAAGGGGTAGAACCACTGTTTGGCCCAAACACCTATCGCAACGAAAACGACACCCAATATGACGGCCTTCACCACGATACTCCCGCTATCGCTATTGGCCGACGAGACTTCCTTTATCATCTCCACGGAGTTTTCTGTGTCTAGCAATGTCATTCCTCCGCTCGTACTGGTCGTCTTTGGAGGTTCAGTGGAACGATATTTCTCTAGCGTCTAGCGTCGGTCATTAGTCTGGTTTGCCGGGCAAGTCAGCTCGGACGTACTGTATGAGAAGTTTTCTGTGTATATATCACGACGCTGCGTAGGAAATATGTACTGGCTTGCTCGACGTTTGGTTTGCTGTGTCTAGAATCTATAAAGGTGTTACTTCACGTGCAGCCATCTTTCCAGGGTGATGTTTGGTCTCCAAACACATCCCACTGTACGGGCGGAGTGGGTGGGATTAGTAAAGACAGAGTTATTGCCCTTTCGGGCACTTCGTTATTGACATATGTTTCCTCCTGTGGGCCGCGATCATAGGCGAACATGACTGCTACCTCAGCATATCACTGCCGGCCAACCAGTTCTTTTTTGCCCGAAGTTATTAGGGTCAAAGCCTTCGTTAACAACATGGCTTTAGGCTAACTTCACGGGTGTCAAACCACTTTTAGTGAGGTGTTTCGTGTGTTTTTGCGCGCTAGAAAAAATGGTTTTGACGCCTGTGATCTTGGCCGCAAATAACCAAACTTTTTTAAGCCCGAAGCTTTCGCCTTTCTAAGTACTAGTTAGTAGTTACGGCCAAAAAATCTTGATTAGGCAGTGTATATAAAACTCCGCACCTCCTCCCACCGGGCCTCACTCTCGGCGGCATCTCTCGGCGGCGTCACTGCCGCAGAGCACGTCGAACGCGTGCCGCGTTAGCCGAGTCGGAGCCCTTCAAACTTATGCTATTTCACGGCATTCATCTGACCCACTTCTCAAGGAGCCCTGTCTCTAGTGCCTATTACTGCTTCAGCAACGGCATCTGGGGCTAGCTCTGCGACTGTGACAAGGCCATCAATCCGACCTGCGCCAAAATGTGCTCAAAATTCGAATGTAGCCTCGTCGACGATCTCCTTCCACGGTGGCTAACGTGGGAGCATCAGACCCATGGAGAGCATCAGCCGGTCGAAGTCGCTCGGACCTAGAAATTCTTGACTTAGATACCATTACACTGAAACATTGAACAGCCGTGGTGAGTTCGACCAACTCTGCGGAGTCGATCACTGAGTCGCTAGATACGCATCCATCACAGAACCCGAAGTTCAGTGTCCTAGGCCTGTGTCGGTGACTAAGCTTCAGGTGCTTGAAAAAGTACTCGTCTTGGGAGGACCCGACAGTTTGAACTACATACCTTGGGAGTGTCCCGACAAAAAGGGTGAGAAAACAGCTATTTGGATATTGGGAAGACTATCAAAGTACATAGTTCGGAACGAAACGTGTTATTTCGACTTGATTTCGACACGACGTGAAATATTGCCTTTCAGTCCTTAGCATTGGAGCTTGCCGCATTTCTGGCAAGAGTCTCGAATTCCGTAGTCGCATGCATGGCTATCAGTGTTGCTACATTCGAAGACATGTCCGTTGGTACAGGCTGGGTTAACGGCCTGGTTACCGCAGAACTGGCCTCGGATCCCGTTGCAGACGCAACCGGTAGGAGCGCAGGCCCTCTGGGAGAAGCGGGTCAGACAATTAGCTTAGGAGAGAGCAAAGAAGCTCGACGTACGCGTTCGATGGGCTCAGCGGCAGCAATACCGGCGAGAGCGAAGACGGTGAGGACGGCGAGGAACTGGGAAAAGAAAAGTAGTTGAGCAAGCTGGGAGAGGTGGTGATCAGGTCACGACTCGTCGCTCACCTTCATAGTGATAGTGATAATGCGAGTAGGTAGTTTCTTGTGACTATTTCGTGAGGGTGATGATTCTGAGGAAAGAACACTGGGATGTAGAGCTTTTATACCGCTGGGACGGACCAAAGCCACAAAATCCTCCAGCCAAAAGGCGGCAATACCGTTCATCTCCCATTGATCTAACTTTTGTCTGACAGGTTGAGGTAGTGGGTAGTGGAGCCTTTGGTAAACGGACGGGCTAAGCGGGCTGAGGAGACAATACATGGTGAATGCCGAGTCGTGGCCTACAGAATACCGACTAGTAAAATTCATTTCCTGTGCATTGATTTTCTACTGATAACGCGGGGTAGTGGAGCCTTTGGTGGCAGGAGGATTGAACATAGCGACTCAGCGAGTATCGGAGAAAGTCATCGGTTGCCAGACGTTTTGGAAATGACGGGGCCTTGCGTGCAGCGTATCGACGGTGGACGCGTATGCAGAGAGTCGCCTGGCTACGGGCGTAGAAATAAAGGGCGCAACGACCTCTAGCGACGCCACACACTGCAAACCAACAGTCACCCTGAGATGTGGAGCTGGCCACTGACAGCAGAAATCGGTCCCAGATGTTTTGGAGGGGCGGCGACCTCAAAAATTAAAGAGTGGAAGTACGGAAGGCATGGACCGTCGAAGTTTCACGTTCAAATATGAAACCGTGTTCGGATATGAGCCTAGTCACAGGAATCCAGACGATGGAGTGGAGGTGGAGTCCCTGCCAGCAACAAATAACCAGGACCTGGCCAAGTAACTGAGCTGAATGAGAAGCTTCCTGGCGGTTTTGAGCGCGAGGCTAGCTTGGCTTAAACACGCTTCACATGTATCATGAGTGCGAAAAGAGGCCATATACCAACCATCCTTTCGGAGCTCCGAGAATTTTAGTTGAAATTGAGGTCCTCCAAAAGTCCGTCGCTGGGCATGAGGTAGTTCGAGCAATTTTAGAATCAGTCGAGCACGGCGGTTTCCTCCTTACAGGTTTGTACCAGGCTGTAATACGACAGACCGACTTACCTTCTTTGTTGGTATCACATACGGTTAGTTTTCCGCCTTCGAAGTTGCGAAGATAGACTACCGGAACTGACCGGGCCGTGCGCTACTTTGATCATTTTCTCACAGTCGAGAAATTTGTCACCACTTGCAGGCGCGCGACGTGGGGTAGCGTGGGGTTTCTCAACGATGCCCGGCGCAAAAACTTCGAGGTCTTGACCTTGAGACTGTAACCCAAACAAAGATACGGAAAAAGCAAAAGAAAAGAGAAGCCTCGGATGATGAAAAGGAAACGGTGCGTAACTCATTTTTTTCGCCACTGTGTAGTTTTCATAACAAATAAGTCGCCCAGGTGCTCGATGCGGACTCTTCCGAGAGACTATTACGACTAGCCCGACTTCAGCAAGAGGAAATATCAGAGGAAGATTGGTCTCTGGACGGAAACAGAGGTTGGGATGCCGACGCTTATCGGCTTGCTGAGGGTTCGGATAGCGAGGCCGAATCGGAAAGATCATATCGTGGCGAATCTCTCCTACAGGAGATAGTCTGTCTACGTCTCTCTTCGCCGTTCTCACCTTGACAATGTGATATCTGTATATTCAGGACATCAGCGAAGAAGATATTGCACTATTGATAGATTGCATCCCGACTCTTCCGACGGTCGTCGTACAGTGGCTGATATTATCCTATCCAAATTGGAAAGTCATGAAAATACGCGAGGTACGCCCCCTACTCTTTGAATGTAAGCCGGAATTCAATACTGTACAGTCACCTCCCATCAGGGCCCTCAAGAGGGGTTAGATCCATGCGTCGTGGAGGTTTTCGAAAAGTTAGCTCTCGTCAACCCTTTTCGCTGTACTTTCTGACAACTCTGCTTCTTCAGGGCTGGTGCCAGCATGAAGAGTACAGGCGGTATCCCAAAGGTCATCAAAATGCTTCCTGCGTTTCCGCTATGGAAACGGTACCTCGCTATAGCGAACCCATGGCCGGCGCAAACCCGTTGTGGGCTTTTTCGGTTGTCAAGTTGACGACCAGCGCAGTGCATGAAACAATTAATACAATGTGCCTTACCATCAGTGCATAGAATCTCGAGCTCCATGATAGTGAGAATTGCCGGTCATCTCCGTTTCCCGTTCTGCTAAATTCTCGCCCGTATGCGTTCTTTGTGACTAGGTAGGACTAGGCCAGGTACGGAAATTTTTCGGAAGCGGACAGACAACGATCTGATGAGGAGCAGTTATCCGTGAAAATCGACTGGGCATCGTCTGCAGCCAGTAAATTGGATACATTGAGCTCAAGGTAGATGTGCAGACGTATATGTACATGGATGGCAAAGCTGATGATGATGGTATCAGGTATCAAGCGTGGCTCTCGAAGAGGAGGTGTGATGCCAGTAGTTCGAATGCATGAATATGGACAGATGTGGACAGACGTGGACGGGGTCTATTCTTGTTCCTCGTTGGGCAAGTATGGTGATATCAATTATTAGATGAACACGTACATACTTTGCAGCTCACACGGACGCGTTATCCTGTGCAGGACTTAACAGGAATATCACCAGAGATCAATTTTTCCACTGCCCAAACCAGCCCGTATCACGCTATCCGTCGGCGTGTCGAGTCGAAATTAGGCCCTTTTACTGGTTTTTAATTTTCCGTTGTGAAGAACCCGGCCGTCCCTAGTTCGATGGAGGTAAGTTTAGTATGTCCGACAACCCTTTTCAATTTCGAGACACAATCACAGGAACAAAAAATGAACGAGGACAGCCACTCCGAGTCTCCTTCTGGAATCAACTTATTTGAGCCCTCATCTCATCCTCCCGCACCAAGTGATGTCAATATTCATTGCGGTACCGTGGTCCGTCAGTGGTATCTGCTGCTACGCCTTACTGTGACCGAGACTCAGCTATAGGCTCTGTACTGTCACAGCCTCGACTCGGATGAACACATACACAATGTTTGTTCAAGATTGTCGAGATTGGATATCCGGTGCGACTCATCGTTGGTGGAAATGTATAAAAGGATCGAGGAGGCAGCTCGATATCTTATTCTCTCATCTTTCTTCTCTTTCAAACTTCCGCCGTCTATTCAACCCAATCCTACCACTTTCATAATGCGTGCCTTCTGCCTCGCCTACCTCTTTGTCCTATTGTCCACGAGGTATGTAGATTGCTGCGCTCTTCTCTCCTCCAACGTGAAGCTCATCTTAGTCTTTTTCTTCAGCTTGACCGCAATGGCCCTCCCTGCGTTGATATCATATCCGAAAACCATCTCTGTTGAAGGCTCTGGCAGTGCTGAGCTACCTGCGATCCTTCCCCGAGGATGCCCTAACCCCCTTGCTCCTGTAAGCATCCTTTTCCTCGATGTAGTTGAGGCGACACTGACAGCCCTTTTCTACAGAATTGCGGCTGTGGTACCGCAGGGTGCTAACTTCTAAGCTTCAGGATTTGTTTCGACTCACGCGACATCCAACACTCGTGGACTTCCGAATGATTATCATGACTTTGCAACTACGGTCACACACTGGGGACGATTCATATCTATTCTTTAAATTATTCAATATTCATCCTCTCCACCCCTCCTTTGCAATCTTTATATGTATTTTTACGATCACTATTTATTTACTTGTAACAGCTTCAATACTCGCCGCATATCCTGTTATAGCCCTACTTTACGACTAATTCTAGTGTTACGCGCGTAAACGTGCGTCTTTCTGGTGGCCGAGTAGACCAACCACATCGCTAAGATGTGCTAAACACCCCATCCTATCCTTCTAGCGACGCGTTGTACACTTAGAAGCAAGATAAATAGCCAATTGCCCCTCCCAAAGTGCTTAGGACTCATGATATATCAGCTATGGCATTTGCGCTTGAAACCCTAAACGCAGATTAGACAAAGTCAGATCGTGAACATGAAACCCATTGCCAGCGCAGGGTACCCGAGTCACGGGGCTATGCATCTTCGTTGTTTCGACGTCGATGAAAGTATAGCGTCCAGAAATAAGCTCGGATATGTGGTCCCGATCGAGCGGTCGCGGTACGGAAATCGATATTTAGGGAGGTCGACTCTTGAGAGGGTCCCGGTTTATTCTGCCAAGAAGTAGCCAGGTAAGGACGTTCAAATAATCAGCACAAGTAATCCTGTCACAATTATCTAGTTCATGGAGTATTTAGACCCCATGGGCGTCGAGAGTCAGTCAGATCCTAGGCCTGGAGGTACTCTGAAGCACTGCGAGCACTGCCTTCGACTCACCGCTGGCGATGGTGGCGTTCCGTAAAAAAGATTTCGAGCCGGTTATGTTGGAAATCAACTGAGATTGTTAAACCTAGGCGTTTACAAGTTCGTGCATGCAAGCTCCAGTCCAGAATGCGAATGCAAATGGTGAGGAAGGTAGAATTCGAAGGCATCGAAGGGATGGGCGCTTATCATAAGCGTGCGATCGGAGATTGTGTACAAAGCACTGAGCAGTCCCAACACATGGCATGCTCACGAGCCCGCGTAATGGTTCGATGCTTAGTACTTGAGTACTGAAAGGGCCCGAGAGACGTTAGTAACAATACCACAATAGTCAATACTTAGTTGATCTCATCGACAGTGCGCAAGAAAGCAGGTGTTCTAATATTTGGAAAGCTAGAGCAACACAAGGTTTGAGTTAAGATGTGTGACTTCGCCGACGCGAGACGTTGTTTCCTTTGGCTCCTCAGCAGCTAAGTTTGCCACATCTCTGACAAGAGTCTTGAACGCCGGAGTCGCATGCAGTAAAACTGCCCTTGCATTCGTAGACATGCCCTTTGGTGCAGGCTGGATTTTCGGACTCGTCACCGCAGAACTTCGTTTTTAGGCCGTGAATGCAGAGGCAGGCGGAAGGAGGGCAGGTCTTCTGGGAGGAAGTGGGTCAGACGACCAGCGTGGGACAAATTTTGGAAGGTAGCTCGACGCACGCGTTCAATGGGCTCGGCGGCAGCGATTCCGGCGAGAGCGAAGATGGCGAGGACGGCGAAGAACTGGGTAAAGAAGAGGAGTTGGGTACGCTGGAAGAGGCGGTAGCCAGGCAACGTTGTGACACACCTTCATAGTAGAAATACGAGTGAGTGGTTCCTTGTGAGTAGCAGCTCGTGAGGGCGATGATTCTGAGGGAAGGGTGTTGGGTTGTAGGGCTTTTATATCCTTGCACGGACCGAAGCCCAAAGAATCCCGAGTCAAATGGTGGTACAAACATTCATGTCTCATTGAATGAACATCCCGTCTGACAGCGCGAGCAGTGGAGCCTTCGGCACGACTCAGCGAGCATTGGAGAAAATGATCATGGGTCACCGGACTTGTGAATCCTTGTTTCGACGTCCAGAAACGACGGGGCCTTGTGTACCAGTCGGCGCGTATGCAGAGAATCGTCTGGCCACAGGTGTAGAAATAAAGGGTACAACCACCTTGAGCGATGGAGTCGTACACACTGCATACCAACATTCACCCATGTGGAGTTGGCCAACGAAAGAAATCGGTTCCAGATAATTCGGAGGGGTGGCGACGTGCCCCATGCGACTCCGCCGTAATGCTGACTCGATATTATCGAAGCTCGGGAATACGGAAGGCATAAACTGTTAACCCTCTACGGTCAGGAATGGAATTGCTCGGATTCAAAGAGTCGCACTAAAATCCAGAGGATGGAGGCAGAGTCCTCTAACCTACCTCTAACGACCTGATTAAGCAATCACTGGACTGGCCGGGATGCGCTGGGGTTTGGGCGCGAGTTCACCTTGATATGCACATGCTTCTAATGCAACATGAGCGTAGAACGAGATCGTATACCGAATATGACTGAGCGCTAGCAATATTTGACTTGTACTTGAAGACCTCAAGTCCGTCGTAAGTCCGTTGCTGGGAGTGTGATGCGCTCCTGTGGTTGACCGGTACGAGCAGTTTCTTGGCAGAGAGTACGCCATTCAACGCAGAAGCTTGAACAAAGTGGTATGAAAACAAAAGGGTTCTGAGAAACGCAAGAGCAATATCTGTTGTTTCGGACTTGCGTCATTTTGCGCCGAAATCGCGTCGGCTTAATCTGTAAGATTAGATAAGATCTAGTCGTCATCCGCCGGCTCTCGTCGCGGTTGCTTCTCCGATATTCAACCACCATCGCACAACTTGTTCACTCACAGTTCTCGGGTTGCTGCAGTTCCCATCTCCGTCTTAAATAGAGAAAGGGATAAACTGCTCGCTTGTAGGTCCTTGATCTACAGGACATGCTCGGGGCTCTCGCACGAACCCTCGCACGCCCTCATAATCCTGTTTTCTGGTGCCGCCAAGGAATCGTAGCCTCACCAACGCGTTCTTTCTCGTCGTTGAAGAGCTCAATATGGAGGCGGAACTGTCTAGGTCGGTATCTCAGTGTCTTTTCCATGTTTTTTGCTGACGTTCGCGCTTTGAGCAGGTAAAACGCACCCATGTTCGATGGATCTGCGGCGGACATATGGGCATTTGGCTTCAGGTAACCCACAGGAGCGTAACAATGTCGCAGATGGATCCAAGAAGGAGGCTGCTACCCCACCAAAAGCGAAAGAACCTTCGACTTCCAGTGACATACTGTCAGAGGCAGCCCCGCTGACACAAGCACAAGAGCGAAGAAATAACTGGACAGTGGTTAAACGCTTAATGGCTAATGTGTGGCCAAAGAATGACTGGAAGACGCGCGGGACGGTGGTGTTGGGATTTTTCCTTTTGTTCGGGGGAAAGGTGCGTCACCTAGCTTTTTCTTGCAATCGTTGACTGACTTTGGTGTCTGTGGATTAGCTTCTGAACGTTCAGGTTCCATTGATATTCAAAGATATTATTGACACGTTGAACTTGGACATAACCTCCGGAGCAACAGTATGGGCCGTCGGTGGTTCACTCATACTTGGGTGTGCGTTCCCTACATATTCCGTCCACCGAATCCTTCATTCATACCAACCAAATTGATGATGCAGACGGCGCTGCCAGAATTGGCGCTAACGTTTTCGGAGAAATGCTGAACGCTACTTTCGCCAATATTGGACAACGTGCTATACGCAAGGTCGCCCGCGAAACATTCGATCAGATTATGGGAATGGATATGAGGTTCCATCTTTCTCGTCAAACTGGTGGCTTGACGAGGGCTATTGATCGAGGAACCAAGTCAGTCGCTGAATGAAGCTCGTGACATCCTTTCAGAGCTAACCTTTGGCTGCCCAGGGGTATAAGCTTCCTGCTACAAGCCATTCTATTCCGGATAATCCCAACTGCAGTCGAAATATCGTTGGTTTGCGGGATTTTGGTGAGCTTCAACCTATTGTTGAAAGAGTCGACGTTGACATACACTTCTCCAGACGTATAAATTTGGATGGAATTTTGCTGCGATAACTGTCGGAACGCTGGCTGCTTACACCTGGTTCACCGTTCGTACAACTTCTTGGAGGTATGGTGGTGGCCGGATTCTGTCTCAGAATATCAAACTCACGCGAATTATGTCAGAACGCGTTTCCGTCGAGAGGCAAACAAGGCAGATAACCAAGCTGCAACCGTTGCGGTCGACTCGTTGCTGAACTACGAGGCCGTGAAGGTCATTTCCACGTTCTTTCCTTTTGACTGAACCCCAGCTCACTATGCTATAGCACTTCAACAATGAGAAATACGAAACGGCTCAATACGACAAACACCTGAAAGACTACGAATCGTCATCTGTGAAAATCACGACTTCCCTTTCGTTCCTCAACTCGGGACAAAATGTCATCTTCTCAAGCGCACTTACGATGACTATGTTGATGGCTGCTCAAGGAGTCATCGATGGTGTGTAATGTCTAGGTATCCGCGCACCCCTCTCCCTGACTTTCTCACCCCGTAGGAACAATGACCGTGGGCGACCTCGTCATGGTCAACCAGTTGATTTTTCAGCTTTCTTTCCCGTTGAATTTCCTTGGAACTATCTACCGAGAGATGAAGCAGAACCTTCTTGATATGGAGGTTCTCTTCAAATTACGAGAAGAGAACCCACCCATCGAGGTAAGTCTTCAGATTCAACGCTTCCCCTACCACACTAAGCCCTCCCCCCCCTCCACCAGGACAAACCCAACGCAACCACCCTCCAACTCCGGGGCGGGTCCATCCGTTTCGAAAACATCGATTTCGCGTACCACCCCTCCCGACCCATCTTCCGCAACCTCTCCTTCACCGTCCCCGCCGGTAAAAAAGTCGCCATCGTCGGACCTTCCGGATGCGGCAAATCCACCGTCTTCCGTCTCCTCTTCCGTTTCTACGAACCTACCTCCGGGAAGATCTTCATCGACGATCAAGAGATTCGAGACGTCCAACTCCGAAGTCTTCGAGAGAACATTGGTGTTGTACCACAGGATACACCGCTTTTCCATGCTGATGTGATGCATAATGTAAGGTATGGGAGGTTGGAAGCTACGGATGAGGAGGTTATTGAAGCTGCGAAGAAGGCGAATGTGCATGATACGATCGTTAGGCTACCGGAGGGGTATGGGACGATGGTTGGGGAGAGGGGCTTGATGATCAGTGGTGGGGAGAAGCAGAGGCTGGCGGTGGCGAGGGTGTTGTTGAAGGATCCGCCTATCTTGTTTTTTGACGAAGCGGTGAGTTGTTCCCTTTTGGTGTCTGTGCTCGGTTTCTGACTTTAGATGTGGGTGTAGACTTCAGCTTTGGATTCTACGACGGAGATGGAGTTGATGAAGAATATCAATAATACGTTGTTGGATAGATCTAGAACGAGTATATTCATTGCTCACCGTCTCAAGACTGTCGTCGAAGCTGGTGCGTACCGCTTACTCTTTTACCTTACTAGAGAAAAATCAACCGGTTTTCCCAATTTCAAGATCTCATCATCGTCCTCAAAGACGGTCAAGTCGCCGAACAGGGAACCCATGACGAACTCATCAAATTGGGAGGACTGTATTTCTCGATGTGGCAACAACAAGCATCGGCGGATTCGTTGACAATGACTGAGGAGGGTTCGGATGTTACATCGTGATTACTTGCTCGGTCGTGGTATTAGTATCTGAGGTATTCTATATAGACTGCATTGTTGTAATTACCTGCTCCCGGATTTTTGTATCATATCACCGTTCATAACATAACGTGATCTGGGGAACTTTCTTCTCGTTACCCATCCATCAGCTTTCTCGAGCGTTCTACGCTGCTTCCTCGGCGAGATTCTGACGGGGTCGATTCACCCGTCAGCCAGTGTCGGTCTCAAGCAAGACCATCACGAATGAGAGCTCCGTATCAAAGTGAGCAGAATGCGAGTTGAGATCCGTTGAGCCAAATAGCGGGAGGACGGGTGTTGAGGATTGGTGAGGAGTGTAATCACGATCCTTATCGCGATCCTAGTACAATCATCAACACACTAAAAGAGAATCGTGCCTGGACAAACTGTCAGAGACAACCTCGCGAGATCATGATGATTGGCTGACAATTCCGACCAATGCTGTACAGGGCTGCTCGAGCTCATTGCGTGCATCTGCACGGCACCGGACGGGTCGCTGCCAGTGCTCACTGCTACTTAGTTCGCATTCTCATCAGTTTCTGATGATCAACAATTCCCACAGCTGCAGGAAAGGTCAGGGGCCTGTCTTCGACTCGGCTTTGAACTCAAACTAAACGTCTTTCTCTTCCTGCCTTAGTAGTAGTTCGTTCGGCCATGCTTGTCTTAGTCTTGCAAAGAGCCTCCTCCACACCAAGGGTCCGGATAGTAGCAGAGGAGAGGCCCTGTCCCATTCTACAGCACGTATCAATCGTATCAAACTTCTAGACAAAACGTCACATACATATATACGTTGAAAAGCACGACGAACTTCACTGCATTTCCATCTCAACCATCCACACTCATTTCGTCTGGGACGTGATGCAGCGAGTCGACGATACCGACTCTCGCCTGGTCTACACTCCACCCGAAGAGTGGCACATAGCCGGAGTGGAGGCCGAGTTCATGCATTCGACACATTGGACGACCACGGCAGATGCTCAGATGGTTTTCCAATTCAAAGGTTGGTCGTTCTTCAAAATAGTCGAGCCTCAGCTCATCCTGTCTGGTGCTTTAGGAACGAAGGTCTCGGTATTCGGGACGATATCTTCGAACGTGCCTCAACCTGCAACACTCAACTTCTTCAGCGTCGATGATCGAGAGCCGGTTTCTTGGTCTGTCGCTGCGCAGAAACCTGCCGTGTATAAACAACTTTTCTTCAGTTCTCCGACATTAGAGGATGGGGTGCATACGTTGACCATGAATGTAACGGTCAGCAGTAGCCAGACATTCATTGACTACTTGGAATTCGAGCCAAGTCAACCGTCTTCAATACCTTTGTCCTCATCCTCGACTTCGACTTCATCGGCTACCTCTGATGTTCCGATACCTACAACCTCAGTGGCCGTTCAAGTATCCGACGGTTCCCTACCTGCGGGTGCTGTGGCTGGAATATCTGTTGTCGCTACATTAGCAGTCATATCAGGGTTAGGCTGCCTCTGGTGGTGGTGGAGACGGAGGAGACACAAACGAAGACGGGGAGTTGACTCAATTGAGCCTCATATAACGCCTCAGGATACTCGTGAGTCGGGCTCTAAGCATATTATTGGAGACCGGCAACATTACTTACCTTGCTCTCGCTCAGCGTATCCATCAATGTCGAATGGCACTCGAGCAACAAGTTTTCAAACCACTTTCAGGCGTCCGAGCACAGCGGTACTGTCAAGTGTGTGGTATGAAAGTACGAGCGAGTATAGTGGCACGACAAGCACGTCACTGAAAACCACTCCCCCTCATCGCAAATAGCCTCACCGCACCATTTACAAATATCTTGACGGGTTGCTTCATTGGGGTGTTTGGCGAAATCAGTGACAAGCAATGTGAACTAGAGAAATAGAATGAACACAGCTTCCTTTCCGTCGAGAATATTGCGATGTAACATTTGAGTCGTCTCGTGCTCGTCAATTGACGGAGGAGTCCCTGGCAGTGGCCCCTCTCAGACTGTAAGAGGGAAAGGGTGGGCCGGGTCGGAGGTTTCGGTATCCCGGGACCGTGTCAGTCACGTGCTACATATTAAACCCGACCCCGACGCGCCCCTGTCTTACTTTTTTTTTGTCTTTCACAGCTATCGAAGAATCTCTAGAATATTTTCCCACAACTCCAGAAACTTGATCTGTTGATATGCCAAACAACATCACGTGTAGATTGAATTGTTTTGGGATAATTTTCCAGCTCACATCCACACGGACCCCCTCTATCTGACTCCCATTGTGTTTCTATACTCAACTGCACTCATCTCAAACCTCGAATCTTGTCCCCAAATAGCTGTAGGAGGCTGTAGGTGGGTGTAAGTGTTCCACAATTCCAATTTAGTATTATCGCGCACGTGAGACTGTTTGGCATGTCAACAGATCAAGTTCCTGGAGTTACGCGAAAATATTCTAGGGATTCTTCGATAGCTGCAACTCCTTTCCAGTCAACTCTCACCGCGACGATGCCAATCATTTTACCTGACCCTGTGCCCGGGGTTTTTGAATATTTGACTACCAAACCTCCTCCACCCGAAAACCCTCCCACGGACAAAGACATTTGTCGAGCTGTCGTGTTTGAGAGTGATGTGGTCCATCGATACAGTGAGCGCTTCCATTCCCATTCACCGCCGTCAGGGTCGTCGTTTATGTGTTTATGCGATACGTGCAGAGCAACAGAACGCGAAAGTCAACGCTACCTCGGTAAAAAAATGCCACCATCTATCGCAAGCAAGTGCTGGAGGCCTCAGAGCCTCCGCCACCAGGTCGGCCACCGTCACCTCAATATATGCGCTCGTAACTGACAGCTCGCTTAGCTCCTTGGTATCAGCAAACTCTAGACTCACTTGCCGGGATCAACAATGCACTCAATCTCATCAATATGAACATTATCAACCTCAATATGACACTGGAAACCCTCCATATGAACATAGTCAACCTCAACGTGAACATGGAAGCCATCAAAAATGATATGGAGGTCATCAAAGGTGACATTCGCTCAATCCATGATGAGCAGATTCAGATAAGAGAATTGTTCTCAAGGTAAGTATGTTCCTCCACTCCCCTAAAATGCTTGGCAAACTTGCAAACACCAAATAATTAATCACACCATAGATAGAGAATTTGGGCCTCTCGGACATGAACTAATGACTTGTGGGGAGTGAGAAGGGAGAAGTTCACCATGTGGCATGGCTCACAAGCCGGACAAGTAGGATTGGTCCTGAGTCTATCTATTTCTATGAAATCCAGCCCCTTCAGCGGTGGATCCATGGACACTGTAGATGTTTTTTTTTTCGTAGATTTCATTGATAGCAGTAAAGGCACCTAATACTTAGAATCGAACAAATAATTGTATTTCTCATATTGTACGCCAGAAGGGAGCTCTTTCATTTTTAGTCGACGGTTGTGGAAGTCGGTCAGAAACAACCTTGGGCCCTGAAACAAAAAGAAATCATATTGCAGGCGGCAGACCGCCCCCCTCCCTGCGGCCGCAGGAACAATGACTAGACGGTGACCTCGTTATGGTCAACTTCGAGTTGACCTGCCAGCTTTCTTTTCCGTGGAACTTCCGAGGGAGGATATTGACGCTGTACCACGGGATACACCGCTTTTCCATGTTGATGAGTTATGGGGGGTTGGAAGCTACTGTCTGCGGATGAGGCTGCGAAGGAAGCGAATGTACACCGTATTGTTAGATTGCCGGAGGGGTATGGGACGATGGTTGCAGAGTTTTTCTGCGGGTGTGTTTGGCACTTCGGGTTCCTGACTTGTGCGCGAGGGTGTTGGCGGATTCGTCGACAATTGGAACTGAGGAGGGATCGGATATTAAATTTTAATTACTTACTAGTCACAGCGCTGGTAGCTGAGGTATCCTATATAGACCGCATTGTCGTAACCTGCCCCGGATTTGTGTATCACATCACCGTTCATAACATACTATGAACTAGTGCGACGATTAAGTACGTGATCCAGGGAACTTTCTTCTCGTTACCCTTCCATTCACCAGCGTTTTCCCTAATGTTCTGCACCTCCTCAGCGAGATTCTGACGAAGTTGATTCATTCCGTCAGTCGATGTCGGGTCGGTCTCGGGTAAGACCATCACGAATGAGAGCTCCGTATCAATGTGGGCAGAACGTGAGTTGAGATTCGTCGAGCCAAAGAGCGTGAGGACGGGTGCAGAAGATCGGTGTGGGGATAGCCATAATCCTATGAATGCTCATCAATCGAAGGAGATGAAGAGGGAGAAGGGAGGAGACTCACCCTTGGCGTGGTATGTCCAACCGTCTTTCAGCCATTCTTGTAGGCGAACACCAGCTTGACTACCATCGTCCCATAATCTCCCAGCAAGCCTGACAGCTTTCATGAATCTCTGCTCGAAGAGGGTATATCCATCCGGGATTCGACCTGAGATGCCTTTGGATCCGTAGAACCCGTTAGCCTGAGGGAGGGGTGTTAATAGTACTGATCACAGAGAAGCGACAAGAAGCTCCCACCTTTTGACTCGCAGCGATTACTTGCACGTCAACATTCGGAGAACCCAATATGAGCTCCTGATATGGTTTATACAGCCCAAAGTATCCACTGGTCAAGTCCACAAGGGGCCGTTCTCCATACTGATTCCCATTCGAGTTCGGGTCATTCGCGTGTCGGAAGAGTAAGTCAATAGCTTTTTCCTCTTCTTTAATGTTGAACTGTCCCGCCTGGATGATGGGGAAAAGGGAGACCTTTGGTTCTGCGTCCGTGTCCTGCGAGGAATGGCTAGCATCTTGGATTCGTTGACGGTTTCTGCTTTGGAACGCCGAAATAGCCTTCTCGGCGTTTTGCTGTATTTTATGTGGGTGGGTAGCGAAATCAGGCCAGAACATGGTGTACCCATCCGACGTAAAGGAGTGAGGTCCCAGTTCAGACTCGGATTCCGGAGAAGGTAGAAGTCTATACGAAAAGTTCGCAACGGTCTGGAGGAAGTCGAAACAATACTGGGAAAGATGAGGTTGGTCGCGGAAGTGGAGGTATCTGTCTTGTCGGTTCGTAAAGTAGGATTCGTTGAGGTTGGCACTGTAAGAGCGGTCAGTACTGCAAGGCCAACTGGTAAGATTAGACTGGTTACGCACCCGCTAATCATCACATCGTCGTCTGCGCCGTATATCTTCGCGTGCCATGTCCCCCAACCCTCGTTGAAACGCGGTGGAACAATCTTTGCCATGATACCACGCAAGTTCGGACTGCGGAAAAACGACGCGTGTACACGATCTGGAAATTCTTGGAGGAGGGGTAACAGGATCTTTGCGGTAGATGAAGCACCCGGTCGAGTGGAACGGTTGAGGTCGAGTTGAAAATAGAGGTGCAAAGCATCTCTTCTACGTAGAGATTCTGTCAAAGCGTTTATCTTTAGCACAGAGAGAAAAGTCAGTTATCCATGTCTAGACGAAGTTTAGTGCAACACACACGAGTTCTGTTTCCTCAGAGCCAATGTACAAGGATGACAGGAATATCCTCTTCTCCGCACTCTTGATCATGGACTGTTCATATGGTATTTGTGTGAGGGCTATTCGAGGCTTAGGTGTATCTAAAAAAGCGCACCAACAGCTGGGAGTAAAATTCATTCGGCTGCTTCAATATTCGAATATCCTTGGGAGAGAGCGAAAAATGCGGTTGTCGTTGTCCAAGTTCGTGAACAACTTGACGGACTGTGGGATGAAATTGGTGAATTGCAGTCGAAGCATGGCGTCTTATACACGCGTAGGCGTAGATTTTCGAGGTGCGAGTCAATAGGGTATGGGGGAAACCCATGTTCGTGGGTAGAGGAAAAGAGCGTGCGGGAAGCGCCCGAGTGTCGGAAGAAGGGACCCACAGGCGCCCATAGGTTCCAATATCGAGTTCGAGGGTGTCTGAATTCACTTGGTACAATCACAACTATGGTACAACACAACGATACAATATACAACAAGCGAATCAACCGCAGAAGACATAGTCCGATGATCCTCGAGGTAAACAAGCTGCACGAGAAAGGGAATAAGTACGTGAGAGAGCTGTGGGGGTAGGCATTGGTGCTAGACACCGAAAGCAGGAACCACAAGTAAAAGAAACGAGATCGACCCTCCAGTCCCAATATCGCGACGCGCTGGTGAATCAACACCACGCAGATCCAGAGTCAGACCACCACCTCTTTTCTCCACCTCTGACTCCCCATTCAGATACGCTTTCGGTGGTGGCGACGTAAATATAACCTCCGGAAGGGTCGAAGCAAGTTCCGGCAATGTCCAGGTCGAATTTGTGGTCAGCTGCAGGCTCTTCCGTACCACAGGTCCCATGTTCCTCCATCTCCGTGTCCTCCTCATCGTACATCTCGCGAGGAACGCGGGTCCATGCACGCCACCTATTATTAGAACCGGATCTTGCGCTGGTAGGAACAGACCCCGAAGGCGGCGGAGTAGAGCTCCTGGACGGAACATGGGATGAGACGCAGTCCCATTCATTCTCCATCTCCATGTCGTCAACATCCATTCGACGATCTTGTTCCTCGCCATCAGGGTCGCCTGCACTGAAACCGGAGCCGCCAAGTCCCCTTGCTCTGGCCAGACCGTGATAGTTATTGAGGAAGTCTCTCACGTTCTCTTCGACCTCTCTGTCGCCGAGTTGGGGTATGACGAACAACCCTTCCTCTTCATCTCGCGATACACCGGGGTAGCGCTCATCATTATATTCCCCGTCGGCGGATCTCTGAGTTGCAGAGCCAGGCCGTCGGGAACGCCATATAGCCCGAGAGCTTGGAGAAACATCGGGGGATCCTCGAGAGGAGATCCTGAATGTATCTTCGAGGGCCTGGACGACGTAGGGAGGGATAGTTGAATCGTGCCTTGTGCTGCCTATGTGTGAGGTGGCAGACACAGGGACATGCCGGGGATTTGAGCGGGGAGGACGTTGGTACGGGCGGGAAACAAATGCACGGGAGCGGGATCTCGATTGAGATGAGGCGTGAAGGTTTTGCTGCGATGGCGTTCGAGATGAAAGCTGTCGATGTGAGTTTGTAGAGGTTCTTGGCGCTGGGGGAACGCGAACTATTTCCTCGCTCTCGAACGTTCTGGCGTCGATGACATGGAGGAATGATGTGTGCTAGGACAGTTGCAATGAATTTTTGAACGTTATGACTCGACAACTGAGGGGAACACACCTCAGTGAATGTCATAACCTCTTTACCAACTCCACTCCCGCCGCCACATCCAAATTTGACATTCCGCACACTCCATCCTGGGGCTTTAGAATTGCCTCTCGTCCATTCGTAAGGGTCATCCGACAGCCATCCGCCAGACCAATGTCCCCCCTCCAACGGCATCCTGCCTTTGTCGGTCTGGAAGACCTTCAACGGTTGACTACTTCGGACATCCCAAATTGCGACGACACCTTCCTGCGAGGCAACAGCATATTTCATCCCATCGCGCGAAAAGGCCGTGCTGAATGATGCGGCTAACGACGCAGAGGCAAACGAGAGCGGTGAGCGATCAGGGGGAGGCATCGGGAGCGTAGCAATGGGGGTGAATGTAAGCCTCGAGCCCCCATCGATTCGATGTAGGAAAACCTTCGAAGAATCGCCAACTGACAGCAAGGTAAGGCCGTCGGGAGATATCGAAGCTAAGCAAACAGGTCAGTCTCTAAGCTCGAAGCTCGAAAGGCAGTATGACAAGCACGCACAATGATTAACCGGGACGTTGAGCCGCAGCGAGCCCACTTCCTTATCTATCCGGGGAGTGTTTCTGACACGCACAGGCACGTCGTAGAACTTGACGGTGGAATCGTTGTTGCTGACGACAAGTTTAGGCTCGACGCTGCTCTCGTTGGATCTGGACAAGTTCATTGAGGTGAGGAGTACTGAGTTGTTGATTGATGCATGCAACTGCTCGTCCACACGCCACGATGGTTTCGTGCTTCTTGTCGAGTCATGGAGGGAGAGATGTATTTCGGCTTCTTGACCACCTGCTGCCAGCAGAGTCTCGTCTGAGTCGGATATTTGCAGCGATGATAGCGTAACAGGGGTGTAATGGAGGTCGATGAGGGCGTGAGGACTCTGATGGTGATGGTAATACTACCTGTCAGTATGAAACCTCCCGTTCGAGTGATAGCGACGCACCGAGTTCGGATCGTTGAGGTTGTGCTCAACAATAGCTTGCTGAGTGATATAGTTTACTACACCCCGCTCTCGAGGACATATAATGAGATCTCGTAGTTGCCTGCAGGGTCAAATGACGATGAGCACATTGAGCCTGATGGGTTCCAGGATCGAGCTGGATCACTCACACATGGCCGATGGATGTCTGTGATGAACTGATGTTGGTCGGTGAGGGTGAGAAAAGCATTGAAGCACCTTTCGCCATCGTTTACGACGACGAGAGGCACTCAATGGTGGTAAGAAGCAAGGTTCTGGTCCGGCAACGGCTCGCATCTCACTGGGTTTTCCATGCCGGTCATGACATACATTTTCTCACGCCCCTATCCCGTTCTCTTGCTCGTTACCTTTGAGTTCACTATGCCCAAATGCCCCCCTCCTTGCTTGTTGAGTGGCTTTCAATCTTTCTGATCCACTGTGATTTTTCCTCAAGCTTGCTATCTCAAAATATCGACCAGCTAAAAAAAACAACGGTCCTGCGTAACTACCCCAGAGAAGAGTCCTTAACAGCATCGGAAGGCGGTGCCGTCCAAGTTACAAATGCAATAGAATCGTCCATCAGAGATACGAGGACCAAGTACTTTCCCCGGTGGGCGAGGGGCGCTGGTGATTTGACTGTTGCACCTAGTCCTATGTACTCGGACGGCATCCTGAAAGAGCACAAAGCGGGCAAGATTCAGGGGACTGTGACATGAGGTTCGCTGAGGTTCGTCGCGTCGGTTGACAGAGTGGATATATTGTTCAGGCTACTAGTTACACATCACAAGGGGACAAAACGTTGGCAACCATGCGCCAGACCTCGTCATCACCAACATCGATCATGTCAATTCGACACCGGACTGGATGGTGGCGTATGTCCTTGTTTGGAATAACGTCTGTCGAGGAAGTCTCGTGCACAAATTTGACAAGGATGATTTGACAAGGACTTCAAGGGAATCCGAAGTTCGAATCTGTTGGGAATAAAGAGGGAGCGCGGCGATGATGTACTCTCTCGTCAAACCCCCCACCTCTCATCAACTCCGAGCCATGATGCATGATGCCTCGTCTTTCACCACCGAGAGAACTCGGACCCAGGACCATTACGAGGACTTCAGGATCTGCCAGCACATCAACCCTTGGTGGCGAAGAGCACTTCCTTCGTCTGACCTCCGATTGAATATCGGACCGAGGCTGATAGAAGATTGTTCGTAATGTAGGATTGAATAGAGTGATAATACAATACTGTTGGGAGAATTCAGAGCCCCGGGTGTGAAGGTGTCGAAGAGAAATAGACTTAGTAGACTTACAAGTTACGGATCCTGAGACCATCCATCATTTCAGGAATCACAAATCCGTTAAATCGATGACTTCTCCGGCCTCAAGTTCATGTTTGACCTCGGGTTCCCTCTTGACTCTCTTAGCTGCCCTCTCTGCTTCTTTACCTTCGAGAGTTTTTACTCTTTTCTGCGAACGTGAACAGATCAAGATTGTATCAGTGTTTGAGACATGAAAGACACTCACTCGAAGACGTTCAAGCTCCTCCGATTCATCTTCATCGCTAATTTCGATAATGTCATCCGGATCGGGCTTCATTCGGGTGACATCGTTGGTCGTCCGTTCTGGTGGAGGTGCAATACCATTTGCTTGGAGCATTCCTTGAATACACGAACACGAGTCAAGGGAAGCTGTTTTCATACGCGGGCTCCAACACACCGAGAGGACGGTACTTGAAGCAGAATACAGCCTTAGGAGAACCATGGGTCTTAATATCGACGAAATGAATTTGTCGTGTTTCTACTGCTTCTCCAAACCTAAGCGCCTTCGTGAATACAATGTGAAGTTCAAGATTCAGAAACTCACGTTGTCTGATGGTCGACAGCTTTCTTCAACCGTTCATGTACAATAGGTTGAGAAGGTACGGTCCGAGGACGATTCAATGTTTGGGAAGGTGAGGGCTTGATTGTGGCCTGATGGACTTCGACTTTGATTTCTCCGATATCAGAAGAGGCAGAGCATTCTAGCGAGTCTTCATCTACATAAGAGCGCAAAAAAGCAACTATCAATGCCAAAAGTCGGGTACAGGCTGAGATAGCTCACCAGTAGTCTTCATACGAGAAAAGGTGAACGGCCGCACATTGAATGTGGATACCCTAATGCCAGACTTGCATAATGTTTCCAATTTCTTCCCATAGAGAGCTTTTCGACCGCATCTAGTTCCGTCGACGTAAAAGCTTGCAGCGACTGGCTTATGGTGTCTAGTGTCTTTAATCATGATCTGGAAGGTCTGTTATGAAAACCTGTCGGTCAATGAACGAAGCTAAGTCGCGATTACCAGTGTACCTTTCCTTCCTCAGACGGTATCCAGCATGTAACCTTGTTCTGCCCTTCAGAAACTTCTACACCGTACTCCTCAGTTGGCACACCGTCGATCGACACCCAGGCAGAATACTTTGAAAGGTTGAGCATTGTTGAGCCGTTTCGTTACGATCTTTGGGAAGATATACTAGTACTTCGAAAGAGATGGCATCCAAGTTCCTCAGTACGGATGTCGAGATTGAAAGGAAAGAAGGCTGGAGTAACTCGCGGTTCAGGACAAAGGGGTGGCACGAGCACGTGCCAAGCCGGCAAGCGCCAGTCTGAAATCACGCGCTGCTCTCCACTGGCTGCTCTGTGACCTGCCACCACTCACCATTAACACATCGTTTGCAGGCGCCTCTCGAGAGTCTCTGCTGGTCAAGCCTGCGATTCAGCTGATCTTGTGTCTCTAACTACACCGCTCGAGAATCAGCAAATCGCGTAAACTAATTTGTGCGGGCCGATAGCTATGAGCCATCTTCGAGGTTCACATCATGGAATTTGAGGTATTTTCCAGTGCCTTCTATTATATCAACTGACGCTAAACGATCCCCAGGTTCCACTTCTATTGGACAGGCAAAATTCCCACTCAAGTCGAGTGGACCGGTGGACGATAAGCTCCCCCACGTGTACTTGACTTATAGAGCTTTCGGCTTGTAAATGACTTGTGCACTAACCTAGGCCTTATAAGCCAATCACCGGTATTATTCTCCATTCTCCGTTCACCATCACGTCTTCCTCAGGTATCACACTGCAGCGTTCTTTTCCGAACGTGATCTCAAGACTTGAGACCTATATAAAAGACGTCCCTTCGCGAACCCAGCTTCACGGATGCCAGGTTCCCCACAACCTCCTCATCTTTCGTGAAACGAGCGTCGATCTTTACTTGCAGACTACCTCCCCTTCACTATCCTTTGTCACCGCTAAAAATGTCTCGTACACCGGCTAGGCAGATGGCTAGTACTCCCGAGCCAAGCGCTCTTGACCGAGACGACATCCAGGAAATTCTCTCAAGCTTCTACCTGGGCGACGGCGCGTACTCAGAGTCGGGCTCGGAAGAGAACGAAGTATATCCCTCGGACAGTGAGAGGTACGTGCTACAGCTTTTTGGTTCCTTCCGGCCACCCCCACTTAATAGCGCCACCAACATATCACACAAGAACAGATCCCACAGTCATTGCGGGAGAGACGAGTTGGAGGCAAGGGAACTCTATGATCTTTACGGCGACGATGAGAGCGAGAACGGCGGGCGTCACGACGATGACGATGGAGCGATGTTTGCTCCTCCTCATCGCAGGACAGCGACTACGATTATCCACCGGATTTCTCGCCCACCGCCACAGAATGTCCTACCTCTCTAGGGTTAACATCAGGTCATAGTGGGGGAGTGGAACGACTTCACGACCGCAGTTCGAGCGACTTTAGCGCCACTTACACAAAGCCTAAAGCACAAGACCTCAATGTCGCCTTTGAGGGTCCAGAGGATGGGGACAACGTGGTGTGGGGTCCTTTAGTCGAGCAAGATTGAACCTTGAGTCTTTCACATGCATGTTCATTTTGAGGTACGCGGAAATATTCCGGAAGTTGTATGTTGTACTGATATCCATTGAAAGGTCCCGCGTTACTTCGTTCGAAAAACGCGTCGTCGAAGCTCCTCGTTCTCCACACTATTTTCCTCTGTTGTACATCTTTTGAATCCAGCTTTACTGCTATGGGGAATATTGCCGAGGATCAGAGTCGTGTTTTTAAAGTGTCGTCTCTTTATGTGCGGAAATTCCCAACCTGACTTACAATGTACAAATCCGTACCTGTCATCTGCGACGCTCAGCAGAGTTGCCATCGATTGCTTTTCGACGAGGCGGCTAAACGTTTGAAGCGACATTTCACGGGCCGTTTTGTCGCAACAATACAGGCCGAGTACGTACACGTTCGTTAGACTCATTTACAGTGGGAGCTGAGGATCTCACTTCTCTTCGCAAGTCGATCCGATAACATGAATATTCTAGGCAGGCTAAGGAGAACTATTAGTATTCGTCGACTCCAGCTTCCTCCTTTGATCAGCAGCTTTTTTTGCCTCGCTGAGAGGTTTCCCCCATCTTGCAGGTGGAGCGTCCCAGATCCCAAGTTCCTTTTTGAGGTCCTCTGTTTTCTGCTCCCACCGGTTTTCCCAGTACACAGTAATCAGACAACGTGCACTACTGCCACACCTGAGCGCCCATGGAACATACTCGCCGAACAGACGCTGCTTCTTCACAGCACTGAGGCGGAGAGGTCCGAATAACGCTGATAGGCCGGCCAGCGGAAGGCCCAGGTTAACGAATTCAAAGTACTTGACGGCCAGTTCCGACTCGACGTTTACCGGGAAGTTCGTTATGCAGTGGTACAGATCATGGCATTCTCGATACCGCTGCATGACATACGCAAGTTCAGGATCGTCGATGTAATGAACCTTCCAGGAGATTATTGACTTGTCGAGTGATGGTGGCAGAGCGAATATGTTTGCTTACAGGTTCGCGTGTATCGGGGGTGACTCCAGTTCTTTCGAGCCAGGTTATGTACGAACGACCAAACGTTCCGTCAGGTAGTCGGGCAAGGGCTTCCATGTCGACAGTGCTTGTATTGATTCGTGGTCTCTCTTTCAGTATCTGTCTTCCTTCTGGACTCTTGAGCATAATGTCGCGTAAACGAGGCAGAGCAGGCCCAGCGGTGGTCTCTCCCAATGCGGCGACCATATCTAATCAAGATTCAGCAAAAGTGCGATGGTGAAAGAACAGCAGACGCACCTCCTCGTTTGGGATCCATCAACGCCATAACTGCAGACCCTGCCGCTAAAAATGCATTCTCGAACCAATTCAAAGGTACGTGACCAGGATATGCTGGTTTAGTGATTGAACGGCGAAAGTTCAATGAGGGAGAGATTGCGGAGTAGCTTTGCCTGCTGACTGTCGCTCGGATTAGGGAAGTCGCCATTGTGGTCTGTCGTGAAGATTCGGAATGACTTGAATGTTCCCAAGTAGGACGAGATTGCAGAATCGAGTTTGGTTCGAGGCCGTGTTGTTGGTCCAGGTCAGGGTTACAGTGTGAGAGCCAGACGCGTGACGTAGGCCTTCACGTCTCTCCTCCCAAACCGTCACCTACTTTCACCTACTATCACCTATCACTTATTTTCACACAGTCACACCAGGTTCAAGCTTGGTTTTTTGGGTTCAATGGTGCAGTCGACAATACGAAGTGCATATATTTCCTTTTCGGTCTCACTAAATTGTGCAAACCGGCTAGAAAGCACTTCACAAGTATCACAAGTTATCACCTTCCTTCACGATTGTGCACACCCAAAACTTCGAACTTCACACTCGTCCAGGCAAAATTCATCGTCCTCTAGCTTTTTGCTCAATATCGTCTGGATCATTGCTGGTCTGTGATAGTTCTCCTCAAACAATGTAATCTAGCCTGGGAATCAAGGGTTCGGAGACAATAAACCCAACTGGCAACAATGGATACCTCTCGAAACAATCCGAGGCTCACTCACCCCACCATACATGAACGTTTTGGGAATGGATCCACGTGCATTTTGATTGTCTGTGGCCCCCCCCCCAACGGTGCTAAATGGTGATTTCGGCGGTCTCCAATCCGATGCTTTGACCTTTGCAACTATTCTCATTGCCTAAAAGATACATGCATAGTGCGTATCTCCGTTACCCAACAGGCCAGATAATGGGCCTGCCACATTGATGGCAGCCATGGCTCGAGGGTATATAAGCGGCACCTCGTCTTGTCCAACCCCCAGAACTGGCGTCTCACCTTTTCTACCTCTACGCGAAACTAGTATCTTCTCTTCCTCCTTAATTTTCTGGGCTTCGAGATGGATTCAATGCTTTGCGATATGGAAGACCTGGTGCGCGAGTCCGCCCCTCTCGTGTCCCCGATCCGCAATCCTGACACAAAACGCCATGCCACCTACTTTCCCCCCAACTTCGACCTCGCTGAGCAGATCCGAATGCAAGAATTGGATTTGGAGGATGAACACGATGAAACCAGCTCCTACATATTCCGTTCGCCTCCCGCTGGGAAACGCATGCGCAAGGAAAAGGATCTCCCTCCCATCGTCACTCCTGCCCAGGAGATCATTAACCAATACCGAGCCGGCTTGTTGTCTGCTGCTGATGCGCCCATATCTTCGTCTACTCCCTCGGAATCTGCTTCCTCCTCCCTCTCCCCATCGACCACTTTGCGATGCTCTACCACCGACGACTCCACTTGGTACACTGACAGCGACGACAATCTGGGGGAGGACGGAGACCGTTCCAGATCAGAAGGAGATGGCCCTCTCACGGCGCCTAAGATCAGGTTTCGTCAGTCACGATTCGACGCTCTTAATGAAATGGTGAGTCGATCCTCCATCATCGATACTCTTCCGACATCTCACGCCCTCTTGTACAGCGCGCGGAGGCCATGCAAGAAATGGGAAACACAGGTGTTAGTGAGGATCATCCTCTCGTTTGCCCTCGCACTGGTTGCCGCGAGACCCTTGCCAATGTCCACGCCTTGACATACCACCTTCACCTGCACGATATTGACGCCAGAAAGTACGAGTCCTCGTCCAGCTCGAGCCCTCCGCGCCTAACGCACGAGTTATCCAGGAGCTATACATGCAACGATTGCAGCCTTGACTTCGCAACTCGCCGGGAACGTAGGACTCATCCTTGTGTTGCTGCTAGAAGCAGGTCCGCTCCTACGAGCCCCGTCTATGGTACGTCTTATTCTACTCGTTTGTATATCATTATCTCATATTTCGTGTAAAGCAGCATTTGGATCCATTCTCTCCAAAATCACTTCTCTAAACTAGTAATCCAGCAGTCCTAATCGAAACCATGCGCAATTTGTACAACGTTCATCCTTAACATCAACTCTCTCTTTTTCCCTCTCATTTTCTTCGCTTAATTTACTCGCATAATCATATTCCAACTTACTGTATCCACTAGATAGCATTTACATTGCTCCATACCCTCCCATCTATACCACAAGAAATAAATACATAAATCGGTTCTGTAGCACCATAGACAATAGTACTAATAAATAAATTTCTTCCTCGTCCTTCGTCGTCTTACGCGTCATCGCGCACCGGGATCATATGCTTGTTCAACGCCTCCTCTCGACATGCCCTTCCGCAGAAGTAGTCGTTCCCGCTTTGGGGTAGATCCAGGCACATAATACATGGCTCAACTAGGCCTGACGATACTGCTTCTCTATTGACGTAGTCCGATGAAGTTTCAAGTCAGAAACACGGTCAACATTATAATGAAGAAGGGACTTGGCACGTACTGACGGTGACTCATAGAGCAATATTCACTCGTGTTCTGTCCGCTGGGATCAACGTGTACGAACTTCCCGCAGTCCGGGATTCGGCATAAGGCGTCCTGTTGTTGGATTTGGATCGAAGCGTGAGGCATGCTGGGCATGCTGATCGATGAGATTCCTCCGTTGCCTGCTGCGGGGGCCAGGTGTACGGTTGGAGGGATGGACCTGCTGGTACTGGGAAGAGGACTCCCGCCGGCGGGAATGTTCATGGAAGTCTGGTGATGGACGGGAGCCTGGGAGGAAGATGGCTGAGCCACAGGTCCTTGTTGATGCTGGTAGAGGGGCTGTAGATGGGCCTGGGTTTGGTTGATGAAGGATTGAAGCTGGGGTATTTGCTGGATAACGAGCTCTATAGGGATGACGCGATTTGGAGTCAGTCAGCTTCTTCCAGGACGGTGACATTTCGTCAACTCACTCGCAACTTGCATAGGGTCGATTGCCCCGTTCTGCTGGTTACCCTTCTTCGACCCCCCAGGATTGGAAGGCTTTGCGTTCGGCGTATGAGGCTTGGCCGCAGGCTGAGCGTTTCCTGATCCACCAGACTGGGCGGCGAGCGAGGCGCACGTCTTCCCGCAGAAGTCAAAGTTTTGAAACTTCGGTTTCTTCTGACAATGCTGTAGCCGGCGTGAGCCCAAGTTTACTAAGCTGGGGACGAGGAATTCTCGGTATCACTCACGTTGCAAAGGCTGGTCGAGCTTGTCGCTTGCGAGGCGCATTTCTTGGAGCAATAGTTGTGGTTCGAGAACCTTGGCTTCTGGTGGCAATACTGGGACGATATGAGCGAGGGACAGCCGTCATGAGAATAAGAGGTGCTCACATCGCAGAGGGTGCTGATACCGGATTGTTGTTGGGTCTGAGGAACAGCTGCAAGAGGTGCTCGAGTCGCGGCAGCCATAGCTTGGTCAGTACTATCGGATTGGTTGAACCAGAGTCGGAGAATCGAAGGGCTTAAATAAGATCATCTGCTATTTGAATGCAAACGTGTCTGCTCATGTCTTGCCCTGCCGGGGGCAACGAGGCAACACGATGAAATCTCATTCCTCGAGCAATCGTGGAGATCGCATGTCGGAGTTGGTCATAGGTCTAATGTACACATACCACACGAGGAGTCCAGGTGCAGTTCGGCGGACTTGCAGCGCCACAGGCTAATAGCCTCGCAACAAACTTCGCAGCCTTTCCAGCGCCTTCCCGAGCTCGTTATGGCCACGACCGTCCGCACCAATACCCCAAAACCAGTCTTTGTCAGAATCCTGATAGATGCGCATGTCAGTCAGGAGTCGTGTTGCACACAGGGAGACGATACCTCGACAAGTTCCGCGTTTCCGGTAGAGAGGAGCTCCGTTCTGAGGTCAACATGTTGTGTAAACTTGAGGTAGAGCGCGAGCTCCATCTGGATAACACGTTTGCAGGCAGCTCGCTTAGAAATGCAAGGGAACTGACCTTCTGGACCTTGACCTGATTCCAATCATGCCTCACGTCGCCCTGCAACCTTCTTGCTTCCGCAAAAACGTCACGGGGGTATTGTGAGCATGTTCTGATGTGATGCACAAGACTTGGATTATGTTCAAACTGAAACGAGTGGTCAGAGCTTCAAAAGAGGTGTTGAATCTCAGAGAGGTCCACCTTGAAGGACTGGAATAGGTGCTCGCTTGTCGGGTACAATTCTCCATTGTAGGCGACCGGATGAGGCGAAAAGTTGGTGAATCCATAATAAGGATCTTGTTTATGATAGAAGTAGATTACTGGGCGGCCGGTACTAGATGTAGTGGGGCGTGTATGGGTTTGAGGATTGACTGCTCGCGCGCAGGTACGACTGCAATAAGGGTGGCGAAATCCATTTTCCATGAACTTGGGCCGTTTCCCACACGTCTGTGCCAGAATCAGGGTGAGATCTTTGAGAGGCACTGGGAAATATGCTGGCTGCTGGGGCCCACCTCGCACAAGTCTAAATGACCTGTCAGATCGCCATAGACCGTATTCCTAGTAGCGCTCCGTTTCCCATAAGCGACTCTTGCACAGCTGCGACTGCAAAATGGATGCCGTTGTCCGTTTTCGATGAATGCCCTATTACCGCAAACCTATCTCAATTTGTGAGTTTCTGAGTCAGAGATAGTGATACGGCTCTCACCTTGCATAGATGGTCGGACGACGGGGTTGAGAAGGGACGGGTGATCTTGTTGAGCATTTCTAGTACAGGTGAGGTGGGTGTCAGAGTGAAAGAGAAGAAGAACATCAGCTGGCATCGCCCTATGCCGCCGGCTATGTATACATAATGCTTCACCCATCCACGGACCACAGTTCGAAGACGTAGTTCGATGATATGAAGGTACACCACCTCGATCACGACACGATAGCCCGGCATTTCTTCCTCGTTTCTTGAAATCTCTTCTTCCCACAGATAGTCGCGATCGCATAGATTTAAACCTATAGATTGTACACGTGCGGGCGTACAAAGAACCTGCACTGTAACGTCCTAGTGACCAAGGAAACGTGCCCGCGAGAGGCTCCCGAATCATTTCGGCCACGCCGATAACATCCAATTTTCCAAGACGCTTCTGACTTGCCAGAGTCCTGGATCGGCTCTGGTCAGAAATACGGCAGCCCCGATAGGCAGGATGATAATCAGAAACACTCAACAAGCTCCGTACTGCCCGACTGAATGCTGCCGTTGTAGGATACGAGATCGATTGAGAACAAGATCCTGGTTCTATAGCGCAACACGACGATAATGAACCAAGTTACTCTCGAGGATGCAATCATCCTCTCCCTGGGGTCGTTCCGAACCATGCCCCGTCAAGTCGGAGAAGCTTGCTTGATGATCTGGGAAACTTGCCTGAGAACCGTAAAAATTGTCGATCCGTCGGTAGCAAGTACCCATCGGAGTCAAGGAACTGCGCTCGTTTCTCCCATCACGACCACCATGGTTCCAGGAGCTTCTCAAGAACAAGGACCATCTTGCAGAAAATCAAAACATAGCCGTCCGAGTCGCCCGGGTAACCCATAGGGAAGAGCGGAGCTCTCCGGAGAATGATATGTGGAAGAGAGTCACTCAAGCCCAGATATCGGTCTCTTGGATTGGACGGGTGCGTCTCCCAACATTCCAGGTCGAAAGACTGCAAGTGGAATAGCCAGTTCTCGTGGCAAAAGGATGGACAGCATACGCGCCTTGCCAAAGTCTGCAATCTTGACGTATGGCCCACGAGAGTGTTTGAAGTAGAGTCCAAGGAGCTTCTTGCACCTTACCAGCCCAGGGAAATTTACTTCGGGTGATAGGCAGAATTCTACCAAGGCCGTGGTCCATGGACCTATCACCTGGTCAGAGCAACTGTCTGGGTCCCGTGATAACGCGGCCGCGTCGCGCAAGTCGCGACACGCAGAATGCTTCTGAGAATGACCTTTCGACGAGGCTCTGAGGGAGATCAGGATATGTATGAAGAGTCCTAAGAGCAACGCCCGCATTGGTATTATAGATCGTACACATGTTGTCGACGTGAAATAACCCAGAAATAACTTATGTCGGAATCCTAGTGGCCACGGAAACGTGCCCGCAGCCATTCGAGAGCCTTTCCCAACTCGTTGCGACCACGCCCATCGGCACCAATCCCCCAGAATGCGTCCTTGTCAGAGTCCTGAGTGGTGTTCAGTCGTGATATGCCAGAAAACGACTGAGAGTCTTACCTCGATGAGTTCAGCATTCCCAGTGGAGAGTAACTCATGTTTCAGGTCGGAGTGTTGGGTGAACTTGAGTTCAACTGCGATTCTCATCTAGGGAAGGGTCAATAAAGTTACTTCACCTTGTCTTTGGGAAGTCTACCTTTTCGATGTTGACATCGAGCCAATCGGACCTCACCTCGTTCTGGAGGCGACGCGCTTCGGAAAAAGCGTCGCTAGGTCGTTCGGAGAAGGTCCTTATATGTTCGACAAGTGCCGGCTTGTGCTCGAACTGGAACTACGTCAAAATAATGCAGTGGGAACAGAGGTAAGAATCTCACCTTGAATGATTGGAAAAGGTGCTCGCTTGTAGGGAATCTCTTTCCGTTGTAGAAGACCGGATGCGAGGAGAAATTTGTGAAGCCATAGTGGGGATTGTGTTTATGATAAAAAGGACTTTGGGACGTGTGGATTTGACGGTAGGGGTATTCGGGGGCGTCTGTCCAGGATTGACTACAGGTTTCGTGGCGTGAGGTCTACGGCTCTGATACCGACTGGGGGGAGACGAAGGTGTCTCTTGTAACGACGGCATCTCTTGTATCGAGCGAGGTCGAGGCGGTGGTGAGGTCGGTAGGCTCTGAGGTGACGCCTGCATTTCATTCTGGGATTTACTTCGCTGGAAAGGTGATTCGCTGTTTCCGTCCGCCGCAGACAATTCCGGCAACTTGAGCGCGTTAGCGATGTCCTCATGCTCCCATTGCGAAGCTGGTATGTCGGATGTGACATAGTAAGTTCGGCGCTCCTCGACAAGCTGTACTCGCGGCCGTCGGCCCCTGGGTGATAAGGGAGTCAATGCATCTGAAGAGCATGGGGGATTCGAGGGCGTTGTAGTGATTGTAATGGCCGTGTGATAACTCATTCTGGATGGGAGATAGTATTGAGCCTTGAGAGAGCCCGTTGAACGGTGTCTTATAGCATACGCTTCATCGCCATACACAGACTGGCTTGATCGATGCAACGAGGCAGACGTGAGGCATCATGGGCGTCAGAGGAGGAAGTGTGTGACGGTATGTGACGATATGTGACTGTAACGGAGAGTAACAGTCGTAACGGCTGGGCGTAACGCTTTCTCGAACCTCCATAACCGCCGAACCCTGGCTCACCTTTGCGCTCTTGTAATATCGACAGGACAAATTCAAGCGTAAAAACTCACGCTGAGCGCCTTATCTGACCCGATGGGGGACCTCAATAATGAGTCAGAGGATGCACTACGCGATCGAGGGTCCTGTGCTGAACAGGACATTTACCACGCGTTTTACATGAAATGAATCTATGGCTACGGATAGATGGGGATGTCCGCCTTGCTTATGGTGTCTGTTTGAGCTAAGGTGTGTAATTATTCTTCTCTCTTATTATCTCCTCTTCACCAATCTTCCAGGGCAAAGACATAGACGCTCCTTCAATGGCTCAAGATTCCAGAAAGTGTAATGGGAACAAATCTATACGGCTGGTTTCGTTGAAGACCTCAAACGCCAAGTACCAGGAGTGTAGGTATCTTGTTGCGGATAGTACAGGATGGTCAACTGAACTGTTTCTCCAATCAAAGTACGGGCGCTCTTTCTACAAGGCTGGAAACACCCCCACAAGAACAGGCCTGCGATACGAGGCATCTATCTGATCGTCTACCCGTCAGAGAAACTCGAACCATACCGCAAGTACAGGTTCGTCTGACTTTTGGGGTCTCAACGAACCCCATGGCATTGATTCCATCTGTTTGTAGATCACGTATCCAGCAGCGCACACTCCGTTCTGGGTTCGACAAGGGCTCCAATGAGCAACTTCTATTCCATGGAACGACGCGCCTTTGCGCGCTTGGAGACAGTGATAGAAGCGTTGTACCTTGCTCACTCCCGAGCTGTTCTCTGTGCTCCATAATTTCCAAGTTGTACGATATCCGGAAATGCGGTGAGTAGTCTAGCCTTACAGACGTTTTTTTTCTTACATTCAAACAGGGTCGAAGCACAAATTCCGCAGGTGACTTTGCATGGTCCTTCATTTCGCTACCAAGGTCTGAAACACTGTTCTGTAGATTTGGAACTGGTATATATACAACGACCTGCTCTTCCAGTACGTTGACCAGTCTTCCAAGAGTTCGCTCACCTGATCGTCCCCGTGTAGAGGCGGATGATTACTTCGATGCTGGCGGAAAGGATTCCCAGTGCCGAGTCGCACTCGTCAACCGTGTCGTCGTTGGGAAGCCATGCATTCGACATTATAACGCAACCAATCTAGTCGAACCGCCGCCTGGTCATAACTCTGTACGTCCTTCCTCTAGTGAAGATGAGTCAGGTTGTACTCACCGCCGTCGTTGCTAGGTCGTCGGCGTGCCAGGTGCAGACCTCAACTATGAGGAAACTGTTGTTTACGACAGCAACGCTCTCCACCCCGCCTTCTTGATTGCATATTCCGATTCAAACGAAGCTCATCGTCAGTCCAAAGCTGCAGCACTCCTTTCTACTTTATTCAAGACCCCGGTGGCATCTTAAGAACGCTCAAGGACGAACTATCGACTTATTTATACGTATTTATTGTCGGCATACGACTCGACGGTTCGCACAAGACTTCCCGAATCTTCAGCACATTGCATATGTACTACATATCCGAAACCTGATACTTCATTTCCACGCCTTCAATAAAGAGAACGAGCAAGCAACCATCAAGAATAATTTACTGGGCGATACAAGTACAATGTGGCGCACACACCCGACTCTCTTCTACTTGAAGAACATGATCACATACACTGGAATGATTCCGTCGGCATCAGCTACGAAAATCGGAGCGTTTTCGGGGACCTGAAGAAGGTCAGAGTCGCGTTTCACCTCCGGGGATCACTGTGAACATACCTCGCGCTTTCGGTCAGCGATGGCAGTGCACGCTACCGAAATGCGGTATGGAGAGGTTGTTACGGTGTAGGTGAACTTATCCGAAGACGAAGGATCTCTATAGGAGTAAATTCCCTTGCCATGCCTTCTCCAGTCAGCTCGGGGTTCGCCAATTCGACATGATCCTTACCTTCCCATATGGTACGGAGCTCCGAAACCGAGGCATCCAAACGAAGACCTAATTGCGTTGCAGATCCCGCATGTCTTATCCTTGCACGTCGTCGCCGCGTTCACTCCCAGATCACAAACACACATCGAGGAGAAATAGGTTCGTGTCTCGCCGGGATGGGCGATCGATTTACTAAACCATCCCTTGTTAGTTCGAGAACTTCATAAAAGGAATGTTCCAATTCTTACCTGAACTTCTTCTGCCTGGCCTTTGCCTGGCGAGGGACGGGGATTTCGTAGATCTTCTCGACCATTGGAACAGGGTCTCCCTTTGATTTCCACGCACTCCGGAATTCATCCCGAACTAGTTTCCGTTCGTGAATGAAGGAGTGATCGTCGAGTCGTACTGTTGCTCACCTTGTTTGAAGGTCGTGTCATTCGAGTTCAACTCTTTGAGTGGCACAGCCGGGTGAATATCTGTGTCGCGTATGCACTCGATGCAAAATACCGACTGGTATTGCGGGTATACCTTGCATCCCTCGCACGCTGGGACATTTCCCTTGCGCACCGCCTCTTTCGCGTGCTCCTTCGAGCAGTAATAGGAGGAGTCACGTTTCCCAGTATTCTGACAGCCATCCAGAATACAAGCCATCGGCTGCTCCCCACTGCCGTTGCGAGCGCACGATCGACTACAGTATGGGTGTTGGTACCCATTTTCTGTGAATTTCGGTTTCGAGTGACAATTCTATTCATTGGTCAGCATAACTCGCATGGTGGTCATGGAATTTCGGCTCACCTCGCATAAATTGTTCTGAGGGAGGGGTCGGTGACGTTGTACCCAGTTCATATTCTTCAGTAGCGCGGCCATGGTGGGGAAGGGGAAGTAAGGAGAGGGAACGAGGGCTAGAATTCGAGCGAGGCTCAAATGAGCGTGCTAAATCTCCACATCAGCACGCCAACATGTGTCCACAGCCCATAACATCCACGCCGCATCCTCGTTTTCGACTCACCGCTTTCGGTCAGTTCTCGGCGGGGACGTATGCATGCTTTCGTTGCCCATATTATAAGCATGAGCACCTCCGATACCTCTTCATTCCTCACGTACACTTATCACCGCCTGGTCTTTTCAAAGCGTCATTGTTAACTCCCGGAGAGTCTGAACATCATGAGCGGAGTCGCTGCCCACATACCCCTCGCTTTATCCCTTCTCCAGACCGTGGCCTCCCAATATCCTGGTCTACAGAAAGCTCAACCCACAACCACCGTAGCGCCCGGAGCGTCTGCTGGTTCTACTTTATTGGCTACGGCACTGTCCACTCTCCCTGCCTTTCAATCACAGGGGCCTTCTCAGTCCCAGCCCCAACCATCGCAAAACATGTCCTCTTCGTCCATACCGGCGACTCCTCCCGCAACCTCGACATCGAATCTTTGTGATGTAAGTTTACCTGTCTTGGTATCGATCTTTCACCGATGCCGAAACCGTTTGTAGAGCTGTCATCTCAAGCCTAAGTACAACGACGGCCGGAAGACCCATCCTTACTGCTCGAAGAGCTGTGCGAAGGCGAAGGCAGGGGGAAGTCCCTCCGGTGGTACTTGTGATGTAAGTGTCCGTCTGGAATCTCAGCCGACATTCACATGCTCATGATCTCCAACAGTTCTGTCATTCTCGACCCAAGTATGCTGGCCATCCCTATTGTAGCAAATCATGCGCCCAGAAGGCATCCGTTGCTCAAGGTGCGTCCAGGAACCCACCAGGTAAAGTCTTCCATTTTATCGCCTAAACGAGTATTCATCGTGTCTCTGTAGGAACCTGTCAAGCTCCAGCATGTCAGAAATCTGTCTACAACAACGGAAACGGGGCTCCCGGCGATTACTGTTCCTTATCCCACAAGACGTGAGTACATTCATATTCTATGAAACCGTTAGCACCTACGCCTCGTGTTCATCGCCTGTTTTCTAGACTCGTCGAGAGCCTCTGCTTGCTTTGCCTCCAGCAGCCCAAGCAGACGCATTCTCACTTCTGCAGCAAGAAATGTGAAGACGACGCGGAGAAGCGAGGGCCGATGATATTAGAAGTCCCCGTGGGACACACGACTTTCAAGAGTGGTATGTCGTCGCTGTTGTTATCTCGCCCTCGCCGGCGTATTCATTGGGAAATTACTTCCACAGTTGCTGATCAATTTAAGTCTTCCTGGCGACATGCAGGGACCTCGTGTCCGCCGGTCAAGCGTGTATACAAGATTATTGCTACTCAGGCATCCCTCTCGGCTTACGATTCATACAAGTAAGAGATGATTCATTTAGCTTCAGCGGCACTGAACGGCTGACCACGGGGTTTCAGGGCAACAGTCGAAACTCGGGGTCAATTCGCTGCGGCTGGCCGTTCCGAGGGAAATGAGAACCGCCGGTGGCATGGTACGAAAAGAGAATGTCAGTTAGGGGACAAGGGTCAGACCCAGTTCTGTGCGACAACAACGTGTTCGCTGTGCTGCATTATCCGAACATCGTACGATATCAGTCTATGGGGAAAGAAGACGGGGTGGGGACGGTTAGTCGCTTCTGATTGTCGGGGCCTTTGCATTTCTTTGACATTCGTTCCCTTCGACATAGATTCGGCAAGGGTATCTATACCTCATCGACCTCATCGAAGTAAGTTGGCACTGGCCACTCTTCCGGAGATGTTTTCATTCTCAATCGCGATCATGACAGGTCGAACGATTACTCTCACAACGCTTGCAAATCGAATATGAAGGCTATTTTGTTGAACAAGGTCGTGGTTGGCAAGGGATGTAAGATGACACACGATAGCACATCCCTTACCTCTCCGCCAGCAGGATATGACTCGGTACGTGACTTGGAACTCGATCATCACAGCGAGTCTAACGGGAATTACTCTTAGGTGCTCGCGGAGAAGGGCGGAAGCTTGAACTACGACGAGCTGGTCGTATACACGAACGACGCTATCAGACCGTCGTACCTCGTAATGTATGAACCTTAATGTGCGTGTATCTCTAGAGCATATGTAGATCATAGCTGTATTTATATAGCAAAGGAGTAGACTGTACATATATTATTATCTACGCGTCCGCATGGAAGTCCAGTAATCATACAATGTAAAGTCCTATTGAACATATGAATATGGAGATGAAAGTCAATGTACATTTTATGCGGAACCAGAGTGAGCGACAGATAGTCAAGTGGTTTCCGCGCCCGCCTTCCAAGCCTTGATCATGGGTTGAGCAGACAGCCACGCCAGCCATACCAGGGTCCCCGCCGCGCCAGTGAGCACCACGCTGTGATTGGGAATTTCAGTGCCATTTCGGCAAAACCTAGGAAGGCCTGAGGTACTCACATTTGAACAATCGAAAGAGCTTCATGCGTAGGTTCAGCTCAGCCTAGACCACGCTGTCGGAAAGGCACTCACCAAACAGAGCCCGTATCTGATGACAATAAACCAACGACGCACAGTTCCCCCGCAGAAACAAGTCTGGAAGAGCGTTGCTCAAGAGTGTTGACCCGACGACGTAGAAGATCCAAGTCAATAGTACCCAAATGATTTGTGCGCCAATTGAGGATATCGGACGCCCAGACCACGTTGGATGCATGAAAAGTAAAGTGTAGGTGCCTGCAATAACTGATGTCCACGCCGCACAGAAGCTTCAACGGGGTTGTCATTCATCATATCCCCTCGGGTCGGAATGTGCACTCACAGAAGCATTCGTACGCTGACACGGGTTTGGTTATTCGGATAATTCGAGAAGAAGTGGTACTGAACGAGCAACCAGGCGGAAATTCCTATCTGAAGGCAGTTTGAGCCCAGTTTGCGAACGCAGCACAGAATAGGGCTCATACCTGAGATAAGGCATTCAACACGATAAAACCATATGTAACTGTGGGAGAAGAGATGTGAGCTCGGCCTGAGAAACGAGTTAGCTGAATGTGAACGTACACGGGGCATAGCGCTGCACGACGGTGCCGGATTTTTTGTTCATTGGGCGAATTTTGGCTGCGTCTTTCGCAGAGCGGTAGCTCCATAAGAAGGCGACAATATACAGCATGCTTGTTATCACCACAAGGAATGTGACGACAGAAGTGAGGGTTTTCGATATCCCCGAGTTGCTGGCGTATACATCCCCTAAAGCCGGGCTGACAGGTATACTGTCATTCGACGACGGGATAGGATAAGCTGATGAGATGGGAAGAGACATGGGGTCTGATGAACAGGCGAGTGCTTGACAGTCGAATCCGGAGTGGTCCTATATAGTATATGAAGTAGCGTAGTAAGACGGCACATCAGCCACCTGAAATCCTCGTGGCTGAGGACTATTGAAACATGCCAGTCCAACGATGCAGCTCCAGTCCAGAGGGGTATGAAATCGCCTTGAATAACGTTCGGGTAGCTCTAGTCCGGGGAGGGATCGGTCGCTCACGTTAGAGTTCTTCGCGCGCTTTAGTTAGCAAGGGAATCTACTATTGAGAAGGGCTCGGAATCCGGGTTGAACTTGGGCAATTCGACATGGCGTAGGGCCCACCGAGAACGTGGTATGTCATACGATTGAAATGAGACGGCTCAAGCGGGGGCTGAATGTGGTTTATGCACTTGCGCACAGGCAGCGGCGGAAAGACACACGGTATCTCTCACGATCAGAGAGGACCGCGTAAAAGTTTCCGAATGGTGTGTAGAGCGTGGGGATGGTGTGAGAGAAACGAGGTGTACGAATTGACCACAGGGGCAACGTGCAGTCACGGAGAGTTCGAAGAGCGTGCGACCCCAGTAAAGAGACCACTGTGACTTCGCATACGTTCAGTAATCGAGGGCGACAGCGGGCACTTACACGACTAGCCGCTCCATATGGCCGGGGTTGAGGATAATGGTGCCGGACACATGGAGACAAAGCCTACAACCATAATGGTGACATTCCCACCCTGCCCTGTGAAAGCTGAGGAGGAGGAAACTCCGATATTCAGGAGAAAGGACAGACTGATAGAGATCCTACTACGAATTCGGCACGACCACCCTGGAGGAGATATCCCGGGAAGGGGGTCTACTGTCTCGTCATCTATGCTCTACAATATAGTGTCGCGGCACAGGAGTGCTGAGCTGAAAGGAGCCGTGGCCAGGGACGCAATCGGGGCTCGCGTGGTCCCCAATCAAAGCAAGGTGGTAATATTCCTGGCCTGTAGCGCCTTCGACACCCACTAAAGGTGATACACCAAATCTTCGCGTTGATGAGGCTGAACGAGCGTGCTGCCAGGTGGAGATGTTGCTTCAACGGGGTGAATTTTCTTTGAGTCAAATTCAGGGCTACAATTTAGATTCGTGAGTGCGATCAGTTAAGATAGATGGGACTCGAGGATTGATCTCACAGTTGTTTCTCGGATCTTGGTGTGCTATTGGTCATGGTGGCTGAGAAAGTAAAGATATAAGTGTACCTACGTCCAACTGAGGATACCACTGGTCGTGGGATGTCTAAAGTGCGTGCAACGAACTTCAAGTCACGAACTGAAGACAGGGGGCGACCGAAGCATGGCTTGAAGGTAAAATTGAGGTATGGACGTGTCTTGCTAGTCGTGAGCCACCCGATTGAAAGGATAAATATGGTGAGAATACTAGGCTGTTGAATCTTAAGTTGGTTACAATATGAATAGCAAAAGGTTAAGGTAGGGGTGTCGATATATGACAGAGAACCTAGTCACTCGAAAGAAATCACCACCAGTCTCCAAAGCTAATTCTCCAAGGTGAGGTCGATTGTCTCCCCAACGATAGGTTCTCGCTTGATCTTCTTTCGCGGCCGTTCTCCGTCTCGCTTAGCCCGAATAGCGTCTATCTCCCGCTGAGGCGTTGTTCAGCACTCGAAATGGAAGATGAACCATGTCGAATCACCTGAAGATCCTTGAGCCGTTCAGCGTCTTCGTCATCCTGGTCTGAGTGGTCTATAATTTCACCGTCAGAATCGAGTTCCATCTTGTACCGTTTGCGAGTGGTGCGCCTGGGGACAGGGCGGGGCGGTGAAGGAGATGTTCGTTGGGTGGCTAGTGGTGGTGGGGCGATGTCCTCTGCTTGAAGGATTCCTGCCAGTTTTTCAGTTCAGGCTCTTGAGTGGAGCAAGTACGAAAATGGAGCCCACCTAGCGGCCTATACTTGAAGTTGAATACGGCAACAGGAGGGCCTATCCTTTCAACTTCTGTGAAGAACATTGCGTGGGTTGCCACGGAACGTTCGAAACTTCATCTGTTCAGTTGCAAAGTCCGGAAAGTTGTAGGTTATACGCACCTCGTTTGATGACTGATTCCTTTCTTGGTTTTCTCGTGAAAGATTCTCATTTCCGGAGCTTTGTTCTGAGACTCCAGTCCTTTGGAGATAACACGGACTTGGAATATTTGAAGCTTGATCAAACCTATGTCTGGAGCAGGCGGTGCCGAAAGCAGGGCGTAGTCATCTTTGAACATGGTTCAAGATTAGGGATACCATTTCAGCATAGAATAAGCCAGGTACCTGATGTTGCTATATTGGAGAAGGTGTAGGGAACCTTCGTAGTGGACGTTGTGTACAAAGCGTCTGTAAAAGCCTCGTGCGGTATTGTCTGGTCGTCGCGATCCATCACAGATCCACCACCATGGTGACCATCGATGGTTACATATCTAGCTGTTGGGAGTCGGTATTTCTGGTCGGTCCAATGAACTGCATACGTCTGCGAGTACAAATGAACACTCGATGCTGTTCTGGGAGCTCAAGCCTCGGGCCTCATGATACGCACTTTGCCTACCTCTGACGCGATCCAACAAGTAGCGGTCAGACTCCCTTCATCGACCTGAATATCATATTCCTCCAGATTCCTCCCCTCTATGCGAACTGAGGCAGAAAAATTGCCTATTCTGGGCATGGGTGCGTTGCAAGGTCAAAGTAGAAGGACACCACCAGTCAACAAAGTGATTTGAAACACTGTTGAGTATGATCATGAGTTCGCCAGAGGCTCTCGTATTTACGGTAAGTGTCACTTACAAGACCGTCGAGCGTGCTCAAAGTCGATTCACGAATTACTGAGCGGCCTGTAGTCAAGGGAGATCGTGGTCAAGAGCAAGAACAGTTAGGCGCTCGGACACCAGTCCTGGGAATCATGTGCCTCACGTACCGCATCTGAGGCTCTGAGCAACGTTTCCACTTCATAGACAACCTTTCGTTAGAATACACGTAGAAAAGTGAATGATGATACGGTATACAGGGATATTAGTCGCGAGTAATGTAGTTCTTAGATCGATAAACTGTAATCGAGTGGCTCAACATCTGGCACTAGTCCTCTGTCAAGTCGATCGTCAACCCGACAATGGGTTCCCTCTTGATCTTCTTGCGTGAGTGATCACCTTTCTTTTTCTGCTTTCGGAGAGCTTCCAGTTGCCGCTGAGCAGGAATTGAGGACAACTACTCAGTAACATTCTGATAGTGATGAATCCGCGACTGACCTCAAGATCCGCAATTTTTTTTGCGTTATCATCGTTGTCGTCTTCTTCGTCATCGGATTCAACGATCGGTTCTCCGTCCGAATCAAGCTCTACTTTGCATCAAGTTCTCTTCTGAGGAACTCTTGATGGGATGTCGCGCTGGGGAGAGGGTGATGCGGGCTGAGGAGGGGGCGGAGCGATGTCCTGTGCCTGGAGGATCCCTGTAAAACAATGATCGGTCAGATAGACGTGGCTGAACGGGAGTGCGGATACCTAAAGGCCTGTATCTGAACTGAAAGGTCGCCACTGGTGGGCCCAGTGGTTCAGTTACGACTTTCGTCCTCTTCCTGACGATGATGTCTGGTTGGTCATAGCTGGACGTTCGTATTCAGACCTTTTGGCACTCAGCAAGAACTTGCTGAATGCACCGTACCTAGTCTGGTGATTGATCATTTTCTTGGTTTTCTCGTGGTACGTTTTGGCAGCAGGGACGGGTGGAGCCCTTCCAAGCAAGTCCGTCTTCAAGAACCCGAACATTCTGAAGCTTTATCTGGATCATCCCTATATCCGGAGTCGCTGGATCGCAGAGAAGACTATCTTCGTCTATAATTCGTTTAGGTTTTGTTGTGAAGAATAGAGGTACAAGAACACACCAGAAACCTTCACATTTGAAAAAGTGAACGGCTTGCAACTCGTTTCAGCCACATATATACCCTCTTGACACACCGTTCGTCGCAGTTTATCCAATAAAAATCCGCCGCATTATGGCCATCTACCTGAACCCAGCCCACGGCCGGCGAAAGGAACGTGTCACGGCACCAGTGTAATTTGTATGGCTGGCCAATAGTCAGGTCTTCCGTATTGCTCGAAGTGAAGAGTTGACGCGATTTCGGCATACCTTCCCAACCTCCGATGCGATCCAACAGGTGACCGTCTTGGTTGCTTCGTCGATTTGGGCGTCGTATTCCACGAGAGGTTGATCGTTTACGGTGACCCAAGCCGAAAATCTATCGTATTGCAGCATTATATTGCTTTCCTGCGAGTGCGTGGAGACTCTTCAAACAAACGAGTACACAGAAGGCAGGTCAAACGACAGGGGATCAGGGCGATTGACAACATGTAAGGCTACACTGCAGCACGCGCCGAGGTATCGAGGACAGTTCCGAGCCTCAACTCTCTTCAGGCAGTAAGAACTTATGCGGTGTCAAAGAAAGCAAGAAATCGCGAGAGTGGCACTGGTAGTAGTGGAGGAGAGCGCGGTAGTCACGCGCCAAGGGATATCCGGTCGAAGTTCCCGTGGTCACCTGCCAATTGTATATGACCCTGACGCGACGCGCGTCGCGACTCGTGGGTGGTTCTCTTCCTCTCTCCTCGGTCTTGGTATCTTTTCTCCTGTGTGGTCTGAGGTGAGTTGCTATGATATATTATCTAGGGGTATCGTTCTCTGGTAGTATATTTTTGGTAAAGGATAGGTACAGCAAGCCATACCTGTGCGATGATTGTGTTCAAGAAAGGTCGTCGAGTGAGCTAAACGCGCAAGATTAGGGAGGATCGAGGTTAAGGACAGGAATAGATAGATAGGCGCCCATGCCCCAGGCTCAGGAGAACGTGCTTCGTGTCCCGCGATCTGAATAAAGCTGATCAAGAGGTAGACCTGTGAAAGGCCCGTTATGAGCAAGCGTTGAACATGGTAAAAAATTGCAGCTGAAGTGCGAACGTGTCCGGTCAGTTGTGGACGATGGGAATACTAATATATTGAATCTTAGCCTTTACAATACGACTAGCAGAGGTTAAATTAAGTGCATAGAGATATAAAGAGGAATCCAAACATCCAAAGGAAAACCATTACCACCACTCCCTAGAGTCAATCGTCCAACGTGAGGTCAATCGTCTCCCCGACGATAGGCTCTCGCTTGATCTTCTTCCGTGGTCGTTCACCGCCTCTCTGGCTCTGCTTCGCTCGAATGGAATCCTTTTCCCGCTGAAACGTTGGTCAGTGTTTGAGCCAGAGAGATAAGCGATGACAGTTACCTGCAGTTCCTCGAGTCGTTCACCGTCAGATTCGAGTTCAATCTTGTATCGTTTCCGACTGGTGCGCTGTGGAGTAGTGCGAGGTGGGGATGATGATGTTCGCAGGGTAGGCGGGGGACGTGGAGCAATGTCTTGTGCTTGGAGGATACCTAACATTCGAGCAAATAAGGTTTTCGCAGAAAGAAAGGAATGGACACCAGGAAACATACCAAGCGGCCTGTACCGAAAATGGAATGTAGCAACAGGAGGACCCAGTTTATCGCTCAGTATGGCCCGGACTTCTGGTACCGGTACTGAATGTTCAAAACTTGCGACGAAAGGTGAATATGAGAGACCTGTTAATTATCACCCGTAAGTACCTTGTTTGATGGCTAATTCCTTTCTTTGTTTTCTCGTGGAATGTTCTAGTATCGGGAGTCTTGATGCTGGTGTACTCTTCTCTCCCCCAAACATAGACGTTGTGCATTGTAAGCTTGATCAAACCCACATCGGGCGTAGCTGGTGCGGAGAGAAGAGCCTGCTCATCTAAGAACATTGTCAAACACATGGGATTACTATCAAGTTCAGCTGAATACCTGAAGTTGTTATATTTGCGAAAGTGAAAGGAACTTTTGTCGTGGAGGTTGTATACAAGCCGTCGTTAGTTGTTACGACTCGCAGGTTGCCTATAGGTATACGCTCTGTGATGAGTCCCCCACATTGACGTCCATCGATTTCTACATCCGCGCTCGTGGAAAACGGGGATCTGTGGTTGGTAGAAATGACTGCATAATCCTGGGTGACTGCCTCAGCCTTTCGCGAGCACAAACCCGAGCACGAAACACACCTTGCCTGCCTCTGATGCGACCCAACAAGTAGTAGTTCGATTCGCCTCGTCAAACTGAACATCATATTCCTCCAAATCGTTCCTGTCTACTCGAATAGAAGCAGAGAAATCACCTATTCTAGGCATGGATGCATTGCAGAGTCAAAGCACAAAGGCACAACGTCGACACGAGCCAGTGGCATGGCAAGGATATTCAAAAGCTGTTGATTATCAGATCTTCAATGATTCTCGCAGTATTCACAGTATGTAGCACTTACAAGTCTGTTGCCCGCGTTTATGTTCGATTCACTAGCTCGGGTCAGCAAACGAGGGAGATGTCCGAGATGGTGGTCAAAAGACAACAATAGATACGCGCTCGGCCCGGTTTGGCGCCTACACCTGATTTTGAGCAACTTCAGTCTACCGTTGCAGCCTGGATGTGTACGGCCCAGCAGATTCTGATGTAGTATACAGGACTTGGTGAGTCAGCCGGCTCCGCTGGCAGGTCCGAATTCGCAAGTTCAAGTTGAGCAAACAAGGGTCAAGACTCAAACCTGATGCTCACTAAATTGAATTAGTTCAGGACAACTCACAAGAAGGTCATATTTGTTGGTGACAGGACTGGGGACAGAATCCAACAATGTGTGGCTGGCCAAGTCATGTAGTAGCTTTATTGGTAGACACGAGAGGGATGGAGGGGAACATGTGGTAGCATTCCTAGTCAAGTCGGACGGCCATAGAAGAGTGTGGTCACTATTTTAATGGTGCCATCTTTTCTGGGCTGCTCGTCGCCCGGCCTTCGGCCGGCTCCTCGCAGCCCACTAGCCAACAGTAATCACAATGGACTTGGTGAAATATGATCATTGTAGCAACAAAGACCAAAAGGTGTGAGTTGTGTTAGGTGGGGCGAATGGGATGGTTTTGGGAGAAAGGAATGGGTGAACGGGTTGGTAACTTTGAGTTAGGGCGCAGGGCTTTGAGGGCGTGTGAAAAGGTGACCAAATCGGATACAGCTTCTGGCTCTGTCCTGAAGCTTGTCCAAAAAGGGGAGGAAGCCTTGACGCGTGAGAGAATCACACTAAATTAGGAAGGAGACGCCGAAAAGGGCGGCACTTCGGACTATATCCGGTAGAAAACTCTCACATCTTAAGCTTTGGTGAAAAATTGTTTCCAGGACGGAAAAAGCCTAATTCTCGTTCCTCGAATTCGGAATCATCAATTGCGAATAAAATAGTCCTTAGATGAGGTATAAACTGTATTACTAATCCTTCGTCAAATCAATCGTCAGACCGACAATTGGTTCTCTCTTGATCTTCTTGCGTGAGTTCCCTTTGTTCTTCGGTTGACGAAGAGCTTCCAATTGTCGCTGAGAAGATCTTAAGGACAATTATGCCTTTCCCTTGGATAAAGATCGGTGACTGACCTCTAGATCTGCAATCCTCTTTGCATTATTGTGATCCTCCTCGTCCTCATCATCAGATCCAGCGATTGGTTCTCCGTCCGAGTCAAGCTCCACTTTGCATCGCGTCCTCTTCTGAGGGACTCTCGGTGGGCTGTCGTGCGGGGGAGAGGGTGATGCGGGTTGAGGAGGTGGACATGGAGCAATGTCTTGTGCTTGGAGGATTGCTGGAGAGCAATGACCACGGTCAGATAGAAGCGGTTGAGCGAGGTTAATATCCTGAGGTACCTAAAGGCCTGTATCTGAATTGGAAAATCGCTACTGGGGGGCCTATGGGTTCAGTTCTCATCAACGTTCTTGTAGGGATATTTATTTCTGGTTGGTTGAAACTAAAAAAAAAACACGTCTTCATATGAGTTGTTCACGGTGAGTACAATCATACCTAGTCTGGTGAGTGATCATCTTCTTGGTTTTCTCGTGAAACGTTCTATCAGCGGGAGTAGTTTGTCCGGGCCAAGGAAGTCCGCTCCCAAGGATCCGAACATTTGAGACCGTTGTCTGTATCAGTCCCATATTTGGATCTGAGGGAGCAGAGAGAAAAGCAGTTTCGTCTAGGTGAAAGTTCAGAAGTAGCAAGGATCAACAGAGCACAATAACGCACCGGTTGTCTTCACCTTCGAGAAAGTGAATGGTCTGCAAGTTGTAGCAGTCTCATATATGCCCTCTTTGCAGCTAGTTTGGGAAGCTTTCTCGTCCTGTTTCACAAGTCCCCCGCACTCATGGCCGTCTACCTGAACCAAGCCCCTGGTTGGCGAACAGTACTCGTCGTCACGCCACCATACTCTGTATGGCTGTCAAAAATAGTCAGATCTGCCATTTCACTTGATAAATGAGGAATTGAAGCCTTTCTGACGTACCTTCCCCTCCTCCGAAGCAATCCAGCAGGTAACCGTATTGGTTTCCTCTTCAACTTGGACATCGTATTCTTTGAGAGACTTATCGTCCACGGTAATCCAAGCAGAAAATTTGTTGTGCTGAAGCATGATAATGCTGTCCTGCAAGTAGATGACCAATTTCCAATCGAGTACACAAAAGGTGTTTGTCTGGTCAAGTTGGTAAAACTGTGGTCAGGAAGGTCATCGACACGTATATTTACACTATAACGCGCGCCTAAGATTTTGAGATTCCGCAACAAAGACTTTCACGATGTCAAAGAAAACAAGAGATTGCGAGAAGAGTGGTAGGGAGTGGCACTTTGTGGCACTGGTGGCAGTCGGAGTGGAAAAGAGCGCGACGGTCACACACAATAAAAGCATTCAGTTGAAGTTCCCACGGTCACCTGCCAACCACCTGATCCGACACGGCGCGCGTCATGGGCAGTTCTCTTCCTCCTTTGGCCTTGATGGCTTCTCGCTTTCAAAGCAGCAGGAGCGGGATTGGAAGATTATGTGACCGTCATGGATTATACAAAGCTCACTGGCTCACCCTATCAATCCTGACTGGCCCACAGTGGAATTAGTCTCCAGCCTACTCGATTCTAAATTCGGTTACTATAGATGCCACTGAAAATGGGCGTGATTCAATTCATGAGTCGTCGAGTGCTGGGCAAATGGAGGACGCTGTACTGCTAGAAGATAGATAAGTCTCCTGGTCCCGGGACTGCCTCGTGTCATCTTCACATTTGCAGGCGCATCTGGGTGGCTCTGGTACAGAGGGAACCCTTTATACGGTCTGGATAGGTAAATTACTGTGATATATATCACCTCAGGGTATCATTTTCCAGTATCGAAGCTTCTAGTAGAGCAGAAACATTCAAGAAAGGTTGTCGAGTGAGCCAAACACATAATGATATTATTCTGTCAAGCCCATCGTCAATCCGATGTTTGATCTTCCCTTGATCTTCTTTCGTGGTCGATTTATGTTTATCTGCTTTTGAAGAGCTTCTAGTCGCCGCTGAACAGGAATTGAGGGCTAGTATACTATAACATAGACTGGCGACTGACCTCTAAATCCGCAAGCTTCTTCGAAAACTCGATGTCCTCGCCATCAGATCAACCCGTTTCTCCGTCCGATTCAAGTACCACCTTGCATCTTGACCTCTTTTGAGGACGGCTATCTCGCGGAGGAGGGGGTGATACACATTGTAAATTAGGACCTGGAACGACGCCTTGCGCTCGGAGGATCGCTGGAGGACAATGGCCGGTTAGACAGCGACTAGACGAGCGTACTACCGTGGGGTACCTAAAGGCCTGTATCGGAATTGAAAGGTCACCACCGGTGGACCTAATGATTCAGTTTTAGCTCTTGTCCATTTCCGGATGGCGACATCTGGTTGGTCGTGACTAAACGTCCACAATCAGACCTTTTGGCATTCGGCATGAATAAGCATCTTACCTCGAGCTCGTTTGAAGATTGACCATCTTGCTTTTCTTCTGGTCGGCATTGGAAACGCCGCTGCTGCCCGTCCAAAATCCTCTTTGAAGGACCCGAACATTCTCAATCTTTATCTGGATCAACCCTATGACCGAAACCGCTGAAAAGAAAGGACTGTTCTCGCCTGTATCCCGTTGATAGTCGGCTGGAATCAGAGAGATACAGCTACACACTGGAAGTCCTCATGTCCGCGAAAGCGAAGGGCTTGAAGCTCGTCTCAGTCACATGGAGACCCTCTTTGCACCTGGATCGCTTGGATTTAATTTCCCTCATCTGAACCACTTTCCCACCACATTCGTGGCCATCTGCTCGAACCCAGCCCACAGTCGCCGAACGATACTCGTCGTCGCTCCAATGTACTTTGTATGGCTGTCCAAATGGTTAGGCCTTCCATTTTACTTGTGTGATAGGATAAGAATCGACGCGTTTTTAACGATGAACCCACCTTCCCCGCCTCTGAAGCAACCCAGCAGGTAACTGTGTTGGTTGCCTCTTCAACTTGAACCTCGTATTCTTGAAGAGGTTCATCATCCACGGCAATCCAAGCCAAAAATTTATTGTATTGAAGCATTGATATGGCGTTTCTTGAAGAAATTTTGCAGTGTCGAAGAGAGTATACGAGAGATTGCGAGGAAGGAATCCAGCGTGAGTGCAGTAATGGTAGTGGAAAGTGCCAACCACGAGCACACGCCACGAAGGTATTCAATTCAGTTCAAGGTTCTCACGGTCACCTGCTAACCATATATGACACAGGCGCGTCGCGCTTCAACAAGTTGACGACACTGAAGATAACATACTCAAGTCGTTACACGAGCCGTAAGTTGTATGCAGCTGAGGGAATGCATCTTCCAGGCACATCTGGGTAGCTCTGGCCTGAAGGAAACCTCATGTGCAATCTGAATATGTGGAATACTATGGTATATTTTAGAGTCCTAGCCGCCAGTAGCGGAGCTCTGGAAATAGAGAAAGATCAAAGAAAGATCCGAGTGAGGCTGCCGCCTGCTAATCCTCTGTCAAGTCGATCGTCACCCCGACAATCGGTTCTCTTTTAACCTTCTTGCGTGGGCGGTCTTTATTGATCTGCTTGCGGAGGGCTTCGAGTTGTCGCTGAGCGGAGATTGAGGACAAGCAGTATATTTTAACATAGATCGGCGACTGACCTCTAGATCCGCAAGCTTCCTTGCATTCTCATCACCCTCGTCGTCAGACTCAGCAACCAGTTCTCCGTCCGAATCAGACTCTGCTTTGCATCTAGTCCTCTTCTGAGGGATTCTTATTGAACTGTCATGCGGTGGTGAGGGTGATATGGATTGGAGAGGAGGTCGTGAAGCAATGCCTTGTGCTTGGAGAATTGCTGGAAGACAATAATCAGTCGAATAAAGGTGGATGGACGAGCATACTGCCGTGGGGTACCTAAAGGTCTGTACCGGAATTGAAAAGTCACCACCGGTGGTCCCAATGATTCGGTTCTTGCTTCTGTCCTTTTCCGGATGGTAATGGCTGGTTGGTCAAAACTGGACTCCCATAATCAGATCTGGACCTTTGGGCTTCCGGCAAGAACATGCACCGTACCTAGTCTGGTGAGTGATCATCTTCTTGGTCTTTTCGTGGAACGTTTTGGCAACAGGGACGGGATTGCCCTTCCAAGCAAGTCCGGTTCGGACCACCCAGACATTCTCGATCTTTATTTGGATCAGTCCTATATCTGCCACCGTTGGATCAGAGAGAAGACCGTCCTCGTCTTTTTATATTTCGGTGAGAACTCGCTGGAGGAAGAGACAAAAACACACCGGAAACCTTCACGTTAGAGAAAGTGAAAGGCCTACAACTCGTTTCGGTCACATATAGACCCTCCATGTACAAAGGATGATTGGATTCCTCCGTTCGGGTCCCTTTTCCACCACATTCATGGCCGTCTACCCGAACCCGACCCATGGTCGGCGAACGGAATTCCTCGTTATGCCAATGTATTTTGTAAGGCTACCCAATAGTCAGTTCTCCCACTTTGCTCAATCAGTGAATATTCGGCGCGTTCTCGACATACCTTGCCCGCCTCTGAGGCAATCCAGCAGGTTACCACCTTGGTTTCTTCTTCAACTCGGACATCGTATTCTCCGAGAGGCTTGTCGTCCACAGTAATCCAAGCTGAGAATCCATCGTATCGGAGCATCCTTTCGCTTGGCGAGTAGATGGCGAAGAGTTAATGGAGTACGCAAAGGACAAAATCTGAAGATAGAAACAACGGTCGGGATGGTTGTCAGCACGGAGAACCACGCTATAATTCACACCAAGATATCGCAAATACTCCCGGGCTCTTTCCAAGCAGCAAGAACTTTCCTGATGAGTTTACGATTTCGAAGAAAGCAAGAGATTAGTGGGAGTGGAGCAGTGGCAGAGGATGAAAGGGGCAGAGCGCGACGGTTACGCGCCACGAGGCAAAATTTGCACGGTCACTCGCCAATCACGTATCTGGTAATGCTGACCAGGACCGTTGAGTCTTGACGCGCGTGACGCACCATTGCCAAAGCGCCCTCATTTCTCAGCAGTTTTGGCCGGAAATTGACATCAGGGGTTCATATGTTTTCACCAAAACTCCGCCTGGGTTCCGACAAAATCGATATCTTGAGGAATCAGAAGCTTACTTGACCGTCAAGGATCGCCCAGGGTACACTCGCTGTCTATTCTTCCCGTCTGCCAGCTGGAAATTAGTTTCAAACTTCAAGTCCGAATTGATGACGCTAACGATGGTATACAGAGTCGATATACAGATCGCTAAACGGGATACAGTCGAGGGGGATCGTGACCAGTGACAGTAATAGACAAGCCCACGGGCCCTGGGACGGTGCTTGGCGTCACCTTCGCATTTGGTGGGCGCATCCTGTGTGGCTCTGGTCCAGAGGGAACCCTTTGTGTGGTTGGGATACACGTGGATCACTATGATATACTATCCGAGCGTATTGGTCGCCAGTATTGTTCTTGGGAGAGGAAAAATGTTCAACACAGGCCATCGAATGCAAACTTGGCATTGAGTTGGCCAAATGCCCGCTAATCCTCTGTTAAATCGATCGTCAGCCCGACGATTGGTTCTCTCTTGACCTTCTTGCGCGGGCGATCTTTCTTCATCTGCTTGCGGAGGGCTTCCAGTTGTCGCTGGACAGATATCTATTGATGTCGACACTTTCCACCATAGATGAGTGACTGACCTCTAGATCCGCAAGCTTCTTTGCTTTCTCGTCGTCCTCATCATCAGATACACCGATAGGCTCTCCATCCGAGTCAAATTCCCCCTTGCATCTGGTTCTCTTCTGGGGCATTCCAGTGAGGCCGTCTCGGGGAGGAGAAGGTGATATACGTTGAGGCGGAGGACGCGGAGCGATGCCTTGTGCTTGGAGGAACGCTGGAAGACATTGATTATCAGTCAGACGAAGGTGGCTGAGCGAGCGTATCGCGACGGGGTACCTAAAGGCCTGTATCTGAATTGGAAGATCGCTACCGGTGGACCCAACGGTTCAGTCACTAATCTCGTCACTTCCTCGATGGGGATGTCTGGTTGGTCGTAACTGGACCTCCTTTATCAGACCTTGTAGCATTTAGCATAAACATGCATCACACCTGGTCTGATGATTGATCAGCTTCTTAGTTTTCTCGTGGTATGTTTTGTCAGTAGGAAGAGTGTCGCCCGGCCAAGCAAGTCCACGTTCAAGCACCCGAATATTCTCGATCTTTATCTGGACCAAGCCCATCTCCGGAGCGTCAGGATCAGAAAGGAGTCTGTCTTCGTCTGTATTTCGATTGCATTTCGTTGAGAATCACTTGGAGTAGGAGACGTATAAGAACACACCGGAAGTCTTCACTCTTGAGAAAGTGAAGGGCCTGCAACTCGTTCCAGTTACATATAAACCCTCTTTCTTCATCGTCTGCCTAGCTTGCTCCGAGCTTCTTGTCAATCCACCACACCTATGGCCATCTACCCGAACCCAGCCCGCGGTCGGTGAACGAAATTCGTCATCACGCCAGTATACTTTGTATGCCTTCATCCAAGAATCAAGATTCTCCTTTCTCGACAGATGGCAAGTCGAGGCGTTTGGGACATACCTTGCCTACCTCCGACGGGATCCAACAGGTGACCATCCTGGATTCCTCGTCAACTTGGACGTCGTATTCCTTGAGGGGCTCATCATCCACGGTTATCCAGGCCGAGAACTTGTTGTATTGGAGCATGAGGCTGCCCGTTCACAAGTAAAGATTGAAGAGGAATCGAGGATCTTCAATCGACTATACAAAGACAGAGTCTGAGGGTCATCAAATGAGATCAAACGGTCAGGATGGTTGAGATTTGACACATGATACGCACCAGAGTCTAAAGATACCTGTCTCCAAATCCTGAGTTCGTTCGAGAAGATAACAGGCTTTTGCAATGTCAAAGGAAGTGCGAAGTTTGCGATAGACTCAGAGTATCTATGGGAAGAGCGCAACGGTCACGCGGCGCCAGGGCAGGCCAGGGCCCAGGACCCCGGACTCCGATTCAGTTGCAAGTTCTCGCGGTGGCACCTGCTCACCGTGTCCGTACCCCTGACACGACGCGCTTGACTCGCCGAACCTCCTTCTGTCTTGGACGTGTCGATTTTTGTCATTCTCTGAACCACCGTAGCAGAATCCGAATTGCCAAGCCCATGCGAGATGCAATTACACTCCTATCAAATCTGGCTGCAATTGACAACAGGTTCGTGCGTTCGCACCAAAACAATCCACCTGAGTTCCGACGAACTCGATTCGATGACTCTGAGGGATCAGAATGTTGTCCATGCGACTCAACTGCGACATATTGATACCTACCACCGTATACGGGCTCTACGGTACTCATGAGACCTTGAGAATACTTGGTTCTTCCGCGTTTGACTACCATGCACATGTTAACCAGACTATCAGCAGTACCCCATATGCCTCCTAGAAACGTTGATCACTGCCAGAAGCTCTCCAACTGCTCAAAATGGTCACTGTCCAGTGCCACTTCTTCACCATGTTGGGTTCGGTGTAGGTCCGGAAGAGCCGAAATTCTCCCGCCTAATTGGTCGGACCGGGAGACTCCGACCGATTGGGTGCGGCGATAATTCTGGGGTTGTACAGCTTGTCACTGGTTTCCTTTCTCTTTCTCTTAAGTTTCTCTCTTCCACCTTCTCCCTCATTCACTCTTTTTATGTCTTCCGCCGTTGACGAGAAATGGATTGGCCTCTCGCTAGCCGTCTCTAGCTCAATGGCAATTGGGATGAGTTCTATCATCATGAAGAAGGTGGGTGACGCTCGCGGCAATTCTCCTCTCTCAATCGCTCAAGGTCTATTGCAGGGACTCAACGCCTCGGGAAACAATGCCTCTGATACCTATGCGTATTTCAAGAATCCTGTTTGGTGGGCTGGGATGTTTGCTTGTACGTTCTCCACTCTTGCCAACGTGTTCACGAACTAAAGATAGCTTGCCGTTAGTGGGCTTGGGTGAAGGTCAGATATCGCTCGTAAAGGCTCAAAATCATAGGAGTACTGAAAATTTCCCAGTCGCCAACTTTGCTGCCTACACGTTTGCCCCACCGATCCTTGTCACGCCTTTGGGAGCTCTCAGTGTGTTGATTGGGTACATCCTCAGAGTATCGCCGCCCATGCTGTTTTCTTACAATTGCCTCCAGCGCTGTGCTCGCTTCTTTTCTACTCAATGAACACCTTGGTCATCTCGGTCGACTTGGTTGTACCCTGTCCCTTCTCGGTTCGCTCATTATCGTCCTACACGCTCCTGAAGACAAACCAATCTCAACAATCACTGAAATCATCAACGACGCGTCGCAACCACCCTTCCTTTTCTACGTCTTCTTTTCGGTTCTCTATGTCACCTTCGCCATATTCTATATCTGCCCACGATACGGCCAGCTGAACCCGGTCGTTTACATCTCGGTTTGCTCCATCGTCGGCTCCATTGGCGTAATGGCAATGAAAGCATTCGGAATCGCGGTCAAGCTCACATTCAGTGGGAGCAATCAATTCGTGTACCCCAGCACCTGGGCGACGGCCATTGTTGGCGGGGGTTGTATCTTAATGCAGATGGCGTACCTGAATAAGGCGTTGGACAGGTTCAGTGTCAACATGTGCGTCCCTGCTCTCTTTTCTTCCCCTTTTTTCCCTATGTATCTAATCGTCCCTTTTTACAGTGTGAACTTGATCTACTATGTATTCTTCACGACGTCGACTATTTCTGCCTCTGTTATCCTGTTTCAAGGATTCAACACCACAGACGTTACGGACATCATCTCCCTGTTCGCCGGGTTCGCAGTCATTCTGCTTGGTGTTTACGTCCTCAACCTTTCCCGCAATAACACGAATCCCTCGAATATCGGACAGCAAACACAATCACAAACGCGGCATTCCTTGGACGAATGGGGAACGAACGGGCGGTCACAGGCACAAGCGTGGGGTGCGGTGCCTCGGGCAAGGGGTGATGATGAGGAGAGAATCATGTTGAATGATTTCGCCATTGGGGAAGAAGAGGAGGAAGAAGAACAAGTCCGGTGTCCCCCAACTCCCCGCCGGTCGGAGGAGGACCTGGATAAGACGAGGAAATCTGTGCAGATCTCGACGAGGGGAAGCAGGCCCGTGTAAAAAATCTGTATCGTTACTACTACTTCGGACATTTTGGATGGACAATTTTGGGTTTGTAGTATGGTTGTATTCATGTTGTACTTAGATGATGTAGAGCTAAGTATAGGATGTGAACCTTGTGGATCTTATCGTGGCGTTTTGGCATCGGGAAGGAAAGTTGCCGCCTGCGGGGTGCTATGCAATCTCGGCGCTGCGCACAAGGGCGGACCTGTGAAAACGGCGTCGAGTACAATTCAAAAGGTGCTCAATCATTGATTGAAGCAAGATGAACGGTCTAAGCAAAGACCGAAGACCGGAGGATACTACGCTAAATTAGGTCCATTAGATCCAATAATGTACAATCAGTATATACGACGTAGGGTAAGAGTACGAGTAGATGAATCCTAGGATAGCACGAAGATACAGTAGCGGATTAGGTTTTAGTATGTGGCTGGGTAGGCTGCGAGAGAGAAATTCCCTGATTAGAAACAAGAATGAATGTGTAGGCTGGAGATACAGTCATCGAAGTAGTGGAAGTTAGTATGTAGGTAGTATACCGCGTCATCAAAAGCCGTGTCAAGAAACGAGGGTATCAAGGGTATGGTGAGGAATCCGAAAGAGCGTGAGCGATTGAGAGTCCGTAAACGAGCGACAAAGTCCGAGAAAGGAGTGAAAGTTGTTGTTGTTGTCGATGGGAGGGGGGAAGGGGGGCCTGAGGATTACATGCTTGGCTCTGTCTTGATCCTCTTGCGCGAGGTTTCCCTAGCTTTCTTCCGGGCGAGAATGGCTTGAATCTCGCTCTATTCGTATCAAAGGAAAGATCAGGTGCGCAGAAGAACTTGAGCTTGAAAGCACTGACCTGAAGTTCGCGGAGTTTTGCATCATCAGCCAAATCCGCCTCCTCAGACCCACCGGTGATATCCCCGAGCTGCCCCCTTACTTCCTCTTCCTCTTCGTCCTCAAAGCCGCCACTGTCACGAGGGCGCTTGAGTTGAGGTCTCCTACTGGGACCGGCTTGAGGTTGCGGATACGAGGACGATGAGTATGGAGGAGAAGGAAACATCTGATGCCCGGGCGACAATAGAGGTGCGATCCCGCTAGCTTGTAAGACGTCTGTGAATCCGTCGGTGAGAACAGGAATGAGAAGCCGCGGCTGAACACTGGAGCTAACGCACCGAGGGGCCGGTATTTGAAGCAGAACATAGCTATTGGAACTCCAAAATCGCGAGCGTAAGCTAAAGGTGTTTCGGCGGTTGTCGTCTGCAGGAACCTATTGCAAAACCAACAAAGCCAGTTGAGGCGATTGACCGGTGAATAATGAAGGTCTAGACACACCTTGTCTGGTGGCTGATGCATCGCTTTGAGGACTCGTGATAGATCTTCTCCTCCGGTACTGGCTGGGGAAAGTACACGTCGGTTGGTGTTGGTGTTGTGTTCATGATGATGAGTTGTATGTCACCCAATTCCAGGGACTCGGCCGTTGAGAGGAATGCACTATCATCTAAAGTGCGATGTTGATCAGATGAGCGTTCGGAGCAAAGGCTTATAGGAGATAGGACGTGCCAGTTGTCTTCACAGACGAAAAAAAGAACCGCTCCAGCGCTGTCGCGCTCGTCCTGATTCCTTTCATCTGCGCCACGTCCGTCGGGCTCTCCGACAACAAACCACCGCAATGATTCCCATCAATCCGTAACCTTCCAGCTGTTGGTCCATAAAACATATTACACATCCAGTTCACCTCATATTCCTAGGAGAGAAAGGAGAACGAAAAAACAACCTGCGCTTAGAGCCGAGTCGCAAAGGCGCCACTAACGGAGGAGGCAAAGGCGCGCAGTACGTACCTTCCCCGCTTCCGAAGCGATCCAACATGTCACAGTACTGTTCCCTATCGATAAATCCACGCCATATTCTTCACAAGGCCGGTCTGCGATACTTATCCAGGCGGAGAAATTATTGACTGTGATCATGGCGTGGACTTGGGAGAAGAGAGGGAAAAGAGGTAAAGGACCCCGGTAAATTAAAACAATTGTGATTTCGGGACCTTTACGCGTAGAGACGCGCTTGTGGTCACCGATGATGCGTACCATACATTCATCAATGTTAGCTCGCTCTGGTGATGTCCCATTTGGATATACTTACGAGTACAGGGTTGTAGCCTGTAACCCTTGAGCTTACTGGGCAGGTAAGTAAGTAGGTCCACATCCTGAACTGAATGCAGTGAACGAAGTGCTTGAGGGTATACATAAGAATCAAGACCGAACGAAGTAAATGCCAGTGAGCCCGAAAATTGGGAGATGACGAGGCACAAGGTCCCTTTCCCAGTCAGTCGTCCGTAAGATCGATGGTGATACCAATGAAAGGTTCTCTCTTAGGTTCCAACTTCACTTTCTTACGCGAAATGGATGCTTTCCGTTTCTTTTTAGCTTCGATGGCCGCGATCTTATTCTGTTCGGTGAGAGTGAGCATTGAAAACTCTGGAGCGTCCTAGCTAAGAATTGTGGACTGACCCTGAGGTCGCGGAGCTTTGCGTCGTCATCCTCGTCTTCATCGCTCAACTCCAATACGTCCGGTTTGACATCTTCCTCGTCAGAGCCGGGTTGAGGGCGAGATCGCTTGTTAGTTGAACCACGAGCGGCCGAAGACGAAGGTGAAGGTGAAGGTGAAGGTGAAGGTGACCGTGGTTGCGGTAGGGGGGCGATCCCATTGGCCTGGAGGATCCCTACAAAGATGAGCAATGTAATCAAGCTGAGGGTGTCGAGGAAATGTTTCGTTGTAGTACACACCGAGTGGTCGATATTTGAAGCACAGAGCGGCTAGGTGCGGCCCGTAGTCTTGAGCACGAAGAATCGTAGTGTAGGGTGTCGTAGTCGTTTGCTGGAAGCTAGGGAATGTTTCGACTGAGTTGCATGTCCTCGATTGTAAGGACGACGAACACATACCGCGTCTGATGACTCGCACATTTCTTTGCTGTTTCATGAAAGGTCTTTTCGGTGGGCTCTACCATTTCTGCCCCCGTTCCCAGTCCCATAAGCTTCGAGGTTCGAAAAGTGATTTTGATATCCCCTAGGTCTGGGGAATCGGGAGTCGAGACGAACGCGTTGTCGTCTGTACTCGATATGAAGCGGGTTGGTCAAGTATGTCGTGACGGGCAGGGACTTGAAATCTCACCAGTTGTCTTCACAGATGAGAATGCAAAACGAGAAACAGTCGTAGGGCTGGTCCTCATACCAGTCAAAACCACGTAGCCTTTCTTTAGATCGCTCGCAGATTGTAAGAGGCTGCCTCCACAGTAATTTCCATCAATGTGTACTCTGCCGGCTGTCGGTGTCGTTAACCTATTGCACTTGAATTTCACCTCGTATTCCTGAAAAAAAAAAAGCCAGTTTAGACTCTTCGGATGTTTCTATGGTTTTGTTTCACCAGACAAAGAACTCACCTTGCCCTCTTCAGATGCTATCCAGCAAGTCACCGTCCTCGTACCCTCCGAGACTTGAACATCATATTCCTCACAGGTCTTGTCACCGATCGTTATCCAAGCAGAAAAGTCGCCAAAGGTGATCATGATACCGGTTCAAGAAACGATTCCTGCCAGTGCCTCAGCGGATCGCGGTCACGCAAGGAAAGCGTGGGCGTATGTATTACTAAGCGAGGACGCGTCCCAGCGTCCCAAGCGCGTGAGCTGCGCTTTTACCAAGCTTTTACCACACACTGCAGGCAAAGTGGGCTCTTGTCACCATGAACCGAGGTAAACTCTGTTTACGCTCGGTTTCCACCAAGTTCACCGCAAGTTGTCCATGCCTTCGCCTCATGCAGGAGAAAGTCACGTGAAGTAGGACATACAGCCAATTCGTGGTAAACTTGGCGGAAACCGAGCGTAAACAGAGTTGAACTCGGTTCACAGCGATACGATCCCGCATTGCCTGCAGTGACAGGCTTCCACCGTCCTTGCTCTTTCATGATGGAATACAGCTCCCGCTTGATTCCTGCTTGGACTTTATTTTTGAGAACTAAGCTGAGTGACAAATGTCAATATATTCGTATGCCACTGACATCGTCTACTGGTCTGTATCGCTCCGTCGGACTACTTCCAGCGATAAGTTCAATCGAAAGTACAATGGTTCGAACTATGAAGCCGAAGCTATTACCACTATCATTACACGAGCCTCTTTGGAACTTTACAGTGTAATTTACAGATAAGTACAGAAACGAATAGGATCATACACGAGTATACTGTATGAACGGTTGACGCAGCGTCGCAGACTATGGAGTAAAAGTGATCTCAATTCAATTTGTGGGCCGCTCTTTCCTCGGGATGAACCGACACTTGAATGGTTTAGGGAAGCTGGGAAAAAATGACTCGTCAACGCCGATTCACACTTGAAGGGGCGATCATACCATGCAAGTCCATAGTCCCATTCGGCTTTGGGCGTAATTTCCTTTCCCTCGTCGAGAGGCTTGGCCAGAGTAAAGGTAGCAAGCATGTGTGTGACGACGAGAAAGAGAGTGTTCATCGCAAAGTATCTCCCGGGGCAAATCCTGTCGCATCACGCGTTACGAAAACGAAGACTTGGGCTATTGCATCAAGCACCTACCTCCTCCCAAAGCCAAATATGAACATTTCTGGATCTGGAGGGAGTTCTTTCCCGTCTTGCTTCAAGAAGCGTTCCGGCTCAAAATCCATGACATTGGGACCGTAAACAGTCTCGTCATGTAAAACTCCCCTGTCAGCGAGTCGAATCAGGCGCTAGGCTTGAAAGATAGATGAGCCGAAAGCTACCCACCATACATTAGAAACTATGGTGGCACCTAAATGTCGGTTCAGTGTGAGGCTATCAAGTGATACGGCTCTGCGACTCACCTGCAGGGATCAACCGTCCATCGTATGTATCATCATTCGCGGCACGGTGTGCGATAGCTACCAGCGCCAGCGTCGTTCAATGCATTTCATACACTAAGTTACCGCTTACCAAAGGGAAGAATAGGATTCCATCGCAAAGTCTCTGCAATGACGGCACTCACAAAGGGAAGTCGATCACGATCGTGAAAGTCCGGAAGTTGCGATAAACCAAACACTTCGTCAATCTCTGCTTGGGCTCGGGCTTGCGCTTTGGGTTGAGCACCATAGCCAAAATAAATGTCAGGATGGCTGCAGGTGTCTGTCGGATGTCATTGCTACTTCAGCTCGAAACACCGCTTATCCGGTTTAGAATCACGTACAGTCTCAGCAGCCCCTACCCGTCGAATCAGGTATTAGTATGCTTTCAGAAATACCAGAGAGATAATGACCGATGTAGGCTATTGCCGCGCTGTTCTTGATTACTCCTTCCAAGAATGAGCCATCGCCCGCGCTGACAGACAATCGTTCCAAGCTCTTCGTGGAGAACGAAATTGGAGCGGTCCCGTTTTCCTGGAGATTCAAGTGAGTAATGACTGGACTTGATAAGCACTGACATGCGCACGATAGAGTCCTTTAGCCAGTCCCAAGGAGTTTCCACTAAGTCTCTGGAGTATCCGGCCCATATCTTGGCCTTCCTTTTGAATCCGGCACCAGGGAGCCAACCTCAGAGAAGGCGAATCTAAGTAAGATGTAAAGTAGAGCTTTGTATGAACTTACTGGGTAAATTTTTCAGAAGGGGAAAATAATCGACCCAGAATGTGCCGTGGTTGCCGGCCTCCGCTATGGACTTGCCGGCCCTTTCCACCACCTCGATGAACGGATCGTCTCTTCTCTTTAACGAATACCCGTAAGCGATCTGAAGAACCGCGGAGTCCGAAGCACTGCGCCCACGCTGGAATGTGAGTCACACAACTTGTCGTGAGAATATCAAGAAAGGACGTCCTACAATCGAACGTGCTTGAAGAAGTCCTCGGGCGATTCCGCAAGCTTGTTCATCAAGTCGGCAGTTGCGGCTCGCTGTATAGGATAGTACTCTGGGACGGCACGAGGCTGGAAGTATTGGTGGAACGTTCTTCGGTGAATCCTACTCGACTATCGGGTCCAAAATAAGCGAGTAAGATTGAAAGCCAGTACTCACCGCCACCAATCTGAGTGTCTCATCACTTGCGACGAGTGTCAGCGAGCTACAAGAGATGCATAATGAGGAACAACGTGCAAGAAGTGGCCCAGTTCCAACTACACGGATTGGCGCTATCATCAGCCTGGTTGTGATGGCTTACAAAAATCGAGGTCGTACTCCATAAGATCCATAACCATTGGCATGTCTGTTAGGGTGGTGTTGTAAGTCAGCTTGTGTCCTGAAGCTGGTTCATCATACGAAATAATGAGTACCTGGCCGGTCTGAGTAATTGTAGGATCTCTTGTCAAGGAGTTTGAACATTGATTCGCTCGAATTCAGGACGATGGTGTGATGACCAAAAATGGAGAAGTGAAAGACGTCGCCATAGATTTTGGACCAGTTAAAGTAGGTGACCGGAGGAAGGTCCTTGCAGTTGGCAAGGTGGAACAATGGCCCTACAATGGGTAAACCCCTGGGTCCAGGTGGTAGAGGTGGATGCCTTTTCTGGCGTCGCAGAAGAAAGATAAACAATGCTACTAAAAAGATGATAGTGAGGGGATGCATGGGCTCGTTATCACATCCGAAGACATACAAGTCGTCTTTTTGAACTTCTTGAGCCGGATTTTGCCGCGGATACGTCAATATTGGATGTACGTGCGCACATGTCCCAGAACATGAGAACTGTAGGCTCGCAATCGGGTTGGTACTCACAGCCGCACTCTGATAAGATTCATAAGAAGCACAGGCTCTGAATCTTCAAGCGTCTCCATCCAATCCCCATGGTCTGCTGTCGCGGGAGAGATATACGTCTACAATGAAATTTCCATTTTAGAGTAGGGGTTCCGGTGAGGCTTTGACAACCTCATTTGTTCCCAGACTGACGCCACCGTCGGAGTATAGTTGAGTGGACGATAAAGAGCTCGGAAGAGTCTAAGATTGGGTTTGCGAGACCGCTACGGAAGAGTACGTGAGCCTCGGGGTAATATGCTAAGGGCAGGAAGATGTACTCATAGCCCTCTCGAGTATTGGTGATGGATGAACGCTGAGAACTCATCAATCACGGGCTACATCTCCATGGCTGATAATCCGAGAGCAGTGAGAAAGGCGACTGGGAAGCAAACCTTATTTGTAGCTAGCGATCAATATTCGTGAGCTTTAGCCCCCAATACTCGGCCAAAGCGTAAGGTGAGAAAACTCCCAGTGTAAACGCCACTGAAATCATCCTTGCTTATTTTATCCGACTTCCTCTAGCGTTAAGTCATAGACTTGGCAGGGAAAGAAGGCGAAGGAGTGGCGTGGGAAGTACGAACTTTGCCTGAAGTCTCCCGGCGGCTGGTTGGAACCTTACAGATAAGTGCCATATTGAGTAGAGCCCTACATGTACGAGTGGTCTCTCAGGAATATGCTGCAAAGTAGAGATAGTAATTCTGATTCAATCTAAGGAATGCTCCTCCCTCGGGATGAACCGACATCTGAATGGTTTGGGAAAGCTGAAAAAACGAGTCAGCACCAACTCGAGTTCTCGGAGGCGGCCATACCATACAACTCCAAACTCCCATTCGGCTTTGGGTGTGACTTCCTTTCCTTCGTCGTCGAGAGGCTTTTTAATAGTGAAAGTCGCAAGCATGTGGGTGACAACAAGAAAGACCGTGTTCATCCCAAAGTACCTCCCCGGGCAAATCCTGTCGTATCACGAATTGGTCAAGGTAAGACTCGTGCTGTTGTTTCTGATACCTACCTCCTACCAAAGCCAAATACAAATAGCTCTGGGTTCGGGGGAACTTCTTTCCCATCTCGCTTCAAAAAACGTTCCGGATTAAAATCCTTGACGTTGGGCCCGTAAACGCTCTCATCCTGCAAAACGGCCCTGTCGTTACAATGAATCAATCACGGGATGACCAACATCAATCATGATGGGGCGGTGGTCACTGACCATATGTTGGGCACAATGGTGGTACCTATTCAATATTGGGTCAGTTTGAGTATCATAACATCAACTGCATAGTTGTCAATACCTGCGGGAATGAACCAGCCGTTATACGTATCGTCATTCAATGCGCGGTGGGAGACAACTATCACAGAAATGTGGGTCAGAAGCCAAAAACGACCATTTGTCTCCCAACTCCTACCAAGTGGCAAGACTGGGCTCCATCGAAGGGTCTCTGCGATGACAGCCTTCACGAACGGGAGGTTATCCCGATCCTGAACATCGGGCAGTCTCTCGGGACCTATTACATTGTCGATCTCGGCTTGTGCGCGGGCTTGCACGTCTGGGTTGAGCACCATTGCGAGAATGAATGTTAGGATAGCGCAAGGACTCTGTCAGAAGCGAAGGACACTTCAGTATGAGTACGCTAGTTCGAGTTGCAAGAACGAACCGTCTCGGCAGCTCCTACTCATCAAAGCAGAGATTAGGGTGATCTTTCGTTACTGGAAGAATAATCACCTATGTAAGCTGTTGCAGCAATGTTCTTGACAACGCCTTCCATAAAGGAACCGTCGCCCGCACTGAGAGACCATCGTTCTAAGCCCTGGGTGGAGAGCGAAGATGGGGTGGACGCGTTGTTCTAGAAATTGTAATGAGTGGGTGTCATAATTTGCATTTTCTGGATGGCATGCGCACGATAGAGGCCGTCAGCCACTCCCACGGGGATTCCACGAAATCTCGGGAATATCCAGCCCACGTCTTGGCCTTTCTCTTAAATCCGGCGCCGGGCAGCCATGCTAGCCGAAGAACGTTAGAGCTGAGGTACTGATCGGTCGCGATACAATGAATTGGATGTGTTTACCGGGTACGTATCTCAGAAGAGGGAAGTAATCAACCCAAAATGTTCCATGGTTTCCCGCATCGTCTATGGATTTGCCGGCCTTTTCTACCAGCGCCATGTAAGGATCGTCCGTTTGCTTCAATTCATAGCCGTATGCAATTCTGAGAATCGCCGAATCGGATGCGCTAAGCCCATGAAGTGTAAGTAGGATGGACGAATAAACGGCAGAAAGCGAGGACCCACAACTTTACATATTTGAAGAAGTTATCAGGTGACTTCATCAAGTTCCTCATCAACTCGGAGGTTGCGGTTTGCTGGATGGGTAAGAACTCCGGCACCATACGAGGTCGGAAGTATTGGTGAAACAATCGTCGATGTAACCTAACCCATGCGTCGAGTCGATGGATGAAAAGGACGTTAGGACGAATTTGGATGAGCTGTGAAACCCTTACCGCCACCAGTCTGAGTATCTGGCCACTAATTATACGAGGGTTTTCAAACGGCAACATGTTGCAAAGACAAGAAGTAAATTCACATGTAAAGTTCCAATTCCATCTGGTGGTATCATCAGTCGAATCGCAGCGGGAACATATTAGCGAACTTCCCGTACCCCATGAGACCCACGGTCATCGGCATGTCTATCGAAAAATGGTCGGGACTCAGATAGAGTGTTTTGTTGTCAGTGTTCTCAGAAAGAACACTCACCCGGCCGATCCGAGTAATTTGAAGATCTCTTGTCGAGAAGCTCCAACATCGCTTCACTCGAATTGAGGACAACAGTGTGATGACCGAAAGTGGAGAAGTGAAAGACGTCGCCATAGATCTTGGACCAATTGACGTAGGTCACGGGAGGATAATCCTTGCAGTTAGCAAGGTGGAACAGTGGCCCTACAATGGGCAAGCCCCTTGGTCCTGGCGGCAGAGACGGGTGTCTCTTGAACTGTCGCAGAAGAATGACGAGTAGCAGTGCAGAGAAGGTGAGTATGAGGGGATCCATGGTCCTGTTATCACGTTCAAAGCATAGCAGTCATCTTCTTATACTCTGAACCGGATCTCACTGTGGATATGTTGATGCCATTCGATGTTCACGAGCAGCCCACGGCATGAGAATAAAAGGCCCTCAATCAGGCTGGAGATAAAGAATACTGCATGCGTGATAAGAACATGGACTTTGGTTATCCAAGTCCCTCCTTCTGATTGCCATCGAAACCTACCATTTGCCTGCCTTTGACGTGGAGAAGTAGGTGTCCTGTGTGAAGCTGGAGTTTCATTGGATAACGAGTGTTCTGCTGTGGCTGCGGCGATCTCATTCGTTCCCAGACTAGGGCCGCCATATGATGGAACATCTGTTCGGAAGACTTAGTTTGCTAAGTTGCAATCGAAGAGCCTGTAAATGCCGACACAATACGATAAGAAGTAGGTACATTGAAAGGACGAACAGAGTAAGCACCAAGCACAAGAACATAGAGGTGACAAGTTAGGTCCCTTTCAGTCAGTCATCTGCAACATCAGTCAATGAGGCTCCCTCTTGGGTTCCAATTTCACTTTTTTACGCGATGTGGATCCGTTCTGTTTCTTTTTGGCTTCAATGACCGCAATACGGTTCTGTCAGGCAACAAAAGTGAATGGTGAGGGCTCTGAGCACTATAGATATGGACTGTAGGCTGACCCTTAGGTTGCGAAGCTCCGCGGTGTCATCTTCTTCATCTTTCAGCTTCGACACATACGGCTTAACGTCCTCGTCAGAACCGTGTTCAGGGCGCAATCGCTTGTTGGTCGATATACGGGTGGACAGAGGAGGAGGCGGTGGAAGAGTAGGTGGAGATGACCGCGGCCGTGGTGGGGGCGCATTCCCATTAGCCTGAAGGATCGCTGCAAAGATGGAGGTTAGGCAGGTTCAAAAGGCGTGTATAACACGCACCGAGTGGTCTGTACTTGAAGCAAAAAACGGCTACGGGAGGCCCGTAGTCTTTTGAGCGGGACACTGAAGCGTAGGCTGTGGTAGCGGGTTGCTGGAAGCTACATGGTTGCGTTCCGACCCATTCAGCAGACTTTGGTTCGAGGAATACTGGATGCGTACCGTGTCTGATGGCTGCCGCATTTCTTCGTTGTCTCGTGAAAGGTTTTTTCAGCTGGAGCTTTCAAAAACGGCCCCAGTCCCGATCCCATAGTAGGCTGTGAGTTTCGGAAAGTGATCTTGATATCTCCCAGTTCTGGGGAATCGGGAGTTGAGATGAACGCGTCGTCGTCTGCATTTCGGAGTATGAAAAAAGGTCAGTGGATCTGCGATGGACAGAAATTCCAGGATAGATAATCACCAGTTGTTTGTAGGTTGGAAAATGTGAACCGAGCGACGGTGGTATGACTAGTTCTCATCCCGGTCAGCTGTACGCGACGACCTTTTGGCAGGTCGCTCGCAGCTCTCAAGAGCATGCCTCCACAGCTATTTCCGTCAACGAGTACTCTACTGGACACCGGCGCCGTGAATTCATCGCACATCCAATTGATCTGATATTCCTAAAATCAAAATGTGAACAGCTCGGACGTCTCTGTGTAGCAGACAAAGTCAGCGGTGGTACCTTTCCCTCTTCAGAAGCTATCCAACAAGTTACAGTCCTTGTTTGTTCCGAAGTCTGAACCCCATATTCCTCGCAGGCCTTGTCACCAATCGTTATCCAAGCAGAAAAGTTGTCGAAGGTGATCATGGTTCAAACGTTCAAGTTCAAGAAAGGTTCAGAAGCGATTCATGGCAAGCGTGGGCGCGTATTACTAAGCGAAGACGCGTCTCGGCGCGTCGGCTGCACGGTCTGACCGTAAACCTCCACCATCCTTGCTCTTTCGTGCTCTTTAGAAACGTTGGAGTGGACCGTCCGCTCAATCTTTGCTTATCAGGCTTTCAGCAGCAAAAAATAGAAGTTTCCCAGGGATGTGTGTGCACGTGCCGCGGTACCGGTGACGCATCTAGATGGGCTTCTGTTCACGACTCGGATGACGCTTTACAGGCACTCTCCCCCGTTCTGCCATGTCCAATGGCGTCGTACTCAGAACCGCAAAGCCAGAGGACCTCGTCCGCCTCGCTGACATCGCAGACGCAGCGTTTCGGTCGGACTCGCACACTCAGCTCAAGTCCCTAGCATCAAAGCCTGATGCAATCTCTTTCCGAGATGGCATGTATGGCGCCCTCCAAGTATGGTTTGCACAGCCCAAGATCGACCTCATCGTCGCGGAGAACCAGAATACTCACGAGGTTGTGGGATGGATAGCATGGAGTAGACGAGGTTTCGCAGGCGACTTGGATTTGCCACTATCCGAGATTAATGACGCGGACACGCGTGCGGCAGGAACCAGAACAATCACAGATCTAGAGGCTATGACAAGTGCTTCTATCGCGTCTTGGGCGACGCGTCTCATGCCTCCGGGATCCCGATGCCGATACATTGTTGCCACCAGCGTCGATCCAGCCTCCCAAACTGGCGGAATTGGTTCACGCCTCGTTCGTTGGGGGACGGACAAGGCGGACAGAGAGACGGGCGTATACTGTTGGGTGCAATCTTCCATGGGTGGCCGCGGGTTTTTTGAAAAGCAGGGATTTAGGGAAGTCGGCCGCCTTGAGGTTGATCTGGACGAGTATAGTCAGGGCTCGTCACCTCCAAGAACACTAGGATCGCATGCGGAGACCTGGGGAAGATACGTTTGGACGTACATGAGGAGAGGTGGTCAAGCTTGACCTAATTGCGGTCCAAAGTTTTGCGGCCCGGTACATAGAAGGAGAGGCATATCAATGTGAAAACCAATGCATTTACAAGTGATAGAACTTGTCTGAGCTTTGTATTGAAATTTTTATCGTGCCCGTTGCGTGATTTGGAGTACGTCGTGCTAAGGAGTTCGATTTTGGCAATTTCTGCGAACGTCTCGGCTTTCCTGAGGACATCAATTGGACATCAACCTGTTTTATCAAGAATGAGAGAACCGCTGCCATGAAACGGCGAAGTCCTCCAACTTGCCAGAAGACGGTATCTGGTACCGGGGTATTTCCCTCCAATTCGCTGCCGCCGGATTCTAGATACTGGCGTTTTCTGTTTAAATTGAGGTTGAGGCCGCCATTCTCGCTGCGAGGAGCACATCAGATTGCAGAACTTGACTGGTCCGGTTCCGGATACGATCGCCACTGGATACAGAAGGTTGGGTCAAGGATTTCAGTATGCGTTGGAGGTTTCGTGAAGCAATCAGTAAAGCGAGTCCTAAGCCCATTGTTATCATCAAAACTGAAGTGAACCAAATCACCAACGAAATGAGTTATTGCCTATAGGGCTGCTCAATTCTCAGTTCGTCCCCCGCTCGTCAGCTCGTCCCAGTTCGTCAGCTCGTCCCGGCGCTGGGCTCCCGCTGGACCCGGGAGACCGAATTAGGAACCGTTAGATTTTGAACTCCGACAGAATAACTATTGCGTACTGACAATGCATATGTACTGAGTGTATTCACGTTTCTTCCTCGCTCATCTTGGACTGATCGGCCTCTGATGGTACAAAGAACAATATCAGAAGCTGTCGCAGACTATGCAGCAGTCGCAGAAGTGTTCGTGACTGCCGCCGCAGCGCTCGATGACTCTGATCTGGAGTTTCTTCTGTCCAACATTTTCGAGGATTTAGACGAGGATCTTGACGATCCGGTCCATGATCTTTTCGATGAATCGGTGTCGGAACTTGACCATCTGGAACTTGGGGGGATTAATTGGCTGCTTATAGCGAATGCAATTCGGGGAGATGGTACACGCGGGGCCTATGACCAGATACCAAAGTCAACTGATTTCTTCACGGTTGCCCTTCAAGCACCAGATCGTTGGTTTCGAAACATGTTCAGGTAAGTATACCTGCTGTATCCAGCCGAAAAAAAGCATTGAATGACCTATATAATTTTCAGGATTGGGCGCGACACATTTGATGCTCTCGTTCAACAACTGTCCATAGACCCCGTCTTTATTTCTCGAGGTCGGAAGCCCCAGCGTCACGTCAAATATCAATTGGCCTGTTTCTTAGTCCGGTATGGCACTCGCGGCTGTGATACCCTTCGTGTTGCACAGGAGCTGTCGATTGGTCACGGCACAGTGTTTCTGTACTGCCGCCGCGTCAGCCATGCCCTCCGTAGACTGAAAGCAGAGGTTATCACCTTTCCCCATGGTGACCGGGCACAAGAGGTCAAGGAACACATACAGCGGAAGTCAGCAAGAAGGTTTGGAAATCCGGCACACCTTGGCTTTCCGAACTGCAAAGGGAGTGGCGATGGGAGCCTGATACCCTTTCTAGAGAAGCCCCTGCAGTTTGGGGAAGTTTACCGAACCCGGAAGAAATTTTTTGGGGTATGCTCGAACTATATGATGTGGTCAGGTAATCTTAACTGATATCTGTGTTTCCTGCAGACAAATATACAAACTACTGTTGACCACCGGTTGCGATTCACATCATACGAGCTCGGGTTTCCTGGATCCGCCACTGACTCAAAAGTGTGGCAGCAGTCCCGGATCTGGCAAAAGCGTGACGAGTACTTCGCAGAAGGCGAGTATATCATGGTTGACAAGGGTATGTCCACACATGTATACTACATACTAATTGACTGCTGAATTTTGATCTGGAAGGTTATCCGTCGTCTCCTTATGTTTTGCGGCCCTTTAGCGAGCCAGAACTTGCCGAAGCTGATCCAGAGACACGGCGACGGATGTATAGATTCAATAGTGCATTATCAAAGATTCGAATTGACTCCGAGCATGCCTATGGAATGCTGAAGAATCGCTTTCCGTCACTCCAAGGCATGGGTCGGCATCTTGACATTGAAGAGCTCTACAAGGCTATAGAAGCGATGCTTGTTCTCCACAACAGATGTATTGACCTTGGAGATCAACCACTTGCAGGATCCTGGGATGCTGAAGGTATTGCAGAAGTCAACATTCCACAGCTTGATGAGCCAGCAGAATCTCAGGATGAGCGGCCTGACGGTGATGAGGACAGAGGGGATCCTGAGGCAGAGTCAATGAAAGAACGAGGGCGGGCAATGCGATTAGCCCTGTTAAATCAATTATGTCAATGATATATGTAGAAGCACATATAATGGAAGGAATGTATTGAAGCCTAATTAGACGTAAAAAAATCCATAAGATATTTATTTGCGGCTGCCTTAACCTCCTCCGAAACATGAGCGTTCCCAAGAACAGAAGTTGCCATCTGAACCTTTTGAGCTCTTACCTCAGTTTCCTTTCGTGCCTCTGCTTCCCGCTCCAACCGGTCCTCCCGCTTTCGGTTTAGATCTAGTTGTGCTTCAATAACACCGAGTCGTCGCTCCTCGCCCTTGGTCTTCAGATCGATGAATTTGTTGACATTGTTCAGTGACTGGGATGCTGATTCTTGGAAGCTGGTGCTTCGTCGTGGGGTACTCTTGGGTTCCGTGACAGTCCCCGATGTGGACTTGGGTGCTGGGGTTGTTGGAGGCTTCACTGTCGTCGTCGAAGTAGCTGAGTCAGCTCCATCATCAACAATATCCTCTCTCACTGGTGAGGCGTCGTCAATAGACTGTGCAGGAGTACATGCATCATCATCAGTGAGATCCGGTTGTACTTGTAAACCTCTGTCATCCTCCCAGTCCGAAACAGGCTCATCAGAGTTGCGTACAATGACTCGGGTGATGTTTGGTGCTTTTGCGAACCTGGAGGATATTTTAGTGTTGCCAAAGCGACGGAGCCAATGTGAAGACGTACCTTGAGTTCCATGGGTCCATCCAACCATTCGATTCCCACTGGCAGATCACCGCCGGGGTCAAATTTCCAACAGCCTTCTGCTGTTGCTTAGCTGCCTCCAGTCGACGTCCATATGAGGCTATAATTCCCGCACCATCCTCATCCTCATGATCCCCATCCCCACCACCTCCTGTGAACTTCTCAAACTCCCTGATCCAGCCGTATACGGTACGAGAGCGTTCATATTTGCCCTTGCAAGCACTTGCACTGAAGGTGCCGCCGGCAACGAGTGATGAAATCTGCAGTCTAAGTTAGACGTGAAAAGATGTCAGCCGAGTGTTACACACCTGATCAAATGCCCTCTGCGGGTTGGTTAACAGCGTCTGAAACACCTTGTCTGCATCCGGCCCGAGCAGATTTTGAAACAAGCTTGACGTTTCGTGGTCCTTCCAAAGATGGCGAGAGGGTGGAGGTTCAGAAAGGGCCGCTACCTCTTCCTTTTCTTGCTTCTTCGCTTTCTTTCGGGGTTTGGATGGGGCTGTTGAGCTAGATGCCGTTTTCGTCTTTTTTACAGGCGGCACATTTTGGTCAGCGTGGGAGATGTCAGTGTTGTTCCTCTTCTTGCGGGTGCTAGACCGGACTGGAGTTGTGGAAGGCTGAGGAGGCGCCAACGAAAGAGGTGCCAACAGAATTGTTTGTGGCGGAGGTTCTGGAACCGACGGAGGGGGTGGCTGCTCGGACAACTGAATGTGTTAACGTTCAGATTAAGTCATACCGCCTGCATTGAATTGCGTTACCACACACCTGAATGAGAGCTGGGTCAACCACAACCCGATCTTGTTCACTTTCAGCGCCATCCATTGTGGCCCTTCGCGTGTCGTTTGGACCAGGATCACAGGGACCAAATCCTGGCATCCAGTTCTCCTGATACGCATTTGGATTAAGGTCACCTAGCCTAAAAAACGAATTATACAGCCCAAACGTGAGTAAAATATCAACCGATACTCATGGCGCGAGAATGCTTACATCCTGGTCACAGGAGCGCGCTGACACTTGTGGGCTATAACTGCGACAGCGTAGAACGACCTCAGATGCCGCCCTAGAAATTGTTCAAACTCCGCCGGACAGCCCGGAGAGTCATCTGACTATCGGTGCGGTGCATTTCCTTATTTGTGAATCTACCCGCGGGACGAACTGACGAACTGGGACGAGCTGACGAGCGGGGGACGAACTGAGAATTGAGCAGCCCTTATAGGCTCGGAGAGTATCATCGAACCCTTGAAGCTTGATTGATCGTCTATTATAAGAAATCTAGATGTTGTGATCCCTTGGTCCCAAGTCAAGCTTTTGACGGGTATATGTTTGGAATGCTTGTGGAGGTGGAGGACGGAGGCAAAGAGTGACTGGGATCACGAGGCGCTATGTCGTGCCATGGTGGCGTGGGCGCGTTTCTGACCAAGCCGACGCCGCGGAGGACGCGACGACGCATCACTTTCTCTTGCCTCCCTCCACGATCCTGTTTGAAGGTTCGAAGCATTGACAAATTCATGGCTCCTAGAATTGGTTCATCTCTTCCGACCATGAGGGATATAACCTCTTTCTTTGACCTCTTAGCTCTCAGCCTCCAGATGAGCCCCGGATGAGCTGTATCCAGATATCCAGATTCCTCGATCTGGACAAACAAGGCTGCGGTACGACTAAATTGACAGTTTCTAAGGTTTAGACTGACTTCTAGTCTAGGATACACGCAAGACTCCACAAGAGGATCCAGTAAATCCTGTAATGGAGGTGCTCCCAGACTTTTGACTTTGCATGCAACGTTTACGGTTTGAACAGCAAATGTGCTGACTAAGGAGCCCAAAGATAGTTTGCTCGCCTCGCCTTCGTCCTCCTTCCAGCCTTGATTCCTCTCTTCCATGACCCAAGCGATATTCGTCTACTACTGCTCAGGCCACGGATACGGCCACGCGACTCGAGTTTCTGCCCTCGCCTCCCATTTACTTCGTCTCCCAGACCAGCATCGACCTCGAATTCACATCGTTTCTGAGGCACCCAAGCACGTTTTCGCCGACAGTATCGCCCTTGGTGCACAATATCGCTATGCAGACTGGATAGACCCAGTCATAGTCCAGCCAGTGGCCTATAGGATTGACCGCCAGAGGAGCGTGGATGTTCTCAAGGCATTCATGAACAAGAAGGACATGTTTGTCGAGACAGAAAGAGCGTGGCTCGTGGAAATTGGAGCGAGATGTGTGCTGAGCGACGCAGCGTTTCTCGGTTGTCTGGCAGCAAAGGCAGCAGGCGTCCCTTCAATCCTCGTCACAAATTTCACCTTCGACTCGGTTTACAGTTACCTCTCCACCACGTTCATCGACGCGGAGCAACCTGATCACCACGAACAACAAGTCGCCGAACTGTTACTACCGAAAGATGTCCCAATTTCCAGCACGGTCGTCGAGCCACTCGTCAGGCAGATTCACGACGGGTATCGTCACGCAGACCTCCTTCTCCTTCTTCCTGGCCAGATTCCCATTCCGTCATTCTCTACCCACCCCCTTTTGCCTTCTCCTAGCTGGGTCGACCTCGACGTTCATTCTTTTCATGACGACATTATCAACAGCATCGACCCTAATTTTCTCGCCAGAGGAACCGAGGACGAACGCGTCAATCGTAAATCAGGCGTCCTGCATGATGGCGGGAGAAGCACGGATCCGATGCTTTACTCTCATATACCATTCCCTCCTAAATCAACCCTCCACGCCAAGTCTACGTCTGGTGGTTTCAAGCGAAGGATATTACGTGCACCATTACTGGTTCGCAGCCCCTCAGCACCGAGTTGTGACTCATTACAGAACAACGATTCCGTCTATACCCCAGCCGGCCGAGCTCGCCTTCTGAGTTCTATAGGCGTTCCAGAGAACCTACACGATCCGGGGAAGACGAAGATATTGGTCGTTTCATTTGGGGGACAAGTATTCAGGAAGCCAGCGAGCGGACGGAGTACCCCAAAACCACGAAGCGGTAGCTCGAGCCCGAGAATTAGGCCATCCCTATCCAAGAAGGCGACCGGGTTGGGTTTGACCGGTATTTCTGAGATTCCTGGATTGGACAATTTCCCGCATCATCATAGACGAAGCTCTACTCCACATTCCAATGAATCATTTTCTCCGCCCCTCTCGCCCAAGAGCAACATGTCGAGGTCGTCATCTTCGGGATCTCTTCCGTACTCGGAAGGTCCTTCCACACCGCTCGATCATCGTGATATCAATCCTGACCCGAAGCCTCGTTCGATGAAGCTCGTCGATGCAACTCCGATTCCAAACGGCATGTCGTCTACAAGTCAAGCGATGTGGATACCAGGAGCTCCTAGCCCTGCTCTGGTCCCGAGCTCAGTGTTTGCGTCGCCCTTGATCCCATTCCCGCTTGAGGATCTCGACGAAGGCGAAGTTAGCTTGGAAATTGTCCCAGCGACACCCGCTTGTCACGAAGATTCTGATGCAAGCAGCGAGGAAAGCTACTGGGACGATGAAGAGGATTCATTAGAGCCTAGTCTCTTGCCAGACGAATCATGGATCGCCGTGGTGTGCGGTGTTTCAAAGGAACAGTGGGAGAAGAACCAGGAGGGCGAGGACGGTGGGCTACCAGAGAACTTTTATGTTGCCCCAAAGGACGTCTATATGCCTGATTTGACGGCTGCTGCGGACGTGTTGTTGGGAAAGTTGGGGTATGGGACTGTTGCGGAATGTGTTGATTCGAGGACACCGGTGGTGTTTGGTGAGTGGTGTTTGTTTGTTCTCTCCTTGTGGTACGTTTGATGCTGATATTTGTACTGCAGTTCCGCGACCGCTGTTTATTGAGGAGTATGGCTTGAAACTGCTGCTCCAGGAATCGAAGGTGCCGGGTGTAGAGCTCACAAGAGAGGAATACGAGAAGGGTGAATGGGCTGGCAAAGTTCACGAGGCGTGGATGAAAGGCAAGGCAGGGAAGAACGAAAGACGAGATGAGGAAGTTTCAGTCGATCTCGCTGGCAATACCGATTTTGCTCGGTCAGATTCGGATCGCAAAGTTATGGGTGCTCAACTACCCGGAATGGTTGGAATCGAGCGAAGGTTGAGGGAAGGACAAGAGATGGCGATGGAAGTCGTTCGATGGGTTGACGAGTGTTGGAGTGGGGTTGAAAGCTGTTGACTGGAAAATTTGCATAGAGCGGACTTGGGTAAAGAGGTACACATGGCCGCCGACGACGGCAGAGACTACTTATGATATGACGCAGGGTGCCACATCCTCTCACTATGGATTCGAACATGAACATTAGATTTTTACCATCGATTATAGTATCGTTCACAACATATATGGACATTGTATGGACTTTCTTTGCGATGCCTTGGATGGACGACGACGTACTGTACGGTAGTATCCGAACTCCCTTCTTCACTCGCGGTTTGCTCATGATTCCACAAACAAGAATAGTAGCTGTGGCATACTATTACAGACGCGTGTGAGGACCTTTCAGTCATGACACCTGGAACGGACCGCACCTACCATGAAAATGTTCAAGCGGAAAACGGGATTTTTCCGCTTCATCATGGGACGCGCGCGACTATAAAAGAAACAGGCTCGATATCCACCAGACTCCACAAAAATGATTTCCCTCAGCTCAATTTTTCTACTAGCTTGTTTGTTCCTCGGACCATCATCGACATTCACCGCCCTCGCAGCTACCGTCTCCTCAACCCCCGCCCAAACCATCACTGGTATCGGCGGCTCGGGCGCATGGTGGCCTCACGACCTCTACCAATTCCCCGAAGCGACCCGCCAAAACATATCCAACCTTCTCTTCAGTCAAGACGGTCTTGGTCTCTCTAGCTATCGCTGGAACGTCGGTGCTGGGGGTGTCGGAGTAGGAAATCCAGGTCGTGCACCCGACACGTTCTATCGAGCTGCAGGAAGCTACAACTGGTCTGCCGATCCTCAAGGAGTATATTTCTTGACTGCAGCATCCACTCGTGGCGTCACAGATCTTACAGCATTCGCGAACAGCGCACCGGCTCCTTTGACTTCGGGGAAGACGAGTTGTGGTTCCAGTTTTGTCAACGGCAAGTTGGCAACGGTTTCATACTCTCGTGCTTTGCCTTCAAGGTTAATCTGGCCATTCTGTAGGAACTGGGAACGCCTTCGGGACATACCTCGCAGATGTCGTGGAGCATTTCCGGAGTCAGGGAATCAACATTCGCTACATTTCTCCCATAAACGAACCGGACAGCGATTTTGGACCTGTGCCATGCGGTCAAGAAGGCATGAAAGTTGCACCAAACCAGTGCGTAAACTTGTTTTTTTGGTGTGCGAATCCACCAGAAAAAGTGTACTAAGCTCCTGATCGCTCATGAGCGATTATGGCGCTTATGAGCGGTCAGGAGCAAGTGGGCTGCATATGAGCGCTCATAAGCAGCCGGGCTATGCATGAGCGCTCATGAGCAGCCGCGAGACTCGGGCCGGTCCCTGAGCGCTCACAAGCGGTCCACAACAAAATACTCTGAGCTTGACACAATCACATCGGAGTTGTGCGATCCTTGGACCTTGGGTAAGTCTTACACTGACGCCAGTAACGCCCGGCACTCAAATTTCTGCTGGGCGTTAGACGAAATGGACATCGCGTGAGCAATATCAGGCCACGCGGACTGCATAGCCACCTTTATCCGGCTTCTGAACCGCAACCACCACTGGCTTCTGAACGAAATTTTTTTTTCGGCAATCCAACCAAACCTCCTCCACCTTTTTAACGTCTTCGCCCCACCCCAGACTCCAGAGCTCCTACAGACACCCAAGAATTGCGATCACCCGAAGCTCCGTTGTCGCTCACAACTCAATATTTTCCCCGGCACCCGTCATCTCCCTTCACGCGACTCTAACAGTGCTGAGCCTCTTTGACGACGGAGCTTACGGCGACCAGGTTGGGGAAGTTTACACTAGGGGACATCAGCCCGCCAATCACGCGTGGAACCATGTTGATTTGACACAGCAGACTTGGGAGATCAGCGTGCGTAGACTTGACCTCATGCTTTTTGAACACTTGGAGCTGATGGAATCTTGTAGTCCATGATTTGTTTTGGAAGGTTGAAAGTACATGCACGTACTTTGAACTCTCGGAACACGCAACTTGTTGTCAGGTCCACACAACAAAAAAATTATGCCGCTCGCGGCTCAGCTCTCGAGTCTAGAAGACGTGGTTCATTAGGGTCTAGAGGGGTTGAGTTGACATGAGGATGTGCTAGTACGTGTCTTTCAGCTCTCCTCTGACTGTTTAGCTGACTTTTTTTTTGCCAGGACCACCCAGAAATTGGAGTTGAACACAGCACAAACTGGACGTTGGGACGTGCACCTCGACAGAACGTGACATCAATGGAGGTCCGTGCATCGACGTCATGATGAGGCTGGCTGGCTGAGATTACTTATTTTGGTTAGAGATGCGGCGCACGGACCACCTTCAACGTCCATATATACCTGGCAGTTTCGCCAATCCCCTCCATCCCCCATCTCCCCCCTCTACTCCCATCTCGTCCCTCTACTCCCATTGCGTCCATCTACTCCCATCTCGTCCCGTCTCATCACTGGCCCACTAGTGTTCTCACTTGCCCTCGGAAGGATACACGGGTATCAAAGGTATGTTTTAGTTTGCGACTTCTCATTCTGAAAGACATCGCTGATCATGATAAACCCACTCATCCAGCGCTGCATGATAAGAAGACCTTACGGCGGCCATCAACTGAGTGTGGTGAGGGTGTCGATGACGAACCTGAGTGTAGACCAGTAGCCGATATAATATATGTATTCTTGTATCCTAACTACATCTTGTATACCAGCTATAGTAGAAATTTGTGTCTGAATTAATATTTTTTTTTACTCCTTCCTGACATGCTCATGTGCAAACATGAGAACAGCGTAGTTCATGTGAGCTCAAGAAAACTGTTTTGTTCACGAGCACTGTGAGCCTTGCAGTGCTCACGAGCGCTCGTGAAAAAAAAGGTGTCCCGTATGCGCTTGTGAGTAGCCCCGAGGCTCACAGCGCTCATGACCGCTCACGAGCGATTTTGGCGCTCATGAGCGGTCAGAAACAGCTGACATTTGTTCTGGTGATCACTTGACCTCTCTTTGCAGGCGTGCAGAAGTTGTAAACGGCTTGTGGAACGCTCTCAATAGCAGAGGGTTAGCCAGCACGGTCGGGATATTGGCGGATGAATCGAATAACCTCGATGTGGCGTCGAGTGAGTATAGTGCTTGGTTGCCGCAGGTCGTTGGTAAAGTCTGTCGATCTTTCTTTCGTGTGTGTTAGTTCGGGAGGAAACTGAAGTCGTCTTAAAATATTATTTTTTTCTGTCTAGGTCGCGGCTTTGGTACACCACACGTATGATTTCCCTTCGGACAGTGCTTATTTGTCCTACGTCAATTCCACTCGAGTTTTGTATCCTAACAAGCCAACATGGATGTCGGTCAGTGTACCCACACTACCTCCAATAAACTCAATATACGTATTTTCGTAGGAAGTTTGCTGTTCGCTAGGAAACGCAGACGGAAGTGGAAGAGGATGGTCGCAAGGATATGACCCAACGTACGTTTCCAGTACCATCCTGTGATCTGTCTCTAGTTCGCGGCAAACAGATTTTCTCCGCAGGATCAACAACGCTCTCATGTTCTCCGGGCTAGTGTTCCAGAGCTTTGTTGTCGCCCAGGAGTCCCACTACGACGTACGAATTCTCGTCCTCTACACGATTAGCCGATAGCTGAACATTCGTCTGTCAGTTCTGGACTCTTGTATCAGGTGGTGCGCAGCGTTTTCTTCACTGGTGTTATTCTCCGAGCTGACTTTGTGGAATAGGAATCGGATGCGCTCCACAGAACAACGCTGCTTGCGTCAACAACCCAAACACTAACGGCTGGAACGTGAGTGTGAAGTCGTCTACATACTATGCAATCCCAAATCGTAAGGCCGACGTCTACTTCCCCCTCCCTTAGGACGGGTTGATCTACTACGACGGCCAATACGCCAGCAATCGTAACTTTCAACTCTGTACGTCGAGATTTCTTCGAACAACCTATTATGACTCACTAACATTAACCGCGTTTAACCAGACACCACGAAACGTTTTTGGACCTACAAACACTTTGGCAACTTCCTCAAACGTACGTGCACACTTCTCGTCCTCCCTTCTCATCTAACCCCTTCACCACCACCCCATTCTTCAGCTGGAAGCCAGCGACACGCCATAACCGGAACCGGTGCAACCAATAACATGATCGCCGTCTCGACCTCTACCAAATACTTCGTCATCGCCATGAACCCGACCAACTCGGCCACGACTCTCACATTGACATTTCCGGACAACGCCTGTGGCGTCGCTTCGTATAGAACTTCGGGTTCGGAGGACTTTGCCAAGTTGGGCGGTGCGACGAAGAGTGGGAACAACTGGAATCTTGGGTTGAATGCGATGAGTTTGACGACGTATGAGTTTAACCGGGTGGCGTGTTGAGCGATGAGTTGGCGAATGGGTTTGTGTAAAGAATTGACGGAAATTGAAGGATAAGGAATGTAATGAGTAGTTTGAATTCGCAGGAATGGAGTTCATGTTGAGATGAGGTCGGAGCGACTCTGAGAAGTGCACTGTCTTGGTCTGAGCCAGGCTGCACCCCGTTACCCGTTACTGGCGGTGTTTTTTTGTTGTTTTTTTTTTTTGAGAATCGGTAGTCGTCAAGGGACCGCATCGCTCAAGCAGGGGAATTGGTAGGTATAATATTCCATTTCTGCGATAAGTCAGATAGTTCAATAGGCCATATCTACGAAACGTGGGTTTGGGAGATTGATCATTCAAAGACCCGGACACCGCGCTTTGCACTTCTTGATATGATTATTGCAAGTATTCGTCGTCTTAAAGAGTCTACCACACCCAATGGTACACGGGAAGAGGGGGAGATGATCTGGATAACCGGGCAGGGTCAGTACTCAGCGACGAGGGGATCGTGTAAAACAAGACGGAGGGATCACACACCTGCTACACCGTGCTTCGAGTTCTCGATGCCTTCAATGAGGGTACCGTTCTGCGATTTGGTAGAGCGGTGGGTTTTTCTTCCTCCTGAATTCAACTTGCCCGGTGCCGGGACAATCGGTTTCGCGAGCTCAAGGGAGACGGCTTCCTTACTTGGAGCAGCATAAGGCGAGATTTTCTTATAATGACGCCGGATTCTGGTACGAGAGGGTCCAACTTTTCCAACTTTGGGGTCCTGTTCGGGGTGGAAGGTATGGTCCGCGTAAGTGAAGTTGAGTGGATTCAAATCGGGGGTGGAGGTGTCTTCTGCAACATGGGCCCTCGAACCTTCCTTGCCCAAAGAAAGGTGAGTCGGCCTAGTTCCTTTGACGATATCGGTAACATGAAGGGTCGAAGGGTCCATAGACGATTTCAAGGAAAGACCCGCAACATTATAGGTGGGGAAATATGGAGGGGAGAGATTAGATGGCGCGGTGGACAACGGTGTCCCCGAAGGATGCGATCGCGTCAACACGGATTTGGATCGTGGTAGCGTAGAATTGTCTGCAAGGAAGAGACTCTTTCTTGAAGAAGGCCTATAGTAGGTGGTCGGCGAGTCGGAAAAGAGCCTGTTCAAATGGACCATAAGCTCGGACGACCCATGGGTATAGTCTGGAACATAGTCATTGTATTCCGGTACGTCCCAAAGGTACGTCGAATCAGACGATGGTTCAATTGGATCCCCTGTCACGGTATGCGTGTTATGAGCGCCATCCAAGACGGGTTCTGGTGAGGATAGTGCGAATGGATCTGGATAAGAGGGCTCCAGCTCATGGCCAGAGGGCACTGGGCCAATCGCCGGGCCACGACTGGGTTGACAGTCGCTTGGGGAGTACGCGTACTGCGATTCGTCCGGGGAAGAGCCTGAATGTCGTCTCAGTACCAGAATTTTGAACTAGAATAAATAAAAAAGACACAGACTGGATAGGTGCGGCGAGTTTTGCGAGCCCTCAGTTACCAGAGATTGCCACGGTGGCGCGCTGATGAGCAAGTAGTACTCTTTCAGTTGATTCGTACAAATTCGAGGATTGATATTAACTTACGGTATATGTAGAATTGGATCCAGCTGCATGGCGCAACAAAAGCAAAAAGCCCCAGAGAAGGAACGAGAGATGATTGTGGAAGGAGAAAGAGTCGAAAAAAAAGTGGGGCTGCGAAATTAATGAAAGACTGTAACGTACTTACTAGCCGACGCGAAGGTTGATGTCCCTCCTTGGTAAAATATCCGTCGGCGGTTAAACGCACCTTCTAGTGTACAATATTGGTACAGTGTGATGTATAGCATATACGGTCTAGATACATTTTGGAGAGCTTGTGAGGCATCAAGAACTTTTGGTAGGAGGTCTATTTGCTGGATGAGCAGACGACCGTGCTGATGATACCAGGAGATCCACTGCGAGTAGGAGTTCCCCAAATTCTTCAACTCGGTAGCGTCGCAATTTGGTCTGATGTCACTGGTGATGAGCCGTCTTCTCCGCTCTAGATCTCTCGCTATCTTTATGTCTCCATGATTACTCCGAATGTTCTTTTCCACCGTTCGACCATCGCAATATCAGCCCTGACCCGAAGCCTCGCAGCTGCAGGAATCCGACCGCAAGCACGTCGCTCCTGGGCCTGCCTTGGTTCCAACATCAGAACTTGTGTCATCCTTGAGCCCCATCCCGCCTGAGAACCTTGACGAGATGTGGTCCCCGCCACGTTTGCTGGTATGACCACTCCATTTCGCCAGTACCGAAAAAATCTACAAGTGGGAGGAAAAGGAGACACGTGTCCAATCAGGTCTAATGTCTTGCTGGATGAATCGTGGATCACCATGATGATGTGACTTGCTTCGGAGGATCAGGAGGGTAAGGATGGTGGGCTACCAGAGATGTTCTGCGCACAAAAGACATTTAAACGCACAATACGACGGCTGCTCAGTGCTGCGAACGTGTTGTTGGGAAGGATGGGGGGAAGGAACTGTTGCGGGATTCCGGGTGCGCATACGGTGACTCGAGAACACCGGTAGTGTTTGGTGAATGGTCTAAGTGGCCTTCTACAACTTTGCTTTTACTTGAAGTGGTTGCATTTGTTGGTGATCTTGAATCTGCATTAGTTTCACGGGCGCCGTTCGTCGATGAATATGACTTGAATTTGCTCCAGGAATTCAAAGGTTAGGAAGCGACAAGATGAGAAATTTACGGTTGACCTCAGTCTTGCCCATTCAACGAAATCCGATTGCAAAGCCATGATATGGGCGCTCAACTACCCGGAACAGTTGGTGTCGAGCGAGGACTGAGAGAGGGCCAAGAGTTGACGATAGAAGTGGTTCGTTGGGTTGACGAGTGGAGGAGGAGAAAGCTGCTGACTGAGAAAATTGTTTCTGCAGAGCGGACTTGGGTAAAGACATACTTATGCACGGCCGCAGACGACGCCAAGGGCGTCGAGCTCGCTATGGACGTCATGACGATATTGGAACCCTACTATGACTAATGCCGTCCTGATACGACATATTTTGTATGGATCCAACCTCATCTCGGGAGAGATTTCGGGACAGAAGAAGCGAAAGGTTGGGCTGGGGCGAGTCGCAGAGGGATCACGCCGCCCGGGTGGGCGAGATCCTCTACTTTGTGCCTCTCCTGTCCAATGCTCTCAACAATGCCAGATTATCTTCAGGCATGAGCCTGATCTATCATACAGTCCAGAATCGCAGCAAAGGCAGATCAATTGGGTACGCGAAGATATGATATGTACAGAATGGCCAAGGGGGGGATGGCGGGCGCAAAAAAACTGAGGAACGGGCAGAGGACTGTCGACGAGCGACTACTGTGTGGATGTCGCGAGAAGAGGGAACGGTGCTGAGTCATCGTTCCCTCCCTCACTTGAAATCTGATGCCGGTTCGTCCCTCACCAGCATCTTCATCTCACCTCTGGTAGAATCAGCTCAATTACCGTAACAACAAGCTTCTACTAACTTACTTGTGATGACCTGAAGCCCCCAAAACTTCCTCAACAACATTCAGTCTGGGAAAAGGGTATAAGAAATCAAATATAGAAAGATTCAGGACAAGATTTACTGATATCCAAGAGCTCTCCTCGAGGATCACAGTTCGAATTCACGCGCGTTTAGATTTATATCACCCTTTGACTTGAAACACCATCACCAATTGACGGGCAAGCATGGTCCTCCAATTCTCTTCAATACAACCGAACACCACGAGCCCATGCGCTCGATGATTCCAAACCCTCAGCTGGGAACGGTGACCTCATGGAGATTCCACCTCGACCTCAGAACTGGACCCAATTCCCACTACTTATAAGAAGCAGCCTTCCTTCCAATGATGAATTGAACAACCAACTGTTCACGATGGCCCTCAGGACCCTCCTCTCGGTTCTCCTCCTTCTGCCCTTAGCAAGCTCAGCAGCCAGCGTATCCTCCTCACCAGCCCAAACCATCACAGGCATCGGCGGTTCCGGCGCCTGGTGGCCGCACGATCTCTTCCAATTCCCCGAATCCGTTCGACAGAACCTCTCAAACCTGCTTTTCTCGCAAGAAGGAATGGGATTGTCGAGTTATCGTTGGAACATTGGTGCTGGGGGAGTGAACGTGAACAACCCCGTTCGCGCGCCTGAGACGTTCTATCTCGGGCCTGGCGTTTATAATTGGTCGGCAGACCCTCAGGGAGTGTATTTCTTGAGGGAGGCGTCGAAGAGAGGTGTGAAGGATTTGACGGCGTTTGTGAACAGCGCACCGGCGCCGTTGACGTCTGGAAAGACGTCTTGTGGGAGTAGTTTTGTATCTGGTGAGTCTTCATGCAAAATCTTGGGTTCTCTGGCTTAGTTGTCTTGTTGTGAAACAGGTTCTGGAGACGCGTTTGCGACTTTTGTCGTGGATGTTATCGAACACTTCCGAAGCGAGGGAATTAACATCAACTATGTTTCCCCGATGAACGAACCCGAGAATCCATTTCCGGAGTGTGGTCAGGAAGGCATGCTTGTTCTTCCCAATCAGTATGTGACTGTCGCTGCATATCTCCGCGGGATGTAGATGCTGATATGCAGACGCGTAGACGTCCCGAGGTCATCAACTCGCTTTGGAATGCTCTCGACAAGAAAGGCCTAACGGGTACTGTCGGAATTCTGGCTGACGAAACGTCTCGCCTGGCATTGGCAGTCCTTGAATATCCCTTCTGGCTCGGAGGCGTGATAGATAAGGTGAGTCAGGATCTGTTCCTCCGCAGTAGTTCGTTGGGTTGACTGAAACTGTGCAAAATCCTAAGCTTGCGGCTATCTCACACCATACGTATGATTACCCCTCTGATGGCGGTTATACGGCGTATATCACGTTTATGAAGACGTTTTACTCGAGCAAGCCAACATGGATGACGGTAGGGTGCTCTATATACTGTATCCATGACAATGGCCTCAACGCGTCCGTGTACAGGAGGTCTGCTGCTCGCTTGGAAACCCTGATGGAAGTGGCCGCGGTATGACGGCTGGATATGACCCTAGGTACGTTTCACTCTCCTGATCCTCTCATCAGGGTATTCATTTTGACGAAAACGTTAGTATCACCAACGCTCTCCTCTACGCCGGATTCGTCTTCCAAGCATTCGTGGTCGGTGGCGAGCCGCATTACGATGTAAGGGTCTCGACACAGATTGATGTATGAATGTTTGCTCACGAAAGGAAATCTGGGATCAGTTCTGGACCCTTGTATCGAATCGTAAGGACTTATCGTCCCTTTTCTTGCTGCGTAAGCTTACCGCAACTCGTAACAGAAATGGGATGTTCCCCGTTGAACAATTCTTCGTGCGTTCAGAACCCCAATAACGCTGGATGGACTGTGAGTCCCCCGGGTCAAACTTGTGGACCGACGTTCGCTTAATGCTCTTCACGTACCTCTCAAGGACGGTGTGATCTACTACGACGACGAATACGCAACCAACGGAAACCACGAGCTGTGTACGCCGTTTTCACTTAACATGCCATGCTGTATTCTAAAACAATTAATCATCTTGAAACAATGCGGCACACACTACATTATCATACAGATCTCACAAAGCACTTCTGGACATACAAGCACTTTGGCAATTTTGTCAAACGTAAGTGCCCCCTGCCCTCCTTTCAATGCTCCAATGCCCCCCCTCCCTGACGATCATTAACAAGCTGGCAGCCAACGTCTTCCCATCACCGGGGACGGTTCCAACAACTTTATGATGGCCGTTCAAACCTCGAACAAGATCTTCGTCTTGGCGATGAACCCTTCCAACGATGCTAGGACTTTGAGTTTGACGTTACCACAAGCTGTCTGTGGTGTTGCGTCGTATAGGACGTCTGCTTCGGAGGATTTCGCGACTCTTGCACCGGCGAGTGGTGGTGGTGGTGGGAATACGTGGGCTTTACCGTTGAATGGTTTGAGTTTGACGACTTACGAGTTTAATCGGGGTGCGTGCTAGGGGAGGGGGGGGGATGTACCTTTCGCCGACAACTTCTAGTAAAATGAAATCTCTCGCAACTTGTTCCTTTCGATTTTGAAAAATCTCAAACGACGTTTCGAGTGTCAGGTTCCTGCAGGTTACACGTTGGTCTAGTGGTACCGGCCTATCCTTGCTCCTTATCTATCGGCGATTAATTTTAATTAGGGACCGCGCAGTGCGCTTGGACCTCAGTGGCAGTGAAATTTCCCCACAGCCCTCGCGCCACATCGGTGGAGATTCACGAGGCTCGGGCTCCTCTCATCCGTTGAATTTCGGTCACTGCTCGACTGAAACGCTTGACATCTGAAAAGGTGAAGGAAAGAGATAAAGAAGAAAAGAAAACGAATTGTCAAGATGTTGTGGAAAAATTTCGTCCGCAACTCAACCGATCATTGTTGCCATCCTCCGAGCTCGACTCACTTAAGGATGATCGACAATTATAGTCTCCATGTAATGGGGCGGAAATTCACACGTCAGCCTTGAGGAAAGATGATTCACAGCGTTTGACTTTGCTCGGAATAAGGACGTCCGAGGAATCGAAGTGGAAGAGAACACGGGGCTGATGAATGTGCGCTTTGGGCTTGCTCAGTGCTTAGATCCGGAGCAAGGCTTACCTGGTGCTGAGCTGTGAACAATAGAGCTTCTCGAAGGTAGAGAAGGCGAACTGGGCTCCTTGTATTCGCTATGATGAATTCCTTTGTCCCCGTTTGAGTGGGCGGGGTTCTTATAATTGAATTCATAGAGACCGCTGTTTTTGCTTGTTCAAATGACCTGGGACGTGGGTCCTACGATTTATTTTCGGAATGACAAGTGGACATGCCTTGAATGCCTTGCTATTCCGGCAGCCTCGCTAACAGGGTGAATTAATGGTCCCTTTTCATGTCCGGACCGCCTCAACGCCGCTAGCGAGCAGGGCAGGCAGCGCAGTAACCGCTTCACCTCTTCCTCGTTCGCACAACAATTCGGAGCGTGCCAGTTACATACGTGCAGCTGAAACTTTGCTCAGTGGTGAAATGCTCCAAAACCCAAGACGTTAGACGCCAAATAACATGAGGTTCCTGTTTCCACTGTCAAGTCAACTCGGACAAAAAAAGAAACGTGTATTTTGATCAATCCGGTAACCCGCCGCGTCGTTGTACTGTAACGTGTTCCACGGCAACCAGAAGCTGTGCAGCTGTTTGAAATCTCGATCGTTGATATAGACTCGGCGGGGCCTCTTTGTTTTCTCTCTTAAAGCCCTTCAACAACGCCCACTTTCATTTCTTCTCATCCACCCCAAATCTGTCCGTCCTTGGTGACGCCTCCTTCTTTTTTTCTCTTGATATCTCTCAGTCAATCGCTTGCCATTTTATTCTCGCCTAATTTCCTAATTCCACAATGACCACGACTCTCACTCGCGCCGAACGTGCCCGCCTAATCCGTACTACTCGCAAACTGGGAGCCTTGTTGGGCGAGACTCCAACCATTGAGGTTGTCGAGCCCCCTTCAAGAACTCGCAGTCGACCTGGAACCGCATCCTCTGTCGCATCCACGAGCTCCGTTCGATCATGCTTGACCATCAACATACCCGCGGCGTCTCTGTCACTCCCCCAACGGAGCCCTTTGTCGCCCACGTTCAGCTTGAACAGAGATTCTCCCTATTCCGCATGCGAAGAGCCCAATGTTGTCGATATGAGGAGGAGGAAGGTGGCCAAGTTGTCTCGAACGTTTGGAGAGAACGTTCCGCCCGAGTTGATCACTAGTGCTGTTGGAGGAGATCGAGCGAGTTATGATGGACTTGGTGAAGCGTCAGAGTCGAGCGAGACGCTTAGTTCCTTCAAGATGAAGGGACATTCTTTGGACTTGGACACTCATGGTAAGTTTCTCTATCACACCACCCAATTGCAATGTTATCTAATGATACGATTTGAACCAGGCGAATTTTTCTTGGACTTTAAGCCTACTTCAGAAGCACCACCACCTCTCCCACCAAAGAGTCCACGCGCTGCGAGACATATGTCGCTCGTTGTCAGATCTCCTCGTCAAAAGAGCTTCCACAACCACGCTCCGTCCGAAAACTTTTCGAGGCAGAGGAAGAACAGCGATCGAGATCTCGCGTTCTCAAAGCTCACTCAACATCTCACACCTGCGAAGCCCAGTCACAATGCAAAGGTGGACGAGACGTATCGCAGGCAGAATGGTTGGTCGGGTGAATGGAATCAGGGCGATATGCGGGAGGTTATGGATAGGTTGAGACACCTCAAGTAGGGGATCATGGCCGTTTGCTCAACACTCGGGAAACCGAGATACCTGTCACTTCTCGCGAGGTGCTGGTCACCGGACGATCAATGGACGATTCATCCTCCCCCCCTCTCCCTTCTTGAAACGAGACAGCTTGCTTGACAGACGTCTCTTACTCCATTTCTTACTTCTTCTATTCCAATTCTTTTCCGTGCATAAGGACTCTTTTTTATCTCATCATATGGTTTTGTTACATCTATTCATTTCACCTGCGACATCAAAACCCCCCTCTATATCATCCATTGGCATGAATATTATGACACCTACATTACTTGCTTTTAATAATGTAACTCGTTAGCTATGTACCACCTTGTCGCATGTATTTTCACTACTTATCCATTGATCATCAAACACCTCGGTGGTCGCTTCGTTTTCATTTTTGTTTTACCGGTGCGACGTCGGACTGGAAGAAGATCTGTCATGAAACCCTTGGGACGTCGCGTCCGTTCTCCCGTCGGTCGGAGCGGATTTCGGATGAATAGGAGGGCTCGGTGAGGCTGCGCAGATGCGTAATCATGTTGCTGTACACGTCGGTCGTCGGGGTACCTCGATCTTCACGCGGAGATGTCGTCTTCCTCGAAGCGCATCCCTTGGTAACCTTTCACGAGATTTGTACCTCGGTTGAACATATCCCGCTGCGCCTCCTTACAGCGCATAACGCGGGAGCTACAGTACTACGTGAACTTGTCAACGGTTGCCCAGTTGTCGGGTTCAAGTTACACGTTGAGACGAGTAGTCGTGAAATGCTCCGCTACGAAGGGCCGGAGAACGACGCGCCAAAGTCACGGTGACCCGAAAATCTGTCGCGGATAAAGGGACATATCACCCTTCCTTGTGCTAGATTCCTCATTCTCCCTCTCTCTGAGTCGCCGTCATCATCTAGGCTTGGGGGGTGATCAAGGGGGATGGAACACTTCGGTTTTCCACTTGGTGTAACCTGTGTGTACACCGACACCAGTACCTACACTACGGAGAACTCAACCACGAGATGGAGAGAACCTAACGATCTGTGCTCTGCCTCCTTACAGCGTAACGCGGGAGCTACATGAACCTGTCACCTAGTTGTCGGTTGTCGAGTGACTCTTGGGAAACGAGTGCTCCGAATTTCATCTTCGACGAGCAACTGCCTTCAAGTTCAAAGACGTGAGCCGACAGGTGCTGATGGTCGGATATTGGACACTGAATTTGACACTCTGCAATAACATTCAAACCGATAAAAATTCTTACTCTGCGTCGTGTGTTATTCAAGCTCTGGACGACGTTAAATCTCTGAAACGGAAAAGGATGTATTCAGATGATTCGGTTCTTGGCCAATATGTGTTTGCTAGATGAACTCACATCCTCGCCAAGCGCTGAGCTCCAAAATTAAAAGCTTGAGGACGACGTCGCACTTTGACGATGCGCGCCTGAGTCACAGTGGTCCGAATAACATCTGTTGCGCATAAGGGGACATTTCACCAGCTTAGTATCACCCTTCCTCATCTTCTTTCTGAACCAGGGAAGACCAGAACTAGTTGCCGACATCATCGGGGGGTGGGATGTGGAACATTTCAGTAGGAATGTACTGGGTTACCTGTCCTGGGGAGTTGGGAGAACCTGAGCGAAGCCGGTCAAGGGATCCCAAGAGATACCCTCATCCAAGAGAAGGTGACCGCGAGTACAGACCCGAAGTCTGGAGAGGGCGAGCCGTTCACACGGGGAAGTCCTTAATTTGTTGACATTCGATCGAAAGCATAGACATTGGCGGTCGATGGAGTGGATCTTGTACCGCAGAGTGCGACCGTAAGGTCAGTGATGTCAACCGAATAAGCCGGCAGGTAGCAAGAGTTTATTCGAGTCGGATTTGCAAAGGATGAAATGTAGTGCGTAGCACCTGAATGGTGGAATCAGTGATCTTGATGCGCCTGAGAACTGATAAGATGCTTTAGTGAGTGGAGCGGTATGGCTTTACGCTGGTGGTGGTCGAGACGAAATTCTGCCAACTCCCCTGTGACCCGCCAAAATCGCGAGGTTGAGATCACCGTTCTTCAATCTTCTCTAAACCTCTCGTCTTCCGTATGGTCTTTCACCCTGTTGGAGAATGGCCGGAACCGAGCGTAAGAGCAGTTCGGATGAATTACTATTGGAAAGCTCTGTGAGGCTGCGCAGGTGCGCTGTTACACGTCGGTCAGTCGGTATGTCGGGTACACGTTGATCTTCATGTGGAGATGTCGTTTCTCTTCCATAGATCCTTGGTTACAACATTAGTTTCACGAGATCTCTGCTCGGTTGAACTATGCCGCTGCGCCTCCATACAGTGTATGCGGGAGCTACTACATGAACCTGTCACCTAGTTGTTGGTTGTTGGGTTACTTGAGTGACTTGCGAACGAGTGCTCCGAATTTCATCTTCACGAGGAGCTGCCTTCAAGTCCAAAGACGTCGACAGGTGCTGATAGTTGGACATTGGACAGCCGTATGATGCTGTGGGGTATTTCATATGCTTCGTGCGATTTAGGTGTGAATTATATGATACAATATGAGGAGGTAGGATGTCGTGTAGGTGTGAGTAGGGTATCAGCATAATCAAAAAGTCAATCCTCGCTGTCAAAAGAACAATCAATACCCCAATCACGAAAATAAATTCGACACACACGCACTCTGGTGTCTCCCTCCTCAAGAACAGATCTATAGCAGCCGAAAACGCCGCAAAGGCAACCCCACCACCGACGGCCGCCCTAGGACCAGCATTCCTCGCAAGAATCCCACCAGAAAGAAACCCAGCTCCGACAGAGTTGTATATGTCGTTCTTGGCTCTGTAAGATTCTATAACACATTCGATGCTCGCGAAGAGAGCTCCGACTTTTGCGAAACCGCGACCGGAGGTCCACATGCCTTTGCCCATATCCTTAAGGATTTGACTGGCTTTTTGAGTCGCGCGTTGGGGTTGGGTTTGTGAACGGAGGAAGGGGTCTTCGTAGGCGAAGGAGGCAGACATCAGGGAGAAGAAGGCACCGATTGCGAGGCCTAAGAACGCGTCAAGTATAAGTCAGAATAGGAAGCAATTTTTTTTACTGGCAGTGGGACGCACCTCCGACGCCTGCGAGGGCGGTTTTAGTTATACAGCTCTCTTGTGCTGATAGCATGAATTTTTCCATCTTTTTCATTTGTTCATATTGTGGACGTTCTTCTTCTGAGACACCGGGAGGGAGGGGTTCTTGGCCTGGTTTGTGGAGAGGGACCAGGCCGGGGAAGGATTGACCCCCATTGTTCATAGTCGTCGTCGTCCGGAGGGAAGAGGGTGTCCCTCAGACTGTGGGAAAAAGTGTGGGATGTCTTTTTCCTCCGACCACAACTTCTCTCTGTCATTCTTCTTGATTTGTTCTGCGTGGGCTTCTGGCCTCTTGAACTTTACGATGGTGATATCGATAAAATCCAAACTCTTTCTGGCTCAACAGGATACCTGGCATAACTTCGAAAGGGGCTCTCAAACAGACACGGTCACGGAACGAAAAGACACAGGTTGCGGGCTTGTCAACCCTTGCGTTCCTTTAAGCATCTCAGAATCACCCCAGTTCTATCATCTCATGATTCCATTCCTTCAAACGAGCTACCCATATCCCACACCGCAATCTCCTTCAATTCTTTGCACCCTTTCACCAACTCATCACTCAGCATGCTACCCGGTTGAACTCAAACGTCGTCAAACTCATCGCATTCAATCCAAGATTCCAGTTACTCCCACTCTTCGTCGCACCGCCTAATTTGGCAAAGTCCTCCGAGCCCGAAGTCCTGTACGAAGCGACGCCACAGGCGTTGTCCGGGAATGTCAATGTGAGAGTCGTGGCCGAGTTGGTGGGGTTCATGGCGATGACGAAGTATTTGGTGGAGGTTGAGACGGCGATCATATTGTTGGTTGCACCGGTTCCGGTGATCGCACGTCGTTGGCTTCCGGCTGGAGGGAAAGAGGGAAGGGTTCGATGAGAAGGGAGGACGAGAAGCGCTGCCAATGAGGGACGTACGTTTGAGGAAGTTACCAAAGTGTTTGTAGGTCCAGAAATGTTTCGTAATGTCTGGTCGAACAAAATTGGTGAGATCTACCAGGATCTGAAGAAACTTTGACGTACAGAGCTGGAAGTTACGGTTGCTGGCGTATTGGCTATCGTAGTAGATCAGACCGTCCTACGGAAGGAAGTAGAGGTCGGCGTTATGTGTGGGATTGCATGATGGAGAAGTTCACACTCACGTTCCAGCCACTGGTGTTTGGGTTGTTGACGCAAGCAGCGTTGTTTTGTGGAGCGCATCCGATTTCTACGCCACAAAGTTATTTCGGAGGATAACATCGGTGAGGAAACGGTTACGCACGATTCGATACAAGAGTCCAGAACTGAGGGACGAGGTTCAGCTATCGGCTAATCGCGTTCAGGACGAGAATTCGTACGTCGTAGTGGGGCTCCTGGGCGACAACAAAGCTTTGGAACACTAGCCCGGAGAACATGAGAGCGTTCTTAATCCTGCAAGGGGGGATTATTAGCAAACTAGAAACAGGTTGCGTGATGTTATCGAAACATACGTTGGGTCATATCCTTGGGACCATCCTCTTCCGCTTCCGTCCGCGTTACCCATCGAACAGCAAACTTCCTACAAAGGTAAGGATACTTTGAGTTCACCGGAGGCCATGAGAGATGCAGGGGATACACCAACCGACATCCATGTTGGCTTGTTAGGATACGAAGCTCGAGTGGAGTTGACGTAGGACAAATAAGCACTGTCCGAAGGGAAGTCGTAGGTGTGGTGTACCAGAGCCGCGACCTAGAGAAAACATTTCAAGACGATGTCATTCCCTCGTGAACCAGCACACGATGGGAAGGTCAACTGACTTTACTGACGACCTGCGGCAACCAAGCACTGTACTCACTCGACGCCGCATTGAGGTTGCTTCCTTCATCCGCCAATATTCCGACCGTGTTAGCTAACCCTTTGCTATTGAGAGCGTTCCACAAGCCGTTCACGACTTCTGCACGTCTGGCGGTTTTGAAGTCAGCTGGGAAGGGGTCAAGTGATTCCGACATTGATATTTACGCACTGATTCGGTGCGACTTTCATGCCTTCTTGACCGCATGGTACAGGTCCGAAATCACTATCCGGCTCGTTTATGGGAGAAATGTAGCGGATATTGACTCCCTGATTCCGGAAATGCTCCACGACATCTGCGAGGTATGTCCCAAAGGCGTTCCCAGTTCCTACAGAATGGTCGTTAGGGCCAGATTCACCGGATGCGCATGCACGAGTGACTCGAGAGCGTTGACTTGCCGTTGACAAAACTTGAGCCACAACTCGTCTTCCCCGAAGTCAAAGGAGCCGGTGCACTGTTCGCGAACGCTGTAAGATCTGTGACCCCACGGGTGGATGCTGCAGTCAAGAAGTATACTCCTTGAGGATCGGCAGACCAGTTGTAGCTTCCTGCAGCTCGATAGAACGTTTCGGGTGCGCGAACTGGGTTTCCTACACCGACGCCACCAGCACCGACGTTCCAACGATAGCTAGAGAGACCAAGACCGTCTTGACTGAAGAGCAGGTTAGATATGTTCTGGCGGGTCGCTTCGGGGAATTGGTAGAGGTCGTGAGGCCACCATGCGCCCGAGCCGCCGATACCAGTGATGGTTTGGGCGGGGGTTGAGGAGACAGTGGCTGCGAAGGCGGATGATGGTCCGAGGAACAAACAAGCTAAGATGATTGAGCTGGGGCGAATCATTTTCTCGGAGTCTCTGGTGGATATGGAGCCTGTTTCTTTTATAGCTGTCCCATGATGAAGCGGAAAAATCTCGTCTTCCGCTTGAACTTTCATGGTAGGTATGGTCCGTTCCAGGTGTCATGACTGAAAGGTCCTCAAACACGTATAATGGAGCTCCCCAGTTATCATTTTCTTGCAAATTCGAACGCTTGAGGCTTGATCCTACAGGTTAAGTGTTTGGCGCTGATAGAGCTACCACGTACGGGGGCTCCTACTAGCGGATCATCGGAATTCGACTCGGATGGGTAGATTTCTATGCATTAGAGTTGAACGGATGGGGGATCGCGACCCGTTCCGCTGCATCCTCAGCCCGCCTCAGCTTGTTGGTATGGTTGGGATCGGAGTCGTTGAACGTTGACTCAGACTGGCAAGTCTCAGTAACCGTGAAGGAGTGACTACGAATGGTCACATCCGTGACCGGCCGTGACTGAGACGCCTACGGTTCGGAGACCTGGCATTTCTCTTCCTTGCACCATCATTTTCGTTGCTCACTTGCTATCATTGCACACTCAAGGATACGGTCAAAAACCTACCACATACTATCGATGGATACCGACCGTTTCGGGCGAACACGCGTTGAAGGGCAGTCTCATATCTGGGTTGTATCTGAAACCTCGATGTGCGTCCGCAGTAACAGATATCACGAACTTTAAACTCACATTCTTACAAGGTAGACGTCGCTTAGAGGCCTTTTGAGCGGCTCAGATTGAGCATAAACTCTTCCGGGCTTCTTGCTGCGGCCCAGCTACCTTCTTACTGCGGGGCGTCACTCGCAAGTCTCAAAGGAATACAGATGTCGTCGATAAGTACTGCGAGGTTACTTGGGTGGTGGCCCCGTGCAAGTTTGGAGTAGGGTACGTCTTTCATCCCTTGTTGTGGGCCCGAGCGTCTGACAGATCAGCGAATCAAAAGGGAATGCTCTTAACATCCGCTAGCCCAGAACGTCTACAAGGTTTTGATAGGCGCCCCGTTTTGCACCCTTTGATGACCCCCCGTGACGTCTACAGCACTCTATAAAGGCTCAGCCGTACCCATAATATCCGTTATCATTGATCCTCTTTCTTGCCTATGGAAGTCTTTCTCCATAACGTCGATTTCTTTACCAGTCCACACGATGTTATCCGTGCACTAGCTCAACATCTCCATCAACCCCCATACACCACGAACATGCCCTTGAACTTCCATGTGCGGATGTTCAAGCCCAAGAGGGGCAAGCGTGGTCTACATAGCGGCTGTGGCGCCCTCACTCTACCTACCGTCGCGCTAGGCCAGTCGTTTTTGGCAGAGTACGGCGATGGCTCTCCAACAAAATTTGTCTCGATCAGAGGTCGAAACGTCCGGTTCAAACTTAGCGATCGCGGACTTTCGAGAGATATCGTTCTCAGCATCGAGAATTCACCCTACCGGGATCCCAGTGTTGTTGAGGAACGGGAGCGTATCGCGAGACTTCTCGAGGCCACCACCGTTCCTGTAAACGAACTTCAGTTTGCCTGGCCTTGTCGCGATCAAGTCCTCTCTGTTGAATGGGAGTACACCTGTCCCGCCGGGAGCAGAATCGTATTCAACGCCGAGGAGAGGCTCATGGAAATCAACATTAAACAACAGCAGGAATCTTTCATCGGCCAACTGGAAACCATCTTTGACTTACAGCCACCGTCGCAGGTAGTTTCCATCAATTTCTCCGCCATTGATCACATTGCCTGCGACAATAACCTGGACGGTACCTCTGCCATCGTTATCTTCTTTATCACCCCGCCACAGTTCCTTCGCGTGAGTGACTCCTTGTTGTCAGCATCACCTACCAAGGAGAGACAACCGTCACTCAATCTCAGGGACGCTAATCATCGACACCACTCGGAAATAGCCCCCTATCTCTCTTATACCATTCGCCTTCTTTGCCCCTCTCGTGGGAGCCTGACTGTCTTTGCGAATCTTGCCCGCCAGGCTGGCTTGAATTTGGATGTCAATTGGGATTACTGGCCTATCCAGTATCGCAACCTCTTCTCCATTGCTTCACTCAGTGCGTTCTCTGCATGGTTGCAGCAGCTCGACTTTCAGGTGGCCTTCCAGATTGAACGCCTCGTGAACGACTTTTGCGTAGATCCACGCGAGATCCGCGAACTGAACATCGAGGTCAACGCGCTCATCGTCGAGGCTCGTAAGCGTGGATCACCAAATCAGAGCCTCGACTACGTGCTCACTGTTCTTCGCGATTTTGGGAACAAGGCGTACGACATGTTATGGTACACGGGGAGCCAGCACGAAACGTTGAAGCAATGCTTCAACAAGTGCAAGCGCCTTCACGACAAGACCTTCAGGCCTATCACTCGGCGGGAGGACGACGGCATATTCCTCTGCATGCATGTTCAAATCACACCTACCGGAAAGATCTTCACCGGTCCTATTCCCGAACGATCGAATCGTGTCATCCGACAGTACAGCCCTGAGAACCATCAGAACTTCCTTCGCGTTAGCTTCCTCGATGAGGGCCGGCTACACTTGCAATTCGACCGTGGCGTGGATGGGAAGGCGTTTGTGAGACAGAGGATTGGCCCATTTTTCGAGAATGGGTTATGGGTTGCAGGGCGATTGTTCAGGTTCCTTGGATACTCCCAGTCGGCGCTCAAGGAGCACGCCGTGTACTTCATGGCACCATTCGAGGAGAATGGGGAACAGATTACGACCGAGACCGTCATCCAGAGCCTTGGTCGGTTCGACGACCTCCCTTTCGACCCACGACTCATGTATTGCCCTGCACGGTATGCAGCACGTATCAGCCAGGGCTTCACAGCTACCGATCCGACACTGACTGATGTCGAGGATCTCGAATTGAACTTGCCCGATATTATGGCGACCGGGGTCGATTCCAGCGGGAAACACTGGTGTCACACAGACGGCGTTGGGACGATGTCCCCCGACTTTGCGAAAAGCGTCTTCAGGGAGCGGCAGTCTCGCAGACGTGGAAGGAATCGTCCGACTAAGGAGTACGCTCGTGCTCTCCAGATTCGTATGATGGGCTCGAAGGGGATGTTGAGTGTAGATGCCAGATTAACTGGGAAGACTGTCTGCTTGAGGCCATCGATGATCAAGTTCCTTGGTGCGACTGCCAACAGGATTGAGATTGCGAAGGTTTTCGATAAACCTGGAACGTGAGTCTTATCTTGCCCTTTTTTCTGTGATCTTGTCTGATGTAGATGTTACAGATTCTACCTGAACCGGCCCCTCATAATGCTCCTTGAAGGTCTTGGCGTACAATACGAAACTTTCAAGATATTCCAAGACCTTGCCGTGGAAGAGACCAAGGAGGCAACGAAATCGCTTGATAGCGCGTCGTGGTTCCTTCAAGGCCACGGCTTGGGAACCGCGTTCCGCATTCCTTCAGTCCTTCTCAGCCTGAGTAAACTGGGTATCCGTAATTTTGACGACAAAGGGTTCTATGAGACGGTGATGGAGTATGGTATAAACCATGTGCTGCGTTTGCTGAAACATCGAGGTAAGCGCGGTCAGACTGCTCTTACTCGTGTGTGCTGATAAGTCTCGCAGCGCGAATCCCCGTTCCAGGTGCTTACAACCTGGTCGGAGTAGCCGACATTCATCAACTCCTCCCTCCCAAGCACATTTTCGCATGCATCAGACCCATCAATAGCTGGTCAAAGCCCGAGTATTTAGAGGGCCCAGTACTGATATCTCGCAGTCCCACAATTCACCCTGGAGACGTTCAGATAGTCACAGCCATTGGGCCACCTCCCCCAGATTCATGCTTTGAAGACAACGATCTCGCTAACACGGTTGTTTTCTCTACTACCGGTATGTTTCTCATCTCAGTCCATCTGTGTGGCGATCCTGATGCAATAAACCACACAGACGAACGACCCCTTCCCTCATGCCTTGGAGGTGGCGATCTCGACGGGGATGAATATAATGTCATCCCTCTGAACGAGTTGCCCGAATTTTGGGTCGACCCGGAGCGTATTAAGGCACCTGGTTTGTACCCCGCAGCCACAAGGCGCGAGTTGGACAGGCCTTGTACGATGGCCGATGTCGGGGATTTCGTGATGGAATACATCACCAGCGATGTGTGTTCTGTTTCCTTACCACGAAGTCTCACCAGTACTCACCGTCCTTCATCAGGTTCTCGGCATGGTCTCCATCAACTGGCGTATTCTCGCTGACCAAACCGACATTTACAACCCCGACTGCATGAAGATGGCGGAACTTCACAGTCTCGCCGTCGACTACCCAAAGTCAGGAAACCCCGTTCCCATTCAACAGATCCCCAGGCGAAACAACACACTCTTACCGGATTGGTACGCTCCTGAGACGATGTACGAGCTAGATCCGGACAAGTACTATCCTTCTCAGAAAGCTATCGGGAAGCTCTTCCGCGATATCAAGCTCGACGCTCCGCAACATGCGTCTCATGAGGGCAGGGCTCAGCGACGAAGCCTTCGTCGAGAACGTCACGACGACAGATGACCTGGACGAGATCGCTGTCATGCTCGACGAGGTCAACTTGGAGGACGATCCTCTCTACGACGCAGTTGCTTCCAGGGTTGCAGAGTTCATCGACGACGCGGAAGCTCCCATGGATGAAGACTCAGAAGAGCACATCAGTAACCTATTCCGAGGATACCGTTCCGAACTCGAAGCCATCTGTAGTGCCCATACTTTGTCCAAAGGTCGGGGTGCGATGCTCACAGAGGAGGAAGCAGTCGTCGGGACTATTGTCGCTAATACGTCTCAACCGAGGAAACGTCTCGACCATATCGGTAAGCTCCGAGAGGACACTGAAACCCTTGTTCGGAGTGTCCGAGATAGTTTGGAGGGTGACGATGACGTTTTGCCCGGGGAGTGTCTACAACAGGCGTTCTTTGCTTGGCGGTTCGCTCGGTACTTGTGCTCCAAGTCAAAACCACAATTTGGTGCGAGGAGTTTCTGGTGGGTCACCCTGGGTGCTGTGTTTGAAGGAGTGAAGGAGATTGAGCAGGAGATGGTGTATCAGCACAAGCAGGATGCTAGACGAAGGAGGGTTTGAACCTGAGCATGTCCTTTTTATTTTTCTTTCTCTTGGTCTAGTACACATTTGCATTCTATGTAGCCCGCTATTCAAATCGGCGGCCCAAAAACATGTTTTACACAAAATAACAATAGCAATACATACAACAACCCACCCTGGAAATCTATGGAAGGCATAAATAGGTAGAATGGTGAATCAGTGTCAATGTAGTGGGTAATGATGCGTTAGGCTCAGCGCTCTCCTTGGGGTTGATGTCATTCTGAAGGACGGGGGATATGTCCAAGGGAGCTGGTCAGACTTCGCCCGCGCGTGCGAATACGGACCAGGTCCAGCAACAGTGGGTGGTCGTTCTGTGAGGACAAGATCCTCAGTGCTACTCGAAGAATCGTCGTCGCTCTCCGAAGGTCCACGGGCGAACATAGAAGAAGTCAACGATGGATGTTCCCAGAAACCTTTCTCTGCCGGGCTCTCGACGGTAACTGAGAGTCTCCTGACGCAACTGACACCACCAGCCCATGTTTTGGGTGATGCGCTAGATTTGAGGGTGCACCCAGCCATGCAGAGAACGGACTCTAACGAGGTCGGTGGCGTACTGCTCGAACTCTCATCCGAAGATTCTGACGGCGAGCGGGTCAAACTCGGAGACTGTGATTCGTCCTCCCAGCTAGACAGTTGCACCTCATCTGTGAGCTCGGCTGGGCTCGAAGAACGAGTGGATGTAGCGATGGGAACGTTGGGGCTAGTGACCAGCGGTGCGAGAAGGGGGGAGAGAGGTAAAGGTACCGGGAAAACGTGTTCGAGATTCGTATCAAGCCTCGGCAAAGAATTCCGCGCCGATGACTCGAAAAGACCTTCGCAAGGTGAGGGAAGGGATGTCGGATCTGGGGGTTCATGCTTTTCGAGGCCACCGAATCGGAAATTGGTGAGACGTTCACGGGCTTGTAGTTCCGCCTCTTCGTATTTGTTTTCCCGGTCAACCTGCTCGGTAAGCAGGCTACTGACAGCGCTGGTTCCTGTGTCAGTTTTGGAAGGTCCGGCGATGGAACTCTGGTCTTCAACTTGTTGAATGACGGAATCCCGTCTCGAAAACGGTCCGGTCGTGTCATCTGTCAAAGGAACAGACGACTTTCGTAGTACCGTGGATAGTCTCTTCAAAAATGTTTTCTTGCCCGTGCCTGGGTATGAAGGGCGTCGTCTGATAGTGCGCAGGGGTAAATGTCCAGTGCTAGTCGCGATTTGAAGATTTTCTCGACTCGCTTGGAAGTAGGAGACTGAAAGTCTCGTGAGCCCTTGCCCCCAAAAAAGAAGCTTCGAATAAAGTTTGAATTAGCAAAGTAGGGAAATGTCGACGAGCGTCCCCAACACTCACCTATGCCTCCAACTGCCCCCCTCTTCGACTGCTACTGAATTCCTCTCGAAAACAGTCCCTCTCTTCGACCCAAAGCTGAGAATGCTAGGTATCGAGGACTTGGGTCGAGCTTTTCCAAAGCTTCGCGTCGTAGGCCGCTTCGAGATTGTGGGTAGATCGACACTGCTCCCGCTGAAAGTGTTCGCCCTTGCTTTGAGTGTGAACGACCGAAGACTAGCGACTTCGCCGAACAATGCAGGTCGAACTGGCGTTCTTTCCGTGGTATGGTCGAACATAGTGAGGGAAAACGTGGTAGAGGTCAAGTTGGAGCTGAACAGGAAAATAAAAAGGCGACAGGTAATCGAGAACAGGGTCGTGTTTTTATGATTATAATAGCCCTACAGAGAAACAGGAGCCTGTGAGAATAACCCCGGGAGAACCTCCGCGATTGTAGGGGAATTCGATCGCTGAGGTTGTGGGAGTAAAAGACATGCTCAAAAAGGGGGGACTTAAACACCGGGAAAGAGGTTGAAGAGGTCAAGTTGGGGTCAAGAAGTGGGGGTGGGCAATTCACGCGCGGCGAATCTTTATTTGCTTATGTTTGGACTGGCCTGAAAAGTGTCCGCCCTCATTAAGTCTTCGTAGACCCAAAAGATAGGGCATTTCACGTATGAATGAGGCTTCTTATAGATATATCTTGAAAATGTAAAGATGAATTTTGTTAGAATGCAAATTTGGCTGAGATACGCGTCTGACGCGTACCATATCTTGGTCCCACATGCACGCAGAAAAAATTCCTCTTTACAATTTACTTAAAATTAGTCAAGATCATATCCTAGATACTTAGTTTGGGCATTATTTGCCTGTGAAACTTGATTTTAACTGGGTAAGATTGTCGCGAAAACGCGCGTGAGAGCGTGATGTCACACTGTGACTTATCGCGTTCCGACGTGTTTCCCTATCAATTTCACGCCTTATCCTTCCTATAATTGCTCTATAGCTGAGTTATTCATAACAAGAGAGCTATCAAGGGTCCTGTTTGAGTAACCAGTGTGGTACAACATGGAGGGTACGTGAAAGCGTTCAAAATGTGGGGCGGACAGGTTTTCAGTGGCTGTGTACATTAATAAGCGGACACGGCACTAGTGGGAATTGCCCACCCCCACAAGAAGCCGTAAGGTCGTGCGCATCAACGTCGGCTTTTACGGTGCGGTGTTACCGGTTGCCCAATGGGCGCTTTCTAGGCGCCAGTGGCTTTACTCAAACTCCATGCAACTCTCGTGGATGGTAAGTAAGGGCAAGTGGATGCGCGGAAGCAAGAAATACAAAGACCACTTTAGGAGTCCGTTGACTTGTTTCCCTGTCGTTTGGAACAGGAGGGTTTCGGAATTTGTTCAGAGTCGCTCCTCCCGTTCATCGCAATTCAGTGACATGAGCCCTACACCCTTTCCACAACATACGAAGGGAAAAGTAAAGGGTGAGATGGCTTGGCGCTGGATTGACTCGAACAGAACATGTCCCCACGCGGCAATACCAAAGGGTGCCAGAAAGACAACGGACAGACAGGCTAAGGAAGGACTCCAAGGCAAAGAACGGAAAAACAAAGGACGCGGCAAAAGGTTCGGGATACATCAAAGAGAAAGTAGTCATCCAAAACGCGTCCTTTTCGAAAGCACTAGACTATTACCATGCGGTATAATTTATTACACGCGTCCCGTTGAGCATGAACGGGCCTTCAGATCTCCCTTGTCGATATCCTGACATATCCCGTTCACTGAGATTTTCCTTTAGCGAGTTTTTCACCCGAATGGTTACTTAACTTGAGTAGCTTGTATATAATGGGATATGCGTCGATTGAGCATCCCAGTTGCCCCCCGAGCTTCAGCTACACCCCAGATCCACAGCTTCCATGAACCGTCACACTTGTTTATCCCGAAACACCACTACCGTGCTGAGTCCTAGGGCACGACCAGGTCCCCCAAAACCAGGGGACATCTACTGCGTGAAGCAGTCCATTTACCACGCGTTTCATCACCTTCTGGACTCGGTGGGAGACAAAGACACTTGTAAACTACCTGTCGGTACTCCCCAATTTGACAGGCCCTGCATCGTTCTCCGGGCTCTTGACAACGGGCACCATTTAATCTGCTTGATGGCGACTTTCGACAAACGGGATTGGCCCCAACTACCCCCCTTCTTCCTACCGTTCATCATTCCCATCTTCAGTAACACACCTGAGGGCCAGAGCGCCTCTGACAATGGTCTCGAGTTTGTCCGTACCACCCCCGAATGGTTTTGTACTGCCCCGCGACAGGCGGTCCTAGCTATTCCGTTCGTCTACAAACTCCCACTAATAAAGCGCTGGAAATCTCAGCTACCTCCATGGTCATACCGCGTCGATGATTTAGAATCATTGGAACGGATGATCACATTACGAATGAGTAACTGGGATAGGTACATCTCAGTCGATACAGAACGAAGATTAGGCACGTACCAACGAATATTGCAAGAACACCAAGCGGTTAGTCTGAATCTGATCCCTATTCTTGCTGACTGACTCTCCGTCCCATTGGCCTCGCTGAGTTTTTTTCAACAGAAATATCGTAGGAGGAGAATAGGAATCCGGTATTTGACCCCTCGTTCGGCAACAGTCCCGGTAAGTATAAGCACGCAACCCGTCCCTTCACCAGTCGACACTGACGTAGGGACACCCAGGCTTCCCACATTCCGCATCCGAGAGGCCATTGTTCATTGGAACACCCTGGTGTGGGAGCGACTGGTAGGAGCCCGAGAAGTACAATGACTGGTATGTCGGTAAGTTTTCACTGCTCGAGAGCTTTCGTGCCTCAGCAATAACAGTCAATGATCGTTGACTGTAGATCGTTAATGACCTGACCGTACTACAAGAAGACGACACCAATGGTGATCGCCATTCGGGTAGGGGTGGCCAGGGTGGCCAAAGTGTCATGATCCAGCCTTGACACGAGTATGAAACAGACTTGAGGAGGCGCAGCTGAGCTTGGAAGATTTGGGATGGCACAAGAGATTTGAATAAACACAGTGCTTATATAGCATACTTAGTGCTGAATAATGCCGCCTGTAAGCAATCGAGCGGCCACATTGAGTCAAAGAGTTGGCAAATTGAAAGGATCGAAAGAATGAAAGCGAAAGAGTGAAAGAATTCAGAGTGAAAGAAAGCTGAAGGCGGTGCACATGCTCAGCCTGCTGCCAGGTCAGGCGGCAGGGCCCAGGCGTTGTTTGTGAATATGTACGGCCCGGGCCCGCCGCCGCTCTTTGAGTTCGAGCATTTCTCACCGCTTCTTTGACTGCGTTTTCATTGAGAATCGGAAAATCGGTTGCTCAGCTTGAACCTCGGGATGAGTGTTAGACTTGCTAACTCACGTCTCTTTGACTTGAATGCTTTAAATAGCATAATCATGAAGCAGGCTGAAAACGTCAGTGCTGGCTCCCAACTTCCAAGCTCTACCGCAACTGGCTACACAAGTCCACAATCCACATGAATCACCATTTCGTCGACTCACGCCCTCTAGGGCCCAGCCAGAGCCCCCAAGCCAGGGGACATCTACTGGGTGAAGATGTCCATTTACCAGGCCTTCTCTCACCTCCTTGACGTCTCTGCAGGAGGAGGAAACGTTCCAAAACTACCTATCGGTATCCCCCGTTTTGCCCGACCCTGTATTGTTCTCCGGGCTCTTGAGAACGGTCAATATTTGATTTGCTTGATGACCACCCTCGACAAACGGGAACGGTCCCAACTTTCCCCCTTCTTCCTACCATTCATCATTCCTGTCTTCAGTGATAGGTCTCCCAAGAGTTGGAGCGCATACGATGCTCTAGAACTTATTCACACCACACCAGAGTGGTGTTGTTCTGCCCCGCGGTAGGACGTCCTCGCTATTCCGTTTGTTTACAGGCTTTCATTGATGAAGCGCTGGAAAGCTCGGTCGCCTTCACGAACGTATCGTGTCAAAGACTTGAACGCGCTGGAAGAAATGATTGCGTTGCGAATGGACAACTGGAATCGGTATATCTCGATCGATACAGAACAGAGATTGGCCTATTACCATCGAACACTGCAGAAACACCGGGCAGTAAGTATGATTTCGAGCCTTCCTCCCTTCAAATCGTCCAGTTCCATTGACTTACATATTTTTTGCTACAGGAATATCGTAGGAGGAAATGCCAGATCCGCGGAATTCGATATTAAATCATTGTTGAACAACTGTCCAGGTCCGTATAGCCACGTACCCGCTCCTTCACTGGTCAATACTGATGTACAGATACCTAGGCTTCCAAATGTCCCGCATCCGAGAAGTCGTTGGCAGGATGGGTCAAGGTGGACCAGGTGTCCATTGGCCCGGGCACGACAAATAGTGTGGCCAAAGTCCACGAGCCCAGGACTCCAATCCATTAGCAGCTTTTCACACGACGACTCGTTCTGCGTGATTTCAAACTGACTGACTGAACACTATCTCTTGTACTTGTATGCTCGAAATTAACACATGATACTGATTGAATGTAAGCTCGATGAACGTCCAATTTACGACTGACTACATCACGATAAAACCTCAGGCAAGCAAGTCAAGTGCCTCCCCTGAACGTGGAACGAAACAACATTTGAACGGTTGAGGGTGACTAAAACAATATTAGCTTGAACAGGACGCAGCGGTCAGAAGCAGCGAAACTTCACCAGACAGTTCCGTCCTTATAGTCGACCTCGGGGTCAACCTCATTTCCGTCCGAATCTAGCGCCTTCTTCATGTCGAAAGTCGCCAACAAGTACACCATTGCAATCCACAACGAGTTGTCAGCGAGGTACTTTCCCGGACACGCGCTGGATGGTTTAACGTGAGTAATAAGGATAAGAGAAGAGTCCGAGGAACTCACCGACGGCCGTAGCCAAAAGCGAATTCGGAAGGATGGGGGGGAAGCTCTTCACCAGGTTTCTTGATGAACCTGTCCGGTCTGAACTCCTCTACGTCGGGTCCGTACACATCTGGATCGTGGAGAATCGCCCTAACGTCGTCATAAGGGAATTCAGCAATCATGTAGGCGCAGAAGTTTCAACTCACCCTGTATTCGGTACGATAGTTGCTCCTGAGTGCGTCGTGCAATGGTCAGATGTGGTTTATGAATTGTATAGTAAATCAAATTCGCAACGTACCGGCAGGAATGAGATATCCATCATAAACATCATCTTCCAAGGAACGATGAGGAATGGCTGAGTGTTTTCCCTTTAGGTCAGCGGGACACCACGCGCAGAGAAGAAAACGTTACCTAGCGGGACGGCTGGGCGCCAACGTAGCGTTTCTGCAAGAAGCGCCTCGATGAACGGCAACTTGACACGATCATCAAAGTCGGGAAGTCGAAATGAGCCCACTACTTCATTGAGCTCATCCTGGGCACGCCCCTGAATGTCTGGATGAAGCACCATCGCCAGAACAAAGGTGTGCATCATCGCCACGGTCTAAACCATAAGATGAATGACTGTTAGTGGCCGCTATTCGGTATGATGGAGGGTACGAACTGTGTCGGAACCTGCGATGTATGCAATGGCGGCGCAGCTCTTGATGACGTCTTCCATCTGCGGATCTTCGGAGAACTTCTCAAGATTTTGGCTAGCGAAGGACGGTGCTATGGTCCCATCGGCCTTAATTACGATAAAGCCATGAGTAGATGCGGACTCGACGGGCGGAACATCGCCTACTATGCCTTGTTTCATCCATTCCCACGGGCGTTCCTTGACTTCCCTCGCCGAAGGAGCCCAAGCTTTTGCTTTCCTTTTGAAGTCTGCTCCGGGAAACCACGCTTGAAAAGGCATCAAAATTTCAGGATAATTATTGGATCCCTTCGATTGAATATAGTACTCACCTGGTACATGCTTCAGGATGGGAAGATAGTCGACTGCGAAAGCCCCATGATTCACGGCCTGTGTTATAGCTTCCAAAGCTTTGGTCGCAAGAGCAACATAGGGATCATTCGTTGTCCGCAGCGTGTAGCCGTATGTTAGCTTCAGGATAATGGTACCTGCGTGGCTAGTGGGGTGAAGCACAAGCCGTCAACACCGAGCGGTCCGAAGAAGGGCAGGCTCAACATACTGTTTAACATGATCGTAGTGATCATCCGGAGAAGCCACGAGTTTCTGTAAGAGTGCCTTCGCGGCAGATTTCTGGACCACACGGAACTCGGGCACATTCCGTTGCTGGAAAAACTGATGGAAGGTTTTACGGTGAATCCTGGACAACAGTGAACCTTCAGGGGCAAGGACGATAGAGTTTGGGTTCTGAAACCAATCTCACCTCCATTTATCACCATAGGACATGTCTGGCAGTCGTAGTCGAAATCGAATCAATGGTGAGAACCGGTTCGGCTTCGTGGATGTCGTTACTCACGCACGAAATCCCATGTCCATCTGTCGTCCACGGATCTTGAGTTAGTGATCCCGTCGTTTTAGTGCAATGGCATGTTACTCACCCCATTAAATCGTCCGCCATAATCATATCTGGTGGTGAACGATGTCATTGAACAAGCCCTAGTTTTCGGGAGGGAAAACTTACGGGGTCGATCGGAGTAGTTCCTAGATCTTTTCTCTAGGAGCTCCGTGGTGACTTTGTGCGAGTTCAGTAGGACAGTTTTGTCACCGAATACCTCGGCGTAGACGATATCGCCGTATTTGAGAGCAAGCTTGCGATAAGTGACCCAACGATGTTCGCCTTCTCGCTGCTTGAGGTCGTGCAGATTGCCCCATAGTAGGTGTCCAGGAGGCCCCGGTGGGAGAGGGAGCCCCCTTCGACGAGCATTGCGAAGATAGTGACGAAGGAAGAGAGTGGCACAAAGACCTAGAAGGAAGAGAAGAACTCTCGAGTACATCGTAGTGAAGACAGAAGGAGGGTTGCAGGAGGACACGTCGGCACCCAGGTATTTATGGCTTTTTCTTGACGTTGGGGTCCATGTGCATCAACAGTGAAGAATGAAACCCCCCCTATGCTATAATTGTTGTTAGTAAAGGGCAGGCAAGGCCAGGCCGATCCCGTTCGAATTGCTTGACGTAGCTTTGGATGCGGATAGTACCAGCACTTCATGGCCTTGCCCTCGATAGGTCTTAGTACCGGCCGGTATTAATCACTTCCAAGAGATTTTCGTCATAATGTAGCTAACCCCGACGATTGTTCGAGTCAAGCTTGAGCGCTTGAACTTGTATATATGGGGGCGACCAATGCCGAGCGGGAGCTTGCGTTTGCTTCTGTGCCATCGAAACCGGCTGGAACTAAGTAGGAGCGAGAATGACAATATCATGCGTCTGGTTCACATTTTCTAAAAAAAAAAAGTAGATTTGGCGAACAAGACCGCAAGGAGCCCTCAGGAAGACACGGGGGCGCGTGGCGTTGATGGTGGTTGCAGTTCGACTCAGAATAGGCGCTAATTTCCCGCCATTCAAATTTCCGAATGCGGCACGATCACGTGTAACTCGCGTCGCAAGGCAAAGTCAACACGCGCCAAACCGAACCAAACTCTGCTTCACTACCAGCTTCCAACAACACCGTTGAAGCTTCTCATTCTCTCCCTCACTCTCACGATCAATCAATACGAACTGCACGAATCTCCGAAACACAGCACCAACACACCATGTTCAAATCGATTTTACCCTCCAAGAGGATACCGTCCTCTGATTTCACCATGCTCACTGCGCTCGCCGAATCGGGCCAGCCCACAGGCAAGGAAAATCAACCTGGCTTGAACAACACTCAAGCAGGTCCAGCTCAAGCAAAGACAGGGAAGCCAGGACTCCTCTCGAAAGGGTTCCCAGAGAAGAAGAGACGAGATACAAAAAGCAAGGACCCGGGTCTGGAGATGAACCAGGCGTTCGACCAGCTTTTGGTGAGTGTTATATGCTTCTAGTGAGGAACTAAGTATCTTAACGAGGGCTTTTTATCAGGATGAACTCCAGATACCTTCAACACTACGCCCAAAACTTGCAGGAATGGACTCGAATGTTAAGGCGGCCATGTTGAAGTCATCGCAGGGCATGAATCTCACTGTGAAGGGCTCTACAACATCGCAAACACCACCAGGAACACCTCTTAGAAGAACACGAAGCATTGACTCCCTCGACTCTCCCTTCAAGGGATTAGAGTACGAGTTACGGCCACCTAGAGCCCCATTTGCCTCATTCGAGTCGCAGAACACCCCTCCAGGCTCTCCATCCAGAAAAGCAAGTGGCCATTCACGAGGAATATCCCTCGGCTCTGGCTTCATGTCCCGGAGTCAAATCAACCTTCCGTTTTCGGGGTCCACTGTAGACCTGACGAATGGCGGAAGAACGTCCAAGGATAAGACAGCAACAACGTCAAGAAACCTCTCTCCCGTTAACTTCGTCAGCATTCTTTCTGGAACTTCGAGCACATCGCTCGAAGTAGAGAGTGTGAAGAAGTTGCGACTTATGTTGCGTAATGAACCTGCAAGGTCGGCTATAACACATGGATGTCTACTTACTCTTAACTAACGACATGGAATCACAGCTGGACAGAAGATTTCATGGATGCAGGGGGATACGTTGCCCTGCTGACGAGGCTGAACGAAATCCTGGAGGTCGAATGGAGGTAGGCCGCTAACCGTTACCGTCTGAACGTCCTCTAAAGCTTCAACAGAGAAGAACAACATGACGATCAGCTACTCCACGAGCTTCTCCGATGCTTCAAAGCACTGTCAACGTCCTCAGTTGGATGTGCCGCATTGCGAAGCTCGAGTCCTACCCCGTTCATGCAGCTGGTAGTACTTCTGTACTCCGACAAGAAGCCTGGGGATGTACCCTCCCGGCAACTCATTGTCGAACTTCTCCTGGGCTTATTCGAACTTTACCCGACATCTTCTCTTCCCGCCATCGGAAACGGGCGGCCTTCCACTCCTCGTCGCGAAATCTGGGAGACCTCATCGGCATCATTAAGCTCTAGCAAGCTCATCACTCTCCCTGCACCGCACAAATCCCTCTTCTCATTCATGCGATCGTTGCTGCTTACCCCTGCTCCTCCTACCGCCGAAGCTGCTGAATCGACATCAGTGGAGCCTCATGAATTCATAGAGAACCTGCATCGTCCCCGAGTATACAAGACGTATCTCCAAGAACTCTCCGATGTTTGCCGCGATTACTTCTGGGTCTTCTGTCATCCAAACAACACTATCTGGTTGCTTTCCGAAACTGATGAGGGCAAGGTAGAGAAGCCTCGAGCGCCTGGCGGAATGACAGGGGGCGTAGAGTTCGAAGCTATGAACTACTTCGTGAGTGACGTCTCTATCGCTGATTTTACTCATTGAGCCCCCGGAATAGACGACCCACCTCAAATTCCTCAACGCGCTCTCTCAAGCAGCGGCTGACCTCAACATGCCCAAAGAACATGACCTTTCCCCATACAGACTTCATTCTGATCTATTCCTTTCGGGCTTTGAAAGGATCATTCTGGTTGGTCGATCGTCAATCAATCTCCGCATAAGTTGATCTAACGGTTACGTCATAGGTATCGCGGAAAGCGTCGACGACGTATTACCCGACGCTTCATCTCGAATTAGCCAGATATATTGCCTTTGCCAGCCGGGCTGGCCTCGAGCTACCGTGGACGTTGTCAAGGCTCGTTGGATTGCCGCCCTCGACACTGTGCAAGAACCCTGCCCCTTCATCCGGTCGTAACACGCCGAGCGGCACAAAAGGTAGCAGTCGGACTCGAGGAGAGTCTGTCCCACGAACTCCGCCCAGGCGGGACAGCCGAGCTTGAAGGAAGATTGACTTCTGTCTCGCGCACACTACGTGCCTTTTTCTTTTGCTCGTATGTTCTTCCAGGTTATGTTGCTTATCATCATTCTTTATCTTCCTTTTCTCTCTCTCTGTCTCCCCCTCTACAATATCTACTGACTCCTTTGGGAAATCTGCATATGCCGGACCCTATCATCTCCTGTCGCTATGTTGTTGTCGCATACATTTATCACTATCCACATCTCCATTTCCCCCTAGGTAATCAGCCGCCCCCTGAACCAACTTTCCCTTCCCGAGTATCTTTCCTTGATACGTCCAATCATGTACTGTGTATGTATTAGAGGGTATCAATCGAAGAAAGGTCTGCATGCTTGCCCTATCAACCAGGACTCGAAAAATTGTTCCCACGCTACCTTGACCTCGACTATATTGTCGCGATATGCGGGAGGAGTCCCTGCTCAACTCGCGAGGCCCCGTACGCTCGCCAACTCGCACGCTGTCCGGTACATATGACTAACGTGTTGAGTCCGATTCTGAATCGCACATACTATCTTGTGCCACATCCGTCATTCTGAATGGTCTGAATTGTAGTGTGCCGTTGGAACTGTATGGTGAGTGCGTTTACCGCTCTGTCATCTTCCTTAGAATACTATTGAGGAGAAGAGAATGTTTAGTAGAAGTTTCAAGTGCACAGTGCGACCTAGGGAGAGGAGAAAGGGAGGCGGAAGGGATGGAGAGGGAAGAGGGAGCCTGCAACCCTCGCCACACCGCTTTGCTTCAGAGTCGTGTCTTGTCGACTGGACCTGAGCTCCACTCGAGAATGACAGACTCGCTTTTTCCTGCATCAGAGGCACCGATTTATACTGTCAAAGCAGTCAATAGGATGACGGAAAGGCATAACAATTTACTCCAGGATCTCCATTGCTGAACACTGTGAACAGTGAAGAAGCTCAATCACATTCATCGGTACGTCTCTGTACCGCTATACCGCCAAACCATTCCTGGAAACGTTATCAGGCTAATTTGTGGGGAGATTGGCGATCTGATCCATCCAACGAGGAACTACACAATTTCCCAGCATTCGTCATTCGGCACGCATACAGTTCGGTCCCTGTACGGACAACCGCGTCGTGTGCTAATAAAATGAGGTCTCTTCTTTGTATATCTTCTTCTCTTTACGCCCATGTCGCTCATCAGCCAACTGTTAGTGCTTCTTATCGTAACTCTTGCTCTGCGTCCGCTCCTACGTCGCCGTCGCCATCGTCTTCCACTACCTCCAGGACCAAAGGGACTTCCTATCATTGGCAGCCTCTGGGACATCTCACAGGATCAGGACCTCTCGTGGATAAGACTATGGAAGTGGTCTCGAATCTACGGGAATGTGTTCCAGTTCGAGGTTCTGGGACATCGAACTGTCGTGCTCAGTTCACAGGAGGCAATAACTACGCTCCTCGAGAAGAGATCATGGAATTACTCAGACCGCCCAGGTTAGTGAAACACCAATCCCGTAAAGAATATATTTGGAACTTACATTAACGCTTAGATATGCCTATGTTTCTGGAGCTCAGCGGGTTCGTCTTAACCGTGTCAATCCCAACGCTCTGGTACTCACTCTAGTCGTCCGGGGTCTCTCAGGGCAGAATGGAGTTTTGTCGGTATGTCTTGATTCCACGATTTGGTTGATAACAAAAACAACTAAGAGATGTACCGCTTGTCCGTCAGCATTTCGACATTCGGATTGGTGGCGGTACGTCTTAGAGTCGCTCACGTCTTCGCGCCGTTACTGAGCCGTTGGGCCGTTCAGTCTGCATCGAAGAACCTTCCACCAACGTTTTCAACCTCGCGTGATGCAGGAATACTACGACATTCAGAGGGTGGCCACAAATACCTTGATAGAGAGGCTCAACGCTTCTCCGGATGACTTCATTGAGCACATTAACAAGTGAGTCCGATCTTGAATTATGACCCTTCACTCCCCACTCATTTGAGATCATAGATTTAGTAGCTCCATGGTTCTTAAAATTATCTACGGCTACACACTAAAAGAGAAAGATGATCCATACTACCGCTTGGTATATGACGCTATGGAGGGAATATTGGCAGGGTCCAACCACGGAACCTTCTGGGTTGATTACCTTCCCATCTTGAAGTACGTCCCTTGTACGTGACCTGGCTACTCGGACTCTGGCTCTTTCTCACGTCGGCATTCAAAATGTTCAATCAGCATGGCTGCCTGGAGCAGGTTACAAAAAGAAGGCTCAAGGATGGAATAAATTTATCCTCAAGCTGAAAGAAGAGCCTTGGAGCTGGGTTCGACGTGCTGTTGTCTGTCGTTTTTGCCTTCTTTAACCCCAATAGCGTACTCACAATCAATAGGAGAAGGGAACGGCCGAGCCCTCGTTCTGCACCCAATCGGCGGAGCGGCTATCGATAACTCCAGGCGACAACTCGGTGATGGAGAATGTAGTCAAGAACTGCGCCACCATGTCATTTGTTGGTGAGGTTCCCGTCGTTCGTTTTTGACGTCATGATTCCGCCGCTGATTCTTGTTTTCTTGAAAGCTGGTACAGACACGGTACGTGATTTGCCTAGGTCGGAGTTATCCTACTGAGATCTCGTTCAGAGCGCATCGGCTCTTGCTTCTTTCATTCTAGCCATGGTGTTGAATCCTGAACTCCAGGTTCGAGCCCAAAAGGAGATCGATGGCGTGGTTGGCTCTGGAAGGCTTCCTGACTTTGAGGATCGCGACAATTTACCGTTTGTCAATGCGCTTCTCGCAGAGACTTTGAGGTGGGGTACGGTTACACCACTAGGTGAGACGATTCATCTCTGCAAGTTTACCTGCAAGTTTTACATAAAAGTTGCTGGACAGCTATCGCCCATCGTGCCACGGATGACGATGTGTATGAAGGCCATTTCATTCCAGCAGGTCAGCTCGATCATAGACCACTTCACCTTTCCATTCACCTTTGTTTGTTCGATAGGAACCACTGTCATTGCTAACTCTTGGTACGTCGGTCCGACTTTCAGTGGCAATGATGGCAAATGTAAGTCAACCAAATCTATAGGGCAGTATTACACGATGAAAAACTATACGGGCGCAATCCACTGGATTTCGATCCATATAGGTTCATGAACAACGACGGGAAGGCTCCTCCCAGCCCCGAGCTATTCGCTTTTGGTTTTGGGCGAAGGTGAGCTGCCACTCGGATCTGTCACCCTCTCAATATCATCTGAACAAATCATTGCTTGCGCACCACGCATTTAAACAGAATTTGTCCCGGCAGATACTTCGCAATTAACACAATCTATCTGGCCATTTCACGTCTCCTCGCCTCTTTTACCATCGCCCGAGCAATCGACGATGAGGGAAACGAAATAATCCCCGATCCTGGGTTTACGGACGGGTCAGTCAGGTACATTAAATCTCTAGAACGAGCACTGGACATATCTGACACCGTAGGCTAGCCACCCGCGGCCCTTCAAATGCAGGTTTATCCCGAGAAATCCTCACACAAAAACACAAGAACCGGCATGAATGGGTTTGGGGGACTGGCTTCGCGTTTTGATCATTTTAGTTACAAGTTTGATACGTTCTATCCGTGAAATAACGTCCCTTTTTGGAGGCAGAAATGAAACCCAATCTTGCTACTAGAACCCGGCGATTGAACTCTACCACACTTGCTCATAGTCTTAGGCAAAAGTCGGCGACTACCAGATCCCCCACTCGTGATTCGCGATGGAAAATTGGACACTCCTAAATTGAACGATTCCGTTGTGACTTGTTGCTCGAGTTGCAGCACCATCGCCAAGGCGCGTGTTGGTAGCCTACACGGCCCTACACGCACCTACACAAATACATTATCGCCGAGCTCGGGCTTACCGGACCGAGTCAAACTTCGGTTGACGGACGTCGGACCCTCCATAACGCGCCACATTCAGGCTCTGCGGTCCGCAGACATCCGAGTCGCCCAGGTCCAGAATCGATACTAAGAAACGATGCGAGAACTCAAGATTCCAAGACCAAGCCCCCAGGCGCCGATGTGGCTTCGACGAACGCCGTATAAGCCAGTGAGATTGTACACCTCCCTTGATATTTGATGCATCCAGATTAATTTGTATCGATGGGACAACGTTAACAGTATTGGCTCGTTGGAGGAAACTGCGGCTGACACGGACGAAACAGACGCAGGACTCTCTTGGATGTATTGGCTATCGAACACATACAGCACATATCAACAGGATTACAGTACAATATTCGGTTTTAGATTCTAAACTAACCCTGGTCCACTTTTGAGACGGGGCTCGCTGCACGACGCCTAAATTGGCACTTGAATTTGCTCGGATGGCTATCAAACGTGAAGAAACGTTGGACCAGGGCAGGGTACACTATTGCTTATGAACGGGCAACTAACCTGACAAGTCCGTCATTGTACTCCACTGGTGCACCTTCTTTGTCCTCTGCGACGATTGTAAAGTTGGCCAAGATATGGATTGCCGCTAGCCATACACTATTGATCGCTAGATATCTTCCTGGACAGATTCTGTCGTGCAAAGTTACCTTGTCAGTAGATAAGCGCAGGACCAAAGCTGAACCCTAACCTCCTCCCGAACCCGAAGGCATACTTCTCAGGATGAGGAGGGATGTCCTTATCTCCCTCCTTCATGAAGCGATCGGGGTTGAATCTCAGTGGCTCGGGACCGTATACGTCTTTGTCATGTAGAACTCCCCAAGCGTTCCCAATCACCGTGGAACCCTTAGGTATCCAAAAGCCCTCGTATACGTCGTCTTCTTCTACTGCGTGTGGTACAGCATAAGGAGCAACCGGCCTGTGACGAAGGGTCTCTGCAATAACGGCTTCGAGATAAGGCAGTTTGTCTTGATCGCCAAAGTCTGGAAGTTTGCCCGACGACGCTACAAATGAATCTACCTCTGCCTGAGCGCGGGCTTGGACTTCAGGATGATTGATCATGCTGAGAACGAATGAAAGCATGACAGAGACCGTCTGTAGAGGTCCAACGTGAGTGTGTCAAGAGGCAGCTTGAACGTGAATGCTTGAGAACGTACGGTGTCGGATCCAGCCAAATAGGTTATCCCGGCACAATTTTTTATGACTTCCTCCATCATCTTTCTATCCTGGTCTGAGGTTTTCGTCGCAGACATGGCAAGTTTCTCCAGAGTACGAGTAGCAAAGGAGGGCTCTGCTGTTCCTTCGGCCTGAAGTAGGAGGGAGAAAAGTGAGTGGTGAATCGTGACCGTTCGCAGAGTATACGGACTAGAGCGCTTTGAAACCACTCCCACGGACGATCGCGGAGCTCGTGGCAATACCTCTTCCATAATCGAGCCTTTCTCTTGAAACCCGCGCCAGGCAGCCAGGCTAGCATAGTTACGCTCAATACTGGACGGCAAAAGAGAAGAAACCAGAAAGGATGGGACTTACACGGGATATACTGCAAAGCAGGGAAGAAATCTACGAGAAACGTTCCAGGGACAGCTGTTTCGATAAGTCCTTCGACGGCATTATTCGCCAATTTTACATAAGGATCTGATGACATGCTGGTCTGCGGCTGATAGCCATGGCTGATTTTAAGCGCTATTGAGGCAGCATGACTGGCCCGAGTCGCCGGCGAGTGAAATAAGCTGAGAATACGCAACATAGAATTTAGCAAGGGCTCACTGCCGAATGTGGTCATAGAAGTCGCCAGGGGTTGTAGTCAGTTTCCCTATCAAAGAGTCTGTGGCAGCTCTTTGGATGTCGTAGTACTGGGGCATAGCACGGGGTTGGAACTGTTGGTGGAAAGTCTTTCGGTGAAGTCTGAGTCCGCGTGGGTGAGTCAAGATAGATTAGAGTGATAGCATCATTGATCTTCACCTCCACCAATCGGAGTGTCGCATATCTACGATGAAAATGAGGACGTGAAGGTTGATAGGTCGGAAAGAGAAACTTTACGTGCGAAGTCCCATGCCCAGCTACAAGAAAAGATGGAGGTCAGAAAGTAATTCGATACTATTCCACGCTCGACAGACAGTTCGGCAGTTGTAGCAATTACGCACCCTGATAGTTCGTTCGTCATGCGCATCGCTGGAAGCCCGGCGGGTGGTGAGGCGTGAGTAGCATATTCAACGCCGTAAACAGAGGAAACAGCACATACCTGGTCGATCTGAATACTTCGCCGACCTTTTGTCCAACAAGTCGTCCACAGCCTTCTTCGAGTTCAAGATGATCAATCTCTCTCCGAAGACCGGGATTGAGACGATATGGGGAGAGTTGTATTGACGGCTCCAGTCAACGTAGCGTTCCCAGCGATAGTTCGACCCCGGCGAATTGTCCTTGGGTTGAAGGGCCTTGAGGTCGCCTATGATAGGCCACCCTTTGGGACCTGGTGGGCAGGGTGGTCTACCACGACGAGCCACACGACGCAAGAGAAGTAGTACAAGGACTAAGGATGAGAAAAGGGTAAACAAGACGATTCTCTGCATGTTGGCACAGGTTGTCAGTGTTCGAGTGGGACGTCCGTATCACAGGCATATATACCCACACGCCGAATACGCAAGGCGGCTTCCCTCAAAACATTGGATAGGCAAAATTAGAACAGCAAGTGATTATAATTGTCTGCTCCGCATTAACCTTACGAAGGTCAGCGATTAGGCTGGACATTAGTACACATTACCTCCCCCAGGTGACGGGTCTCATTGAATTTCGGAGAAAACCAGTCCCCTCGAGTATCCTTCAATGAGGTCAAGGTCTCCATGTTCAGTTGGCAATTGTACTCACATTGTTTCTATTCTTATTCGCGGCTAACTGAACGAGAATAAGACTCCCACTGGCGCTCCGGACGCTATCAAACTATGGAGTTGAAACTTTAAAACGCCAACATATGACACAGGTGTGAAGAAGTATCCAGGTAGGTCATGTAATCCGAAGTCCGTCGTATCTCGGTACATTGTAGGAACTCGTTACAATGTACACCAATCGCGTAAACCAAATGACATGATCCCTAAGACTTCGTATTCGTTCAGTTCGGCCAAAGGTAGTCTGTGGGTAACTTACATTAGGGATAACTAGCGACCGGACGACTATACCCGAATGCTCGTGAGAATCTCCTTGACTTGCACAAACTCCTGGACAATCCTTCCCTCATACACTACGTCGAATGAAGTCATCGGCGTCCCGCTGAGTCCCAAGGGACTGCTCACATTCGCGGTGAAGAATGTGTATGCACCCATAGCAGGCAAAGTCGTATCTAACGAGAACGGCACCGTCGTCGTCTCGGGTATAAAGGGCGGCGGTGTGCTTGGGTTGAATGCCCTCATGGTCAGATTCGGGGTCATACTGGATAGCTCAGAAGTTGTGACCTGTACACAGATATTGGTCAGCACGAACACGACGGAGACGCTCTCTGTTCAGGTGAAAACGAGGGCCCGAAAAGACTCACACCAACAACGACCCTCACAATCTTGGCCGTTCCCAGCGCATCAACCCACTTCACGCTCCTCACCGGATCGATCAGAACGGTCTCTTGATCGATCGCAAACCCCTCTGCGTCGTTATCCACAACTTTCTTGTTCCCATCGCCCTCGTCGATCTCGAACCAGAATTTCGAGATTGAGGTCTTAACGTCGACATTCGCACGGAATGCATGCATTTGAGGGGTGGTTATCCCCATGAACCTGAATCCTCGGTCAGTACCCGTCCCTAGGGTCTCCGTAGATACACTCTGGACGGAGCAGCCCGTCGAAGGACAGGTAGTGCTACCTTGCCGGTCGGTCCACAGAAGGGTGATCGTGCGTTTGGGGTTGTCGGGCAAGTCGAGGGTCTATGGCAAAACACGACCTTGTTCAGCGTTGAGTAAATAGAGACAAAGAGTAAGAAAGAGCTCACACGAAGTGTTGTAGTCAAGACTAGACCATCGGAGTCGTTCGCAGGGAAAAGTCGAACTTTTCCGACCTTGAATTCGATGGGGAGGATGGGTTCCGTCAGCTTCACATCCTTAGATACAGTGTTGATCATCCTCTCGATGAGAGAGGCACACTCGGTATTGAAGTTATTCCCTTCAGCGAGTCTATAAACGAGGGAGATGATGAAGCCGCTCAACATCCGGACATGATTCATTTCTTACCTCTTCATCGTCACGTTCCCATCGCTACCAAAAACTCGGTGGTCAGATCGTAAAGTGACATTGGAGGTGACGACCAGAGGATTCGTCGTTGTACCATCCAGGTACCCAGTCACTCTTTGAACAGCGATTGGCGTCAGTCAACCAGGTATCCCGAGGGCCGAGAGTGATACGACTTGACTCACATGCTGCGGTTGTGCTTGTCCGAGCCCGTGAAGAACTCGAAGCTCTGAGACCCAGTGACGATGTCCGGGAAATCGTTCTTACGAACACCCCCGTTCGCATGCCCACAAGCGACCAAGGCAATCATCTCTTGCTGGTTGAATCCTTGACGCTTGAAGATGTCCGTATGTGTTCGTAGGTCTTGATGTGGCTCTGGAACTCCTGGAGGTCCCGCGGAAGTTGCATCTTTCCTACCTCCCCGAAAAGGAATGGACGCGTGAGTGGGGCCGCCGCAACCAGCGAACGAAAATATGGCGCCCATGGCGATCACGTCGGCCACTGGACGGAAAGGAGTTCAGAGGTGGAGGAGAGAACATGAGCTAGATGAACGTACTGGATACGTGCGGCGTCTGTCGGGCTTTGAAATCGCTCAAGGACTGTAACATTCCGCTCCCTATGTTCTGCAAGCGAGAAGTTAGAAGATTGTTGAGACACGACCAGACACAATCATACCTCCGGGCGATCCAACTCAAACCGTATACTCGCGTCAAGTCCGCCCGTTCCGTCTTCAACATTGTGCGTGGACATGTCGTGATACGCCTCGATGAATATCAACAAAAGGCACCTCAAGTTTGAGCTCATGATTCGAACTCACCAATCGAATCCATTGTGCGGCGGTTGTCGTCAAAAATCTCCTCGGGCACCCGTTCGTGAAACCGCTTTGCACTTCCAAACTTTCATAGAGAAGGTACTCTTCTTGATACAGTAGCCATCCATAAGGCCATTTTGGATTTGAGGTAACCGCTCCGGACGCTAGCCGGCCCAACGCAGCGATGACAAAAGGGCCCAAGGTTGTGCGCATAACGCTGATGAAGCGGGCGTTTGAAGAGGAAATGAAAGTAGATCGCTGGAGGGGAAGGGAACGATCAGAGATGGGGCTCAGGGAAAGAGAAAGACGATATTTGAGTACCTCGAGTCGCATTGATGCTTGCTACAAATTGATTCAAGTCCAGTCCATAGATCTCTCGCGGGCATTCATTCTGATCTTGTCCATGTGGGCGAGACGTGAAATGAATGAAGGTTCGCAGGTTTCCACAGGGCAAGGTGGTCGAGTGGTTGATTCGTTCCGCGAGGTTCTCAGCAGCTAAATTGCAAACATTCAATGTACTGAATACAAACTCAGTAATGAAAGGCTGTGAAGGCTAAGCCAGGTGTGTTCGATTCTTTGGTGCATGTACCGTATGGATGTGAGCATACGGTTCTCAACCCTACAAAAACGATGAGCTTGGCAGGTGCGCATGAAGTGCGGAAATTATTTACATACATGGCAGACTCAGCCGAGAGCAGCGTCCATCCTCTAAGATCTCGAAGCCGGGTTCTGCCAGGGTTGCATCAATGGTGTTGGTAGACCGCAAGCCCGTTGTCTCGAGCTTGTCCGAGTACCTTGAACTGAAGAGTTTCGGGGTGGCTTGGCAGAGATCGCTTTGTTGATCGTCGCTTGTCTAGGTGAGACTGTCAGATTCGGGAGTTCGACACAGATCACGAAAACGAGAAAAATACACCTTCGCGAGGTCTGCAGGATCCTTTTTCAGCCTTCTCTCCGATTTTTGCCCAGTTTGTGTTCTTATATCATCGCATTTGGGTTTGAAGAGAGGGTAGTAATCGATGACTAAGTTTTGCGAGTCAAAACAGTAGTTCAAATTTGGATCTACCGACGCCCACAATTGTCTACAACTTCATGATGGGTGCAGCCTCGCCCGATAGGCTGTGCATTGGCATGTCAGACGGAGTGAAGTTGTGAGAGCTGAGTGTAATGCTGTGCAATGTTTCACTGGCACAAAGTTCAACGCCAGCCACCGTCATTCCGAGAACTTGTGCGACTAAGAAGCTTCGAGGTGAACCGCGAGTGAGACCGGGTCAAGAAAATGAAGGACGAAGTGCTTACCGCGAGCGGAAGATCCATCAGCCAAAAGCTCTTACGACGTCCCAGACCTTCCAACAATAGGCATCGGACGTTTCGAAAAGATTATCTTCCGCTTGATTATCGCGATCCCTTCCCAACTGGTCGACATTGCAGACGAGGTCAGCGGCTGAGAGTCAAGCGTCTCTTCGCCCGCATTCTCATCAACTTGCTGGCTTTCCATGTCGACGTCATCAGGTGCTGCCGCTGTTAATGATGGCTGTGTCTGTCTCTGTCTCTGTCTCTGAAGAACGGCGAGAGGTTTTGCCAGTGTGGCGATCTTTCCTTCAAGGTGATGATGCCCGATTCGGAGGGTTGGTCTTGTCTGAAAGTAACATATAAGTTCCGAGCTGACAAGTCTCAGTACAAGCAAAAGCGAATGATAGCAACTCGAGCTCAGTAAAGGTAGAAGTAAGGTGGCCGTCCCGGCGACACTGGTCTGGCGGCCAAGCCTTGAAACACCCGAGGGGCAAAAACCAACAAGGACGGAGCTCACCAATGCTTCATCGATATTCATGATGCCGACCAATTTTCCATTCCTCTCGTTCCGATCATTAGAACCCGACGACAACTCGACCTCCAACTCTCCTTGAAATTCAATTAGCACGACTTCGTTGTGGGATAACTTCGCGATTGCGCCTGAAAGCGGTGGATGTTGGGTGGAAGAAGATGGCGTGAATGTAACTGGGATGATCATTGCATTCCCGTGGTGGACTGAGCAGTGAGCTATGGGAGAAAGCTGAAACGCGTGACGACGCGTTGTTTGCGGTTGTGTTGGCACAAAGTTGATCCCGTCAGCATAAGCTTTCCTCCTATCAGCTGCCCGCACTTCTCCTGTTTTTCGATTGTTTCCTTTCGAATCGAATCGAATCCCTAGTTGACGGGTATAAAATCGCTATCGAATCCAATATGAAGAGCTCACGTTCGCCTTTCACTTTCATTCGACACGATGTTTCTCAAACCAAAGTCCTCCACGGGTAACCTCCGACATGCTCGAAATATTTCAGAGGTGTGTCAAGCGTGCTCGTTCCGGGTTATGTTGCTGATAGAACGTGAAGCAAGATGTATTTCGCCTTTGCCATTCCCCTACCGTTCGAGCCGCAAATGGACGGGTAATACCCAATCCTGTGAGTATCCTGATGATGCATTCTTCTATCAGACGCAAAGAAGCCGACTGTCTTCGCGTAGCATTATATCGGACCGTACATTGCTCAGCCTGAGGATGAGGAAGATACTGTTGTCGAGAGGCCTCTTTCTCGCTACAATTACAACGGCAAGGAGTATCAACGTACTGGCAAACGCAATTCTGTCAGCTCCTCAACCTTAACTCGAAAAGCATCCACCTCCTCCTTCGTACCTGTCGTCTCCCCTGACACGGAGGATGACGACGACTCATATCACCTTGATGGTAATGCTTTGGACGATACCCAACTATGTTCTTTCCTTTCTCTTCCTGCCACCCAGGACTCTCGCTCTCGGTCCTCGACAATCTCATCTCGAAAAAGTATTCGATTTTCTGCTATCGTCACGGAGAAGGAGATTTTCGTCGAGCCGTCGGATCACGTAGAAGAAGAGTTGAGTCCTTACGTTGCACTCTGCAGGAAACTTTCACGAGATGGCGAGAGTAGTAAGCCTTCGAGTGGGTTGGGATCAAGTTTGAAGAAGATATGGAGGGCGGTCTATTAATTTTTGGTTTAACCGGGTCGGTCGGTGTGTCAGTCGCTGTTTTGCATTTCAATACCAAACGTGAATATCACTGTATTTCTTACTGTCACTGTCCATGATTTTGTTTCTTCCCAACAACTTCGAGTGCGCAGTATCGCGGTCGTCTCGGCCCTCATTTTGCGGCTCTCGCCCTTCCTGGTTCCCGCCGCCATCATGCCACTTGCCCAGTCTCACACGTTGGTTGAGGAGTTCACACCTCCATGGGCTTGCCCCTCGGAGGTGTTCCCGAGTTACATTGCACCAGTCTGTCGATGAGGCCGACAACGTTCTATATCAACTATCCGGTTTACAGCGGACGCTTAAAGTTATTGCGAGGCGTGAATAAGTAAGCACAAAGGAGGACGGAAAAATGAAGGTGGATGGCGCACGGGGATGACGGCGAACTCCTCAACATTTCTCGTTGCTGATAACTATCGTCATCAGTAGATATCTCGGAGTTCCAGTCGTCTGACGAATGGACGACGAAGGGGCATGCAAAATTTTGAGTGAGTGATTCAACATGGGAGTAGTAGAATCGCATTTTGGACCCCAATCGCAGATGTCTTCCCACAATGACCACTGCTCGCGATACTACTGTTCTTCACTCTACGAAACTCCAGAAATTGTAAATTGGTTGTGACAGCACCGACATTGGACCTCTTTATATCCGTCGTGAGCACTGACTTACGCCTGTTTTCCACCACGTCGACCGCGAATTGCATCTCTCACTTCGCGTGACTTCTTCCCATCATTCAATATTTGGGACATCGGAGATTGTTCTCTGCTGCATGAGCCGAAGGCATGGACGACCTGCAGCGAGCTAAATTCTAGAGAGGAACTGAGATTGAAGCCAATTTTCCGTCAATCTGGACCATTCTACGTCGTGTCTTGCGCTGACGTGCGGTATTTGATGCCCACGCGTTGCAAAGCAAGGCTTGTGGGCGTTCGTGGGCGTTGACGCCAAGCATCGTTGGCATGCTTAGTAATCGCATATTTGGTGCGTCCTTCCCACCACGGTCCCTCAACTCACTTCTACACATGCCGCAGGGAGAAAACCGATTTGGTCCCTAAACTAAAACTCATTATCATACCTAGCTGCGGGAATTCACTTCCTCTATTGGCAAGGCCCAACATACCCTCGGGTTCGTTTTCGGATTGGTTCTGAAAGGTGATTCAGTATTAACTTGAAGGGGTAACCTGATGAACCTTCCAAGGCAGGCAGAGTCCACAGGCTCCATCAACTCCAACACACGGCTGTCGATCGTCTGTCAAAGCGAAATGTCTGTGCTTGGCAGACTCTCATCGGATGCTGTACATATCAAAGCTGAACTTTATGGTATGTTCACTCGTACAATAGAGAAACCTGGAGAACCTGAAATTTTTCTACCCCAGGCAGCTCTCCATTTCCCTAAACCTTGATATCATGTGCTCAGGATACGGAAAGTGACTACCTTAGCGCATAAAGGGCGGATGCCTATTAAGCTTCTTCGTCTCTTCCCTCTCGACTCATGATGATGCTTCTCATCTCCTCGATTGCGGTGATTCTCCCCTCTCTCATCTTGTATCGTCTTCTTCGTTGGCGTGCAAACGTCCTCCCTTTGCCACCCGGCCCTCCCGGACTCCCCGTTATCGGTAACTTCAGGGATGTTGCGACTCCAGGCAAAGACGTATCATGGGTCAAATTCTGGAAGTGGTCGAAAATCTATGGAGATATTTTCCACTTCCAAGTTTTCGGACATCACACTATCGTTCTTAGCTCACCCGACACGATGAACGCGCTTCTGGAGAAAAGGTCGTGGAATTATTCGGATCGACCAGGCGAGTTGATAAACTGGAAACGTCTTATCATGATTGGCCTTGATATTCACTCAATTCTGATCGGCAGACTGGCCAATGTTCATGGGTCTTATCCAGTTCGTCTCAGGATCTCTCAGCCACCCCTCGTAGTTTGACATGTACTCATCTGAAAGGCCGACGTGGGATCTTGCCGGTATACCCCCTTTCTGCTACCTTTGCATGCACCGCGATCAACGATGGCTCAATAAATGTTCTCGTATCCGTAGCCTTCCGTTATTCTGACTGGTGGAGGTCCGTCTGGCTTACTCGACTTTCACTCGCTACTCTTGACATTCGTTACGACCCAAGTTGCATCGAAGAACTTTTCATCAACGCTTCCAGCCCCGTGTCGTGCCCGAATACTACGACATTCAAAGGAACGCAGTCACTGAGCTGGGACAAAAGCTGATCAGCAACCCCGAAGACTTTTTCGATCACGTCACACAGTACGCTGTTCACAGTTGCGTTCTGAATTCAAGGTGAGAAACTCACGCCGGCACAGCCATTCCGGTTCTATTATCCTCAAAATCACGTATGGTTATGCACTCAAAGCGAAAGACGATCCGTATCTGGACTTGGCGCTGAGTTCGCTGGAGGGGATCATTGCCTCGGGGAATCACGGATCGTTTTGGGTCGATTACCTCCCTGTAGTGAAGCATGTGCCGGGTACGCTACGTTCAACATTCGGCGTACATTTTTGCTTCTCATGCCTTTGAAGCGTGGTTCCCTGGAGCGAGCTTCCAGAGAAAGGCCAAAGTATGGAGGCAGTCTAATAAAGAGCTGAAAGACCGCCCTTGGGGTTGGATAAAGGACGCCATCGTTCGTGTTGACGTTCTGACTTGATGGTAACGAACGCGCTCCTACGCGCTCTCATCCTCACAGGAGAATGGCACGGCCGATCGATCGTTTTGTACTGTGTCGGCGGAGCGACTGTCGGTCACACCGGGTGATGATTCGACTTACGAGGACGTGATCAAGAATTGCGCTACCATGGCTTTTCTCGGTACGAATCTCAAGACCTATCCTCCATATCCTTTCGCACACAACGCTGAACCCGTTCTCCTTGACAGCTGGCACAGATACGGTACGACATTCTCAACGGGGCAGATTGGATCGCGACTTGACCGTTAATTTTTGCTTTGCTATCAGACATCATCAGCCTTGCTTTCGTTCATCCTCGCCATGACACTTCATCCTGACATACAGCTCCGAGCGCAGAAGGAAATCGAAAGCGTGGTTGGCAGTGGGAGGCTTCCAGACTTTGACAACCGCCATACATTGCCGTTCCTTGATGCACTTCTTAAGGAGACTTTGAGATGGAACCCGGTCACGCCGCTCGGTGAGTTTTGATTGAATTCGGAATTTGTTCATCTCGATTGCTGACATCGCGTGTACAGCTACAGCCCACCGGGCTGCGAACGATGATGTGTACGAAGGTTACTTTATTCCGGCAGGTAAGTGCACGACCATCTCCTGGAATGGCTCTCATATGCTGTTCTAGGAGCGACAATTATACCCAATGCCTGGTAAATGTTCTATATTCTGTAATTCTCTCTTCAAAGGCTCAACCTACCACAGGGTCCCGTTGCACGATAATAACCTCTACGGGGATGAAACCATGGAATTTGATCCCGATAGGTTCTTCAGGGTGAACGCAGACGGCAAGGTTCCTCCCAGCCCCGAGCTGTTTGCTTTCGGATTTGGTCGAAGGTACTCATAATATAACCAACAGTTTGATGGAGCTGATTTACGGTTCCGGTTCTCAGGATCTGTCCTGGGAGATATCTAGCACTCAACACGATCTACATCACCATGGCGTATCTCCTCACAGAGTTCACCATCGCGAAGGCGATCGACGAGGATGGTGGGGAAATCGAGCCTCAAGTGGATTTCATGGATGGGTTGATGAGGTATGTTTGCTCTATCACGCGCTCACAGGTTCCAAATTTGTTTTTTTTTCTTCAGTCATCCCCGACCATTCAAGTGTCGATTCATTCCGAGGAACTCAAAGCTAAACGGAATGATAAGGACTCGCTGAGCTAGTTAGTACGGAACAAAACAAGAGGTCTAAATCACTCGAGTCATTACCTTCAGTATTGCTCGACCTTGAATTTTGTACGTCGGTATAATCTGTAAAGGCTAGTTCCACTGAGACGAATCGGAGAAAGCCTGCCGGAGCGCCATGTGTTGGATTGATTGGCGGTCGTGTCGGGATTGGTTCCCACGGTTTTGCCTTCTCTCTGCCCCATCACCATCGCACGCGTTTTGCTTGCTGCTGTCGTTGACCCTTCTGCCAAATCTCTCCGGCTATGTCTATGGCCCGCTACTCCAACCAGACTCCAACTCAATCTCGGTTTCCACGCGCTATGACCCATCTTACCAATCAAAGCTGGGATCAGAAGGGTGAACAGAAACACCAAGCGATTATTCCTCAAGTCACCAGATAGCCCGTACAATTTGACCGATGACGGACGGTTTCAATTGGCGGACGACATTTGGAACTTGGGAACCGTTTGCTATGTGCAATGGCATCGGCTGGTTCTAGGGTTGAAGATGTTACATGTGCGTTCTTCCAATGGACTCATCATCTGAGGTCTGGGCCCGTTTTCAGCGTAGTAAACTCCCGCTTCATCCCCAAGTCCTTGGGTTATGAAGATCAGCCGCTGCTAAGATAATGCAGCGTCTACCCCCTGGCTCTCTGCTACGGAGGGGATGCAGAACATTCAACGGCATCTTATGAGGGTCGATTTCAGGGACGAGCAAGAATGTGGATTTACCCCCCTACACAATCCCACGGTCAAAGCGTTTATCGACCCTTCAGGACCCGCCCGGGCCTGTATTTAAGGAGAGGTGGTGGTGGTTACCTTTGGTTGCATACTACTTTGTGGCCCTTACACATCAACCTTTGGAGTGCCAGAGGTTACGACACCAAAACCATGCTCCAAATCAAACCATCACTCACCTCTCTCCTCACTGTCGTGCTCGCATCTTTTGTCTTACGGCGCCTCTTCCGTCGTAAATCAAATACCCTTCCTTACCCGCCTGGTCCTCCGGCTCTCCCCCTCATTGGTAACTTTTACGACCTTGCCTCTTCATCCTCCACGGACCACTCGTGGGTAAAACTCTGGAAATGGTCTCAAATCCACGGTGATATCTTCCATTTCGAGGTGTTTGGGCAACATACGGTCGTGCTTAATTCTCAAGAGACGATGGATGCGCTCTTGGAGAAGAGATCTGGGAATTACTCAGATCGACCAGGTGAGATGTCTCTTCTGTGGATTATGTTCGCGTTTCTGATGTTTTGAACCGTCTTGCTCAGATCTACCTATGTTTTTGGGCCTTATGGAGTTAGTTTTTAAGGGTTTTCGAACTTATTGTTCTCTGATGCACATTTACACCCTCTGCGCCTAATCAAAACGCACTTCTAGCGCGAATTGGGATTTTGCTCGTATGTGTCTCCATGGCCTTCTAACCTTCTTCAATATACCAACATAATCTCGCGCTTTCTCAGTCTTTCGTTATTCAGACTGGTGGAGGTCAGTCCATGATCCTTCACATATTGATTCTCCATCATTCGATGCTGACTCGATCCTGCGTTGTCTAGATTACACCGTCGAACATTCCATCAACGATTCCAACCCCGCGTCATGCCTGAATACCACGACGTGCAGAGGGAGGCTACTCTTGAGCTGATAGAGAACCTAACTAAATCTCCGGAGGAATTCTTCAACCACGTTGCACAGTACGCATGTAGTCTTACCCTTCTATCCACAACTGACTTTCTCGATATCTCTGTACTTACAGTCACTCCGGTTCTATGATTCTCAAAGTGCTATACGGTTATACCCTCAAGGGTAAAGACGACCCATATCTGAAGCTCGTATTGAACTCGTTGGAGGGAATTATAGCCGCTGGTGTTCCGGGGTCGTTTTGGGTTGATTATCTTCCGTCGCTCAAGTACGTTCCTGGTACGTGCGTTCCCGGCGGTTGTATATCTCCTTTGGTTCACCTGCCGTATTCTTCAAGCCTGGTTCCCTGGAGCGAGTTTCCAACGGAAGGCAAAGAAATGGAAACAGACGAATAGGGAGCTGAAGGAACAGCCTTGGGAGTGGGTGAAGGAGGGTGTCGTACGTCCCCTGTCTCCCTTCCGCCACATAGTGAGAAGTTGCTCACGCGATGGGCCTGCTATTTCGCTACTACTAGGAAACCGGCACAGCAATCCCATCGTTCTGTACTCTATCAACGGAGCGGTTAGGGATCACCTTCGGCGACGGATCTGACATGGAGGATGTTGTCAAAAATTGCGCCACGATGGCCTATGCCGGTACGTTTGTGGGTTCATCTTCCCCCCCTTACCATTGACTAACCACCGCCCCACGGACATTCGCTATAGCTGGCACAGATACGGTGCGCTTTCCGACATTCACTGGCGAGTTGATGCTAATTTATCTTTCGAATTCCTCAGACCGCATCAGCCATTCTCTCCTTTATACTCGCAATGACAATTTATCCCGACTTCCAGCTTCGCGCGCAAAAGGAGATCGACAGCGTCCTCGGAGTCGGGAGCGGGGGTATAAGACTCCCGGATCTCGAGGACCGCGACAAGTTGCCGTTTGTGAATGCGATCATACAGGAGGTGTTGAGATGGAATACTGTTACGCCACTTTGTGAGTTGCTCTGTGTATTGGAGGGTGGGGCCCTTGAGACCGGGATGCGGCATTCTTCCTCTCTCTCCCGTTCTGTCGAGCGCATACTGATATTTGACTCCTTGCCTGCCAACAGCTGTGGCCCACCGAGCATTGAACGACGATGTTTATGAGGGATATTTCATCCCGGCAGGTAAGTTGAAGTCTTCATTGAGGGTCTATATACTTACATCTCGGTCTGTTACGCAAACTAGGAGCGACAGTCGTGCCTAATGTCTGGTGAATTAAAGCCATTCTTTCAGTTCGGACGTTCACTGGCTAAGCTTAGACCTTGACTACAGGGCAGTTTTCCGCGACGAAAATGTTTACGGACCTCGAACGGCGGAGTTCGACCCAGATAGATTTGCAATGCTCGAGAAGGAGGGAAAGACTCCTCCCAGTCCGAAGGAGTTTGCATTTGGCTTCGGGCGAAGGTGTGTACCCTATACTGTCGCCTCAACTGCAGCTCCCTCTGATCGCGCCACAACGTATAGGATTTGCCCGGGGAGATACTTCGCTGACAACACGGTTTACATAGCGGTCGTGTACCTCCTCAGTACGTTCACCATTGCGAGACAGGTCGATGAGAATGGGAAAGAGATTGTACCGGAGCCTGAGTACCTGGATGGGTTGATCAGGTACACTTTTTTCTCCGAGGTCGTTGAGACGGCACTCATTGACTGATCTTCGTCTTCTAGTCATCCAAAACCGTTCAAATGTCGGTTTGTACCCAGGAATTCTGGAAGGGTGCATGACCAATAGTCCATAAATCCACGAGCCTGGATAAAGCGTCCATGTTCGACGATCATGTTAGATTTTACAATCGTAGGTAGAGTACGGTAGAGAAAGTGGCTTGTAGTACTTATGTAAGCTTAGAGTAAAACTGCACCTGGATGCAAAGGTCAATTTTCAGTCTTGACCTTCGCTATCCAGGTATGTGTATCCTCTACTTACATCCGTCGAATATAGTCTTGACCTTCGCTATCCAGCGGTGATCGTAACAAATCATTCACGATAGTGAACGTTGCGAGAATGTGTTATAACTAGGGGGTGTGCATTGATCCGTGACACCGGGTTCAACAGTCTGAAAGTCCACTTGTAGATATCTAAACGAGTACGATGGAGAGCGGGATGTACGACAAGGACAACCAGCGAGACAAATGACCCGAACTATGGCCTCCATCTTAGATTTACACAAAGTACGTTGCGGCTCGAGGACAGATCTCGGGCCTCCATAATAGAATTCCTCTAATGGCTGCGACGAGAGAATAGAAAAGTGAAAATCGACGTTAGTGTCGTTCATTCCGGTCTGAGCTTATTTGTTGACGACCAAGTCGACTCGCTGGCGGCCAAAGGGCCAGAGAAAGACATGATGGAACAAATCAAAGAGTGTGGCTGAGTCAGAATCTCCCCAGCTCGTTCAGCGCTGCGCCACATAGCACATATAGCTCGATCTTGGCTCGATCCCCAAATAGAGCTGGACTCCGACTCGAGAGGTTTGGTCCCACTCGCGTGACTACGGAGCAAATAGATGAGGATCTCGGGTAGCAGCCTCGGAAGTGGTTGAGAGAGGATGCGTTATAGCTAGATCTCTCTGATTTATGACAAAGATTTCCCACCAGGTAGGTCCTCGTTCTTCGCCTGGTAGACCTGATTGGGTCCTCTCTAGGTTGATGTTTCTGAGTGGCTCGCTCACTGGGCCTCGTCCCTAGCCGGACAAAAATCTTCATGTGTTGCCCATACCGGATGCCGCTCTACCGAGGATACCAACGGGAGGTCAGTTCATACCTCAATCGTGGGTCTGAATAGTAGTAAAGTGGATTTGAAGTATGTATGATGAAATTCATCGAGTATTTTCTTCCATCAATGATAAAACCTCGTATTTGATCTGTACTCTGGGAATCGCATCCACAAACAGCTAGTTTGCATCAGTTATTTGATGTTAGCCAGGGGTTCGAGAGCCACACGAAAAAGGGGAGAAGAGCTTTCAATTCTTTGAATGTGCAGCTCACAGGTCTTTAGAAAAGCCGCTCACCTTCCCGCCCAGGTGATCAACATTATAACACCACCCCCCACCACCCCCTTCGTCAGTCGCGTTTACGATAAGACGGCCAAGACAGAGAAGCCCCCTCAGACCCTTTAGTCAGTCACTGACCACCGGTCGCAGGTGAAGGCGAGGCTTCATTGAACTGTAGCGCCTGCCCACAATCATTCGTTACAAGTAAGCATGTACGTTCACTCAAGCATTTAAGCAACCCTAATCACGATCTTTCCCACATGCGCCTGAGACTCGAGATGGGCATACGCTTCCACAGCTTCCTCGAACGGGAACACTTTGTCGATCACGGGTCGAGTTCCTTCGGGATTCGCACGAATGAGTCTGTTCATGGCTTCGAATCTACAGATTTTAAAGCGGGTCAGCTTCGCACTAGCAGGGGGAAAGAGATAGGAAACTCGAGCTTACTGTGCAACAGAGCCAATCTGAATCCCTCGAATTGAGAACGCCTTACTGATAGTCTGCATGATAACATTTCCGTGACCTTCTCCAGCCTAAACAACAGTGAGTCGTCCAGCTGCAAGCCGCGAACAATAAGGATACTGACCCCGCTGAGGACTCCAATCGTATGGACCCACCCTGCATACTTCACCGCATTCATTGATTTATCGAGTGTTCCCAGCCCACCGACTTCGATAATGTGGTCTACGCCCCTACCGTCCGTGAGCCTCAGAGCTTCTTTATCCCACTCTGGCGTCTCTTTGTAGTTGATAAGGTGTTTGGCCCCTAGCTTCTGTGCGATCTTGAGCTTTTCGTCGGAGGAAGATGTCGCGATGACTGTGGCACCGGAGGCCACAGCAAATTGGAGTGCGAAACTAGCGCAGAACAGGCTTGAGTTTCGTCGATAAAGGTGCAGAGGGAGATGGTACGCACATTGAGACGCCGCCTGTGCCTTGAACGAGAACTGTATCACCGGACTTGAGGGGAACAGGTCCCCAGAGTGCATTGTATGCAGTAAGGGCAGCACATCTATATTCACGTAGGATGCGGTAGATCAGTGTGTTGGTAACCGAAATGTATGTATGTTGCGAACACCCACGGTAATGTCGAAGCCTCCTCGAATGAGAGGTGGTCGGGAATCTTGATGAGCGACTGAATAAACATGTTAGTCTTATCTCGAGTCAAATGGGAGATCACGAGCACTTACATGAGGTTTAAAAACTTTATATTGCGTTAAAACGCCATGAATCTGTCCACCATGCCCGGTCCTCTGAATCTCAGCCGTCAAATCACCATGAACATGGTCCGCCGCGAAGTTTGCGCAGACTCGGTCGCCCTCTTTCCACCCTTTGACGTCTTTACCCACGGCGATGATTTCACCGGCCATGTCTGAGCATGGTACGAGTTCGGGGGGTGAGCTATGGCGATGGCAATGATTCAGCTGTCGTAGATATCTGAGGATACGACAATTCTGTACTTACCCGCGTCTGTATTTGCCCAAGGAGATGGCCAGATCACGATACTATATACAATCTTCGTCAAGGACGGTCGGGGTGCTGAGACTGATTTATAAGTCTTCCTCACCTGAAGGGAGACTGCATGAGCCTTGACGAGGACCTCGAATGATTTTGGTGGTTGAAGAGACGCTTCCCGAAGTTTGAGGTTCTTATAGGAACCAATCTAGAAAACAAGTCAGATCCGTGAGCCTAGTGAGCAGCGGCACGCCTGCGTACCTCCTGAAGATAATACTCGCGAGTTGTCTTTGGGATGGACATGTTGGAGATATTGGTAACCACTTGATCTTTATAGGGAGCCTGAGGGAAATGAGAAAACAATGTCGTCAGTGCCGCACACCAATCGAGCCCTGTTTATGTCCTTACTCAGCTTCATCCAGTACTTGAGATCCCACTGTGACTGTGCGATCAGAGAGTAAAGCCATATGACCTGTCTGGGATGGCGCAATAACTGTGTCCGCAAACGGTGGGAAACCGTCGTATAATTGTGCTATCGCATGATATGGTGCTCCCCATTCAACGGGAGAAGAGATCTTAGCTGTATCTTGTTTGGAGGCGTTTGTCGATGTTGAGTAACAGTCCGGAAGGTCCGAGTCGAAACCTGAAGCTTGAAGACGAATGTTCGATAACCCAGTTTCTGATTTGAACATTTCCATGGTACCCTCCTTTTGATGCTCGAGGTTGGGAATGTAATCCGCTTCCTCGTTCCTCTCATGTGGGATCCGGAGAAGCCGTCCCAAGAGGTCCGCAGGAACTTGTGAGGAACGCTGAAGAACGGTGCCAGTGTGAGAGAAAGGCGAAACAGCACGTGATCTGATTTCACGCGTTATTTGCAGTTGTGTGCCCAAACAAGCCTTAGCCAGCACCTCGAAAATTTCAATCTCTTCCTCACCCCATTCGAATTCAATGTACAACGGCCCAGCGAATCTTTGTAACATGAAACCACGAGCTCAAGGCAGACACTGGAGCTGCTGCATGACTTGGTTGCAACTCGAAACTCCGATCTAAAAAGGGTTAGAGTTGAGCTCTCCGATTCACACCCACATCCAGCAATCCCTTCGAAGCATCCTAAAACGTGTAGCTAATTGACTCCTCCAAACGATTGACATTCACCTCTGGGACATTCCCTACATCATCCTCAACGTACCTTGGCGGGTTGACCGGGAAAACTTCTCGATCAATCTGAGGTGCTCGCTCCATCTGTCCTCTAACCACTCAAAACCGTTACAACAGAGAGATTTTAACTCGGAAGACGGCGACATCGCAAGGGTACTTAACAACTACACACACGAATATCGCTAATGGCCCTCTCGCCGGACTTCAGTACTCGACGCCCTCTGCCACGCGCACTCACTTCCACGCAGCATATCCTCAGCGTCGCTGAGGTCCGTCGTTCATACCGAGTTGAAGCAAGACGAGAACCCAAGAATAGGAAAGAACAACATGGAATACTTCGTGAGGATCAGGTAATCCCTTTAGTGACGGCCAGTTGAGAGTCGAGGTCAAAGGGCGGTCAGGCTGTCGATCAGATTCTCGAGCAAATACTCGGTCAAGGCTTGACCGAGTCTTGATCGCGTCTTTTTTCGCTCAATTCTGGTGTCGAGGGAACGTACTTGACCGTGATCACGTTGAATACAGGTCTTCATGCAATTATTCATCAATTTTTTGGATTTTATGGCTAACATTTCCCCATCAGTCTTTCGAGCTTATCCTTACTGCTTAGGTACCTTTGACCCCCTTCAGTCGTCAGAAACTCACTAAAAATAAAGAACCCAGTCCCGCCACACCCGAAAGCAAGAACAACACCAAACATACACAAGAACCCATGGTGAGACAGAGGTACGTCCACATTGATACTATGCACGAAAATATGAGTTTTATAGTACTAGTTCGAGGGAACAGGGGGAGCTAGGATGGTCAGAGTTGAACGCGGTCAAACAAGAATGAACTTTAACGAAATTTTGATCTCGTCTTGATCGCGAGTTGACCGTGCGGTCAACCCAACTCTGACCATTACTACTGTTTCTAGTACGCAACACTGGCGGATATCTGAGCTCAGTTGAAGTTGCAGCTCCAACACTGGATAGATCATTGGCCATGGGGCCTCTGTCGACAGTTTGAACTGTTTTGAGCTCCTCCCGGGGCTCGCATCGGATCGATTGGAAGTTCCAAATATTCACATCAACCATCCGGACAAACTGTTCTGTTCCGTGATCCCCTTGACACCCCACACGAGTGTGGAATACTCAAATAGCGGAGCGACAGCTAGGCCTTTCTCCTCCCCCGACTATCCACGATGACTCCAAAGGCTTTCTTTCATCTGGCGCTGCTCACCTCGCTGTTTGTCATCTCGCATAGTGCAGACATTGACTACAATGCCGCTCCCCCGAATATCTCAACGCTAGAAAATGGAGCGCTTTTCCACACATGGAGGTGCGTAAAGAATGCTTTTCTGTGCGTGAACAAAACCTCAAGAGGGTTTTCTGCAACAGACCCAAGGCACATGTGCTCCCTCCCTCTGGTCATGTCGGTGATCCCACGGGCCACTACGTCGACCCAGCAACGGGACTTTTTCATGTAGGCG
>JAQOTA010000003.1:0-101502 GCA_029532415.1 Marasmius tenuissimus
CCACTATAGTAATCTAACAATCCCCAATAGTTTGGCGTGTGGACATGCCTTCTGCTCTGTCTGTCTTGCTGGCTGGTTCGACGCGATTTATGATCGCTTTCAGGATGCCCGTCAAGACCCCGAGGTGGCGCGCATCTTAACCGAGCCACCCTTTGCCTGCCCTTACTGTCGATCCGCGGTTCGCACTCCCCCAGCCCCTTGTTACGCTCTCAAAGCAATCATGGACGAGGTTGGCAGGTTTAAGGGGTTGTACGATAGTCCTGTGCAAGCTATGGTCTATGACTGGTCTAGGTTTTGGCCTCAGGAACAGGTAACTGTGGTGGATGAGGAGATGGCAGAACTCGAGGAGCTGGTAGACCTTGAGGATTTGGAAGAACTTGAGGAGCTGGAAGAACTTGAGGAAGAGGTGGTCGAACCCGAGGAGACCGCAGGACATGTCGATGATAGTGGCGAGGAGGTTCAAGATGGCCCTGGAGGTTATTGACGACACGAGTAAGGCGAGAGAGCGGTGTATCTCTATGTAGGCCCGATCCGCAGCGGGAGTCGGTCTCGCTCTGATTCTCATTTCACACTTTCTTTACTTTACGGGTCTGTTTAGTTATGTGTTTGCGTCCTAATGTAGCTACCTATCTTTTGGTTTCTAGTATCTCTAATTACTTTTGCACCACCGAAACCTTAGAAGCCAAATACCTAGTTTGGGCAAATCAAACAGAATGATCTTTGAAGAAAACGAAACCCAACTCCAGGTTTAACGAGTGCAGCACATACGGTACAATTTACCTATTCTTCATCGTTGTTACTGAGTCTACCGAGGACCCGGACATGGACGGTAATTCGCAGACCCAATTCATGGTCTGGGTTGTTCTGCCTCCCGGTCACCTCGAGTGCTCGCAGTACGCCGGTGCGCGCAAACCCCCAATCATCTGTTCCAGCAAAGCGGCGAATTTTTTCTGTTACATAGTCGAAGGCTGTCAGTCAATGTGGAACCTGTAAGTAACGGAGACGCACGGTCACAAATCCACAAGCTCGGATCCATTTCGCTGGCCATCATAATGGCGAATTGAACAAAGCAGGCGTTACTGTCTTCGTTGTCTCCGGCGGTGGCGATGGAGGAGGTTCGAGCGAGAGAAACAACCGTAATATTGCCCCGGGCTTCTGGCAGCGGTTCTGCGAATAGACCTGGGGGCGGTGATGCTCCTTCAAACAGTGCAAGCAAAATTTTCCTGTTCATTTATTCAGCATGTTAGCGGATGAGTCAAGAATGAGCTGGCCAACCAGTTGTGTCCTCCACAGCTGAACTCAGGACTGGAGATCATTTCATTGGTCCATAAGGGTCCGGTTTCATTGGCGAGCCAAGAGTAGGTAGTCGAATCAATAATCTCTGCTGGAGGCACCGGTACACGCTGCGAGAAGAATGATTCATCTGTAAAGGAGAGCTACTCAAGACAGTGTAGCAAGTCGTATTGAATCAGACTTACAGTATTCTTCCTGGCTCATGTCGGATGTTTCTCGCTACGTTTGAGTGGCGGGATCTGAGGATGGGGTCAAAGTTCAAGTGTTTCTGGCGAGTGGTTACCTGACGTGCGATGACCATTGAACAAAGAAAGGGGACGTGCAAAACGGTTCTTTGTGACTAAGGCGTCAGGACTGACGAGGATCCGGGCTGGTGGCTGCTGACGGCTCTTCTTAGGGCTTGGACCTCAAGTAGAGATGGTTCACACTCGCGTTGAGAAGCCCCTCGGTGCCTGTTTCGTCACTTGAAATATCGGGAGGACATTCTAGTGACGAAGGATGCTCCCTGGAGCGACAATTCTTCGCTCGAGTCTGACAGTTCTTCAGACATAATCATATCAGCGGGGTTTTCTCCGCTTCGGGATATTGGAGGACAGGAGAAGGGGACGACGTATCGTGGAGGAGTAGAACGTTGAAGTCAATGCCATGCCCTTTGCTCCGATCATTCGTCGGTGTTCGGGCCGACTATATTTCTCACCTCGCCTATCTTATCTGGATTGATTCATTGTTTCCTTATTCACGTAGTGCCAATGACTTTCCCCATAGTAATTCCATCTATTGTCCGAAGTTATTGAATTGTGAACATGATGACATGTTTCGTGATACAGATATATTATCTGGAGTGAACTTCTGTGATTGATCCTTGCCTTTTTGTCCTTCTCCTCTCCCTCCCGGCTTCTAGTTCCCCAGGGCTTCAGGTGTGTTACAAGTCCTAGAACTTTGTATGACTCCAACTTATCAGAAGGTTTACCAGTGACTTCATCACATTTGCAGTAGCTTTTGGGTGGATAGACAGATCTGGTTGCTGTCAGTAGTAACAAGGCTAAGTTCAAATCAAGCCCGCCCCAGGTCCTTTGTTTGGCCTTGACTAGGGTCTCTGTTTGAACGCGACAGTGCGGGAAGTTGGTGTGGCGGGACCGTAAGGGTGCCAATTCTGGCATAGTTGCCCCCAATTTGTGCTTCCTTTAACGCCTGTTGTCTTGCGCCGATTTCTGGCAGTAAAAAGTCAGTCTAGACATTCTAATCTATCTGTAAATACCAAATGGCACGACTGGTCCACTGCGGATGCTCAAAGTGTCAACAACACACTTACACCACCACCGATGGCGCCGTTATTTCAGGGAAGATCATTGATAATGCCTTGCGTTATCGACACACAAAAGATGACCTACGCCGACAAGCTCAAGCCCACAGTCCACCACCTGCAGCAGACACAACATCACCTGCTGACGCTTCAGAGGACTTGACAGAAGGCTTAAGAGAAATTCTGGAAGAACTAGGTTCGTTTCTCCATTTGAAACATGGTATTGACCAATCGTGCTGAGATAGAGGGATCAGATCTGGATAATATAGCACCACAGGTTACACAGATGGTCTCATTGCTTGCTGCATGGCTGCACCTCAAAGCTGGGGCAAGTAGAGAAGCCACGAACACTGTGCTCAAGTCTCTTGATCTCATAATCAGCACTCTCTTCCGGCTCCTGGCACAGTTCAATGTCTTTTTGGAAGGTCCTCAGGAGATTCCAACCCCCAACATAGCACATGATATTCGTACAGTCATGAAGCACCTTGGTCTTGAGCCTGAGATCCTCCGAACTGCATCTTGCCCACAATGCTTCACCCAATATCCAATCGACAATGTTCCTGACCTCTGTACACACAAGGGAGACACTCAGAGGGGTTCGAGTGTGTGGAGAACCACTAAAGGAGGAGCAGAGACGAGGTGACAGCATGAAGATGGTTCCACGACACATCTACAACTCACAGTCCTTTATTGATTGGTTGGAGTTCTTCATGGGACAACCAGATGTAGAGAACCTGATGGACAGGTCTTATCACATTCCACTTTCTCGAGATGGCAAACTTCGTCATACATGGGAAAGTCCAGCATGGCACTCTATACCTGACTTCCCCATCAAAGAAGGAAACCTAGTCTTTGGCCTATACATTGATTGGTTCAATCCTTTCACAAACAAGACAGCAGGGAAACAAGTATCAGTTGGCGTACTGGTCTTGTGTTGCCTCAACCTCCCTCCTGATATCCGATATCATCCCGAATACATCTTCATTGCTGGCATTATGCCAGGACCTCATAAGCCCACTGTTTTGGTGCTTCCCCACATTCTTAGCACTCTCACAGATCAGCTTCATCCTCTATTCCATGGCCAGCCTTTACAAACATTCCGCTTTCCTCAGAAGCGTCACCATCGTGTTGCTGTTGTCCCTCTGATTGCCGACTTGGAAGCTATTCGGGCTGCATCAGGGTTTCTCAGCCATAGTGCAAACCTATTCTGTTCATGGTGCAAACTCGAGCGGAGAAAGATGGGGAAGTTGGATACATCCAAGTGGAAACCAAGAACAGCAGAGGAGGTCAGGTCACAGGTCACTGCATGGAAAGTAGCACACACTGTTACAAAGCGAAAGGAGTTGGCCACAGCAAATGGTGTGCGATGGTCGCCGCTTCATGATCTACCCAACTGGGACCCAGTTCGGAACGTCCTCTTAGGATTCTTGCACAACACTTGTGAAGGAGTTCTGCAGCTGCACCTCAGACTGAAGTGGAACATTGAGGTCCAGATCTCTGTTGAAGCAGATGAGGTTGACACCGCTGGTGGATTTCTCGAGATGGAGAGTGACCGGGATTCTTTGTTTTCAAAGAGCGACACAGAAGCAGAGGATAGGCTTATGGAGGATTACCGTGCAGCAAACCGTGGTCATTCTCCTGACGGCTCTGACAGAACTGCACACCCAATGCCTGAAGTCTTTACCCAGGATTGGGGATCTGATGCAGATGGTCCAGACTACAAGCCCACACTTGCAGATTCAGATCAGATACTGGACTTTGCTTTCAACAGTCACCAAATTGCAGTTATACGAACCTTCATTGCTACTTTACCTCTTCCATCCCATGTTCAGCGCCCACCAAAAAACCTTGGTGAAAACAAGCACGGCAAGCTGAAAGGATCAGAATACCTTCTCTTGTTTACCGTGATATTCCCTCTCATCATTCCAGAGCTATGGTCTACACCACATGACTCAGAGTATCACACTCAGCTCCTCGACAACTTCTATCACCTTGTAGCAGCAACGAATATTGTGTCTGCATATTCAACCTCCCACCAAGATATTGCAGCCTTTCATTATCATAGTCTGGAGTATCAGAAGTCATCTGCCACCCTATTTCCCAACTACAAATCAAAACCAAATGATCACTATTGGCGACACAATCCCAAGATCATGGAGGATTGGGGACCACTACCTTTACTCAGTGAAATGCCAGGTGAACAGCTTAATGGCAAATTTCAACAACTCAAAACCAACAATAAAATCTGTGGGTCACTTTTTGGTGTTCTAGTATTGTACTATTACTGAAATGGTTTACCCATGAAGATGAACTTGATTTTACCATGTTGAATAAGATGTGTGCTTTAGGGCGCTTACAGGCCCTTGTCAATGGGCAGAGGTACATCTCGGATGCACCGCCCCTGCAGCGGTTAATCGACATTCTATACCCAGTGGCGCCCTCATCAGTCAACCATCATGGTCGGTTTATTGACAAAGCAGAGAAGGCCAAAATCAGAACAGAGAGTATCCAGCTCAGAAAAGTCGAAGAGAGTGACTTTGTGGATCACTACAATCCCATCCTCAGCTACTTACAGACAAGTGAACCTCGTAACAACTGGGTGCATTGGGAACAGAACCCCCGTCCCCCAAATTCCAACATTCTTCCACCCATGGCCAAACCTCTCAAGCGCTTTCACCATGACGGACTCACATTCAGCTGCCACCACTACCATGATGCAAACAGTGCCATCCAATTCCATAACTACAATCACAGCGGACTTCTCACAGGTTTCATTGATTCAATATTTGAAATAGTCATCAATAATCACGCACGGATCTTCATCCAGGTTCGTGTTCACAAACGGTTACCAGCAACCGACAGCCATCTCTCTCCTTTTGTTACCAGAGAGCTATTCAAGACCACCATCGTGGATGCTGGACCCTCAGGCGATGTGCGAGTCATTGAGCCTTCACACATAGTCACACATGTTGTCGTAGCGGGCCCTAGGCCAGCGGGGACTTATGGGATGAAACGTAGCATTCTTGTGGTGTGTGCTGGTCTGGACCGCAAACGTCGAGATCTTTCATAGGGCCAAGTCCAGTTTCTGAAGTCAAACTTGTAATTAGAGCAAATTTTGAACCCATTTATAATATAAGTACTGATTAGATACATCATATGAAATCATCGAAAATGTCGCGTGCGCGCATACGCGTATCCCTCTACCTCATTTCAACTCCCGCCATCATGTAGCTCGCGAGGCCGAGAGACGTACCGAAAGTCTCCTCAAATGAACACCTCATGAGCGTACTGGTATCAGCACGCTACGGTCAACATACGAACCGTTGAACTCGATGGCATTTCGCCGCTCCTCCATAATGAGTGATTGAGACTGAATACTGTTCCTCGTCGCTCGATCGTTCATTGGACAGACCGTGTCGCGTGCTGATCGCGCGACGCGAGGGGCATATGTATATCACGTGGATGCAGGGACGCGCGCCCTGCTCGCGTTTGACGCGGGATCCTACACGCTGAATAGCAACACGCGTATAACTCATGGCGCCGGTGTCTTGCTCATATGTGTCAGCTTGATCGAAGCTTGCTCTTCTTTCTTTCTTTGTCCTTCGACAACAACGATAACAACGACAACAACGACAACAACGACAACAACGAGCTAACGAGCTATGTCAGGCAAGAGACCGAAACCCTCTCGTAAACGCAAAGCGGACCCGAAACCTCCGCCAAATTCACAGCCTCCACCGAATCCCCAACCTCCGCCTAATACCCACCCTCCATCGGATCCACCGCCTCCCCCACCCGATGATGACGATGATCCAAGTACAGTATCGAAAAAGGACAAAAAGAGAGCCAAGTACCAGGTGTTCAAAGAAGATCTTGAGGTACATCCAGGTATAGAGGCAACACGGGTAGGCATCATGATATACGTCAAGGTTCTGCCCGCTCAAACTTGTTACAGAACGCATTATATGTGCATATATGTATCGTGCTTCGGCTGGCAAATATCTACGACATTCCTGTTCGTCTGTCGACGCAGACGAGGGCCTTGGTCTTGAGAAACAAGCAGAAAATCCGCGATTACATCTCCGGAAGTGTTGCGGCATTCACAAAGTCAACGGCAGCGTTCGCGAAACAAGCTGAGAAGTTAAGCAAGGACCTGGGGCAAGGACATCTCAGAGACAAGATCAACAGAGTGGAGCAAGAGGCACTTAGGGAGATCGCCCGCGATATCTCTGAGCTTGGCTTGGAGGCGATTGAGGTCGACCTCTCGGAGAGTGCCGAGTCGGACTGGAACATCCTTCTTGAGCGGCTCATCCTACGGTCGTTCCGCCGATGTTTCAACAGCGGTCACTACCGTCACTGGGCCATCAGGGACGACTACATAAAGAACGATCAGTTGATGGCGATCATCTACAGACACTATGTGTTTTACTACCTGAAGAGACGGCATGAGTACGAAAAGAGACATCCTGGAGGTACGGAGAGAACTCGACAGGCCGACACTAGATACCATCGTCAATGTGCTGTAAGATTCTGTTTCCGTCGAGTAGCAAGAGAAATACTTACGCGACATTTCAGCTTGCCGAACGGAGGGGCGAGGATCTCCGAGAAAGAGGATTCTCCCGTGAAGTCCAAAACCTCTTTACGGATCCCAATGGTGTCTCCGAGGATGAGGCGATACCTGACATGCCGGGCCATTTCTATGCTTTGGTGAGGCCCGATCGGAATCCTGTCCTTACGGCCATCATCAGGCTGTTGGAGGCGCTAGCCAGAACGAGGGGTAATTGGAAAATGGGCATCACAAAGGGAACAACCGCTCAACGAGGCGCACAACCACACGTCCGAATACCTCATCCGGAGGCGAAGGAACAAGAAGGTGGTCGCTATCCGAAGCCCGGCATCACTCCCATAGACTATTGGAAGCCAGAGAGCTTCAACCAACTATTGACGCCAGCGGAAAGAGCAATTTGGAGCGTGGATGCCCATGGCTCCCTCCCTCCAGATATGACAGCCGAACAAATCTTAGCGAATCCACCTCATGACTCCAGAAAGCTGACTCAAACGCAGTTCGCAAAGATGTACGGGGATGAGATTCTGAACAAGTACAATCTGGTTATTGGTAGGGAGCAGAAGCGCCTCATGCGTCCGAAGAAGGACTCGCCAGTCCTGAAGGCAGAGGCTAAGCGTTCAAGGCGCGCAGGCCACTTACAAAAAGCGATCTTTGGGAAGGGAACCGGTGATAGGGATGACGACGACGACGACGACGACGACGACGCTCCGCCTGCGTTCCAGGAAGAGTTCGCCGATGATGAGGATAGCGACGACGACGGTGATTTGGGACGTGGTAGAAGGGGCGGCGGTGGAGGGGGTTCCAAGAGGGGCAGCGGTGGAGGGGGTGCCAAGAGGGGCGGCGGTGGAAGTGGTAAAAAGGACAGCGGTGGAGGTGATCCTGCTGATGGTGGTCCTACTGGTGGTACTGGCGATCCTGCTCCTGGTTCTGACAGTGGTGGTGGTCCTACTGGCGGTGGTGGTCCTGCTGGTGGTGGTGGTCCTGCTGGCAGTCCTGCTGGTGGTCCTGCTGGCGGTCCCGGCGATCCTGATGGTGGCAATCCTGGTGCTGGCGGTGCTGGCGATGACGGCGTTTCGTTCCACCACTACAGGTCCGGCGGCAAAGATGTCCTACTGAGGCAGGACATTGTACGAAATTGGGAGTTCTGGCTCATCGATGGCATAGTACGACATCAGGGACCATTGGAAACCGTTCCGGTACTCATAGAGGGGGACGAGGTTAGCTTCCTCGATCCTGAGGAGGTATCATATGAGGTGGCCGAAGCGGTTGTCCTCGGTCCCTTTCTTTTTCTGCTCAACGGTAGACCCGTTCGCTACACCTGTACCTTCGCTACGGGACAGGAGTTTTGGATGGACGAGTTCGACAAGCACATCAGGACTGGGTCGATTGGCGCTAGCAAAGTTCGCCTTATCAACGAATTTTCCGGTATCGATATTGAGTTCGACGACTCAGAGGCACCAAGATCTCCCCAACCCGAGTCAAGCCCTGCTTCAAAACGTAAGAGATCGCCAGAAAAAGACGAGGGATCTCCAGAGCCCAAGAGACAACGTAGCGAACCTGCTGGGGAAGATGTGATTATGTTGGACCTCAATGATGGTAGGTCGAGGGATTACCTTCAAATGTTCAACGCTCATCCAAGTATCCTCTCAGAATTGACATTGATACGCTCTCGAGTTGATCCTGACGGAGTTGGTATGTACAATTCAACATTTGACTGACGGTGTCACACTAATTTGTTCGCAGACGAAGTGGAAACGAAAGCGTTGGCGGACAGGTCCGGGAACACTATCTACCGCTATACTTTCAACCTGGTGGACTGGGAGTGTTTTGTGTTGGGAAGAGAGCGCATTTTGCGTGAAGGTCCTCGGGGTTCGATCATATGGAGTGAACGAGAGGGAGGTTTCTTCGACCTGAAGCGGGGAGGACGATGCCAATACACCGACTTCCTGGGGCTCACAAATTGCCAGGACCGCAGCATCTTTTGGGGACCTCTGAAATTCACGTGGATCGATAACAGTACCCCCATCTACTACATCCTGCACCGAAAGCGTTATTGGGAGTGGTGGGTACGTCCTTTGAATGGTCGTGAGATAGTGGTGAAGTCGGGACCCTGGGGCAGTAGCTATGCACATCTGGTGCCTGGTCGCAACGAAGGAACATGGACTGTCGGGTTCTACGATCCAGAGGAGGGTGATCCACCCGATTTTGAGCTGGTACCTTATCAGGCTACAGAGGCACCGGCTCCGGACACTGCTCGGGCAGAGATTCCACAGGAACGCGTCGTTCCTCAGATGGAGTATCCGCATCAGACGCTTGTATTCCAAGATGCGTCCGGCAGGAAGGTATATGGCCATAGATTTGTCGAGTATTCGGGCTGGGAGATTTGGTCCCAAGAAGATGGAACTATAATCCGAGAAGGTCCCTTGTCGTCGATCCCTTATCAACGTGAGCCCCATTTCGAGATTCACCCACCGCCTGTAGGGGCGGAGATCCCTCAGAGGCCCCCATTCCCCGGACTGGAACACTACAAGGAGAGAGCCATCGGGCGCATACGGGCGAAGAAATTCATGGAGGGGAACGATGTCATCTATTACATTGTCGAGCTAGACCTCAACTGGGAGTGGTACATCCGAGTTGATTCGAATAAGAACGAGACGATTTGGAGAGAGGGGCCCATCGGCACAAATCACGTTTTCTGCCTGTTCAAAGGTCCAAACCTCCGACGCATTCGTGCATACGATCCCAAGGACGGAGTGCCACAAGGAGGTGCTGAGCTGGCGAAAAGACTAGTCGAGGAGTATACCAGCACGTCAAACAATCGTTCATTGTCTCCGACGCCTACAAATCTTCCCCAGCCAGTTCAGCCAGTCCAACCTTCATCGTCCTCCAATGCACCTTCCATTTCTCCCAAGGTTTCTACTCTTCCTCCTCCCAAGGCTTCCACTCTACCTCCTCCCAGGGCTTCCACTCCTCCCGAGGCTTCCACTCCTCCCGAGGCTTCCACTCCTCCCGATCCTCCCACTCCTCCCAGACCTCCCGTTCCTCCCGAACCTGATTTATCGCCAGCCGATCTCGAGCGCCTTGAGCAGTTCGACCAGGATATGCAAATGGATACATCCAACCCATCGGAAAGTGTCCACCCCGAGCCAATGGACGCTGAGCCCGTTGCTCCCCTTGATGACCGGCTCAAATCTCCCGCAAAGCGGAAGCTCTCAGATGACGAAGATGGGGGAGGCCAACGGAAGCGTAAGAAGCAAGACCGAGATGAGAAAGGGGAGTCTGTTGATGGTGCAAAAAACAGTGCGTCCTGAGCGCCCACCTTTCTGCTCGTGCTCAGTCTTTTAATCCAGGCTTTCTAGGCGTTCGGCATTTGGTAGACACGTTTACTGACTGCACGGGGCAGGAAGTTCGGCGTGTTCAACTGATGGCCAAAGGATGGGAGTTCTTTTTCAAAGACAAGCGTATACTTCGAGAAGGCCCCAGGCACTCAATACCATTCCATCGAAAGCCGTTCTCGTTTGCGGAACCCAATGGTTATTCGCCAATCCCTTTCCCAGGCCTTGACACATGCAGAGACTCGAACACTTTCTATGGGCCGTACGAGTTCAAGTTCGCTTCGATGCCGCTGTTTTATGTACGCAAACAGCATTGGGAGTGGTAAGTGACGCCCGGTACCGACAGCAACGGTTTCGTACTACGAGAAGGAGCGGTTGGAAGCAATTATGTTCGTATGAAGGGGATAGTGGGGTCGATACTGAGCTTGACATTCTACGATTTCGATGAAAACGAAGACGTCCCGCAACGGGGTGTCGAGATTCTGCGAAGGGATGACGACGTCGCTTTCGATTGTAAGAACATTGCCCATCTTCTGCCGTCCTTGTGCTAAAGTTCTCCAATAGGGATGGATACAGATGATGTCCCTGTGCCTACATTACCGTCAACGGCTGTCCCTACTGAAGGTACTGAGACTAGAGACGTACCTGAGGTGTCTGCTCGACCTTCGAACCCCGAGAAGGAGACAGAGTCCATGCCTGCACTGCCTGTTTACGCACTACCATCAGCGACCGTTGTTACTGAAGATACTGAGGCCAAAGCCGTACCTGAGGTATCTGCTCATGACATCGAGTCCTCAGATCGTCGCGCCACCTCACCACCGACATCGAATGCGCCAGCTTCGTCTGCGGCAACAGAATCGCAATCGGCCACGAACACGAAAATCGGAAGGCCAGATATGGCGTCACTACAAGCGGAAGATCGACTCGCAGTGGCTATCGGTATTATCGCCAAGACGGGAGAGATACAATATTACTCGATGGATCCCGCGAGTAATATACAATGGCTTTTCCAAGAGGATGGTACCCCATTGTGGGCCAAGCCACTGGACCCCACTTTGCTGGCGGTGAATTTGGAGAGACCAGTACCAGAGATACCTCTCGAAAGAGAAGATATGCGCGTGCGGCTACGTCTATGGAACGAAGTAGGCAATCAGGGTTCTCCGGGTCAGGAAGACTGGTACCTAATGCGTTGTCGCGACGTGAACGGAAGCCTTTGCTGGTACCTGAGGAACCAAAGCCTCGACCGGGACAGGTGGTACGACCGAGCCGGCACGCTCTTTCGGGAGGGACCCTATCGAAGAACTTTCGATTGCATCACACCTGATCATCGTGTCCGATGGTCAGACCCTCATAGGGAGATCTTCTATTTCCCAGATGAGTCTTCGACGCGCGGTAGAGCTGTACGTGTGGTGGCACGGGATCGTGAGTGGTGGGAGAACTTGGCGGGACATGTTATTTATGACGGCGTTATAAATGATGCGCTATTCAGAAGGGACGCAGACGGTAGCTTGGAGTTATTGCATTGGCCAGAAGCGCCACCCTGGTTTGGCGCAGCGGCGTCGGAGACAAACGACCACGAAATGGAGAGTGACGAGGATGACAGTGACGAGGATGGAGATGGCAGCGATCTCCCCATCTCTCAAGGTGCTCATCCTTCACCCGCGTCTTCCTTATTTCCGACTTCGAGTCCTGTGGCAAGTGAGTCTAGGGATTTTAAACCTAAAACACAGAACGAACCTGCTCATCCTTTGCCTACGACTGTAGCGTCTCCAACCTCAAGTCCTCCTAGAACACGGATCGAATTGACCCATGACGAGCCGGCCCATCCTCACCCCTCACCCATAGCTCCAGCACCCCCGACTTCGGGTCCTCCAGGGAGTGGAACCAGGGAATCTAACCTCCCGTCGCAAACCGAACCTCAGCCTTTGCCCGTGAGTCCAAACCCTCCATCGTCTGGCCCTCCAGTAGCGCAGACCGGATTGGCCCAAGGCGACTCTGTGCATCCTTCGTCCGCGAGTCCAGCATCCAAAGCTGCAAGTTCTGCAGTAAGTGGATCTGGTAAAACCAAGAGATCCTCGGCTTCAGGAAGCGAATCTGGGGAAACCGAGAGGTCCTCGGCTTCATCTGGGCAATCGGGATTTACTATACGGATTCCATCACTGGCATCGTTGGCATCGCGGGCTAAAAGACGACGCAATGATACCGAAGACACCGGTGCTCATAAGAAGATGCGCACGCCTCAGGGTGAGGAGGAAGGGAAGGAGAAGGGGGAGGAGGAGGAGGAAGAAGATGATGGACAGGTGACCCCAAAAGCGCAGTCCTTTGGACGAGACCGTTCGGCAACTCCAACTCCGCATGGCAATCGCAAGATGAGTGGTGCGAGTACCGCCTCCTTCCATACGGTGAGGGCTAGTTCAGTCAAATCCTTTGCTTCGACGCGGGTTCGGGCTCAAAAGGAAGAGGAAACGCGCGCTAATCGAAACAGAGGTCGCAATCCCACTGGTGGCATGTCTAGTCTCGGATTGAGCAGTACAAGCACAGTGGAAGGACTGAGCAAGCGAGAACTAATGAAGTTGAAGGGTCGGGAGGCCAGTCGAAAGAATCTGCAAGCAGATCTAGAGGCGGACCGCGAAAGAAAGCGTCAGATAGCGGAGGATAAAAGGAAGGAACAGCAAAAGCAGAAGGAGAAGGAGAGGGAGAAAGAGGAGAAGGAGAAGGAGAAGGAGAAGGAGAAGATGAAACGGGACAGGTGGAAACCATGAGCGTGTGTTTTTTCCTCGATGTTTTTGTATAACTTACCCTTGTAAAATTGTATGTGTCCTCACCAGTCGTGATCGAGTATGAGCGGAGGCGGTATCTGGCGATGGCTTTCTTGTCAGGATCTGGATTCAACATTATACGAAAGGTTCTTCGTATGATAGGCAGAGTGTACCTCCACCATTCCCGTCGAGCAGCAGTTCTCTGCTCTTCGGTGTTGAATCCAATCCGACTGAGAGCTTTGCGTAGACCATCTGAAAAACGTTAGTGAGAGAAAGAATTTTCACAGCAGAAAACTTACGATGTCTTGAGCGTCTGGTGAGCATGAGTGCAACGAGATAGGTGCATGCCATATGCATGCGGCAGAGAGAGAATGTGTGAGGTGGTCAAAGCTGGTGTTTGCGGTAGCGGTAATAGTTTGTTTGTGACGTTTGTTTGGGTTCGACGCGTTTGAAATCGCCAAGTCCTAATTTCTGACCATCACCACCACTGGCCGAAATCCTCAGGAATACAATTGTGAGTGCATTTTTGTTAGCTTTCTATCTCATTAATTGACCTACACTATACAGATTGCCCGTGTCATTGAGAATCAGCTTGGGAAAAACGAGAACTCACAGACTTGGAGTGGAGAACTACCGCTCAGCCTGCTGGACTGGGCTTACCGGTCTTTGTGTTCGATTGCGATTGGAGAAACGCCAGTCTACCCTTTTTCTCTCTCTCGCTGCTTCGAAACGACACGGTCGTCACCATCCCAAACTCGTAAACGTGTGCCGATTACGCGTCTTTTTGGGAGAGATGCTACCCTCAATCGTTAACAACACCCCCACCTCTCTGTCTGGTTAGTCCTTTTTTATCCACTAGTATCTTATATTCATATCATATCTCATGTCTTATCCCATATACTCTAGATATTCCTCCCTACACAGCAGTCGATGGCCAGGTCGGAGCCTGGATTGAAGATGGAAAATACTTTGTTACCTCCCCAAACTCGGACATCATTTATCAACCTCTCCTTGGATCCAGAGAAATCTTCTTCCGCCAAGACTATCGATTGGGTGCAGAAGATCCTCTCCTATATCCACAACCTTTCATTCCAGATCGTTGTCATTGGGCTGCGATTCCATGTCGACCTCTGAACGCGAATCACTCAAGGGCGAAATGGTGGGCTGCGCTGCCACCTGAAGCCTTCATCAACGAACCCGACAGCGTGGTCGCGGGCCTCGGTCGGTGGTCGAAGGATCATCTTTCTTCGTACGAAGAAGACTGTACACGTCTCCATGAACGGGTCTCGACGTACCGAACTTCCCAATCATCCTCCTCCAAAATCAACGCCCTTTTGACCGCTCTGGATGGTCAGCTCGAGCGTACCTTCCGTCATCTCACGACGATGCCTCTTCCTCTACATCGCGCTCGACTTCTATGGTCCTTCTTCCAGCGGTGGTTTTTGGAGTTGACAGGAGCAATGGATTGGGTGGAAGTCTACCAACCAATCATGGAGGGTCGATCTCTCCCTACTGAATCAACACGTATCGACGCAGCGGCGACGATGGGCGCATTCCTCACCTCTGTAAGAGACTGCGAGTTCTTCTTCAAAGCCGGCATTCCTTTTTGGCTCGTTCGCGCAGCCGAGCATCACTCCACCGCTCGTGTGGATGAACAAGCCATCGTCGCAACCCCCACGTCATTGCACATCTGCACGGACGAGATCATGTCGCATAAAAAGGATGTCTTGTATCACGGTCCGCTTCGAGATCTTCATAAGGCTACAGCTGTCGAAAAGTTCGGGTTAGCGATTGTTGACTTCGCGAACGATCCATTCACCGTTCCTGCGGCCGACCTTTTCACTGCAGGACCTTCCAATGCCTCATCCTCCAATCCTTTGAATGTTTCGGCCTCCACTGGACCTTCGAGGACAAAGAGGAAGAAAACTTCACGCCACGAGCCTTGTACGTATTTCTCAGTACCCACTCGACCACGAACTGACTATGGAAGGAACTCTTTAGACAACAAGAACAAAGCCAAATCGAAGACCTCCCAGCAACAACCACAAGTCGAACGAGACAAGTACATCGAAATTCGTGGACCCTATTCTCCCGACATCCCGGACGTCTGGGTAGAGGCACACTCTTCGATAGACAGGAGTCGACAACCGGGCCAGAACGAGACGGTGAATAGAGGTTACGCGTTCCCCGATCCCGGTTACGTTCTTCACATCCCCGCAGAGAAAATGCGGTGTGTACTCGAAACCTGGGTCCGCCTCTACTCTGTTCTGACATTCCGCTATTGCATGCCTTCCTGCCTCGCCTCGAGTGCGTGGTCTCCAAAGCAGTGGCGGATCCTTTTGGGAACAACGGAAGACCACGCTGCTAAGGAGGGTTCGCAAATGGCGGAACGTCGGAATGCTGTCAAAGATCTGCTTGGGCAATGTCTCGACTTCTATGGTTTGAAGCTTGAGGATACTAAGAAATCCCTTGTCTTGACCTGGCGTGACGGTCGATATGGAGTTGGACAGCTTTCCGAACCGTCGCTCGTCAAGAAGATTGTTTGGGAGTTGTTTGAGCTCAACTTCAGATTTGAATTCCACTCACTCGATAGGAAGTTCCGAGGCGTCATTAACGACCTATCATTCAACGAGAATATTCAACTTTGTTTTCCGGGTTGTGAGGGAATTGGTTCCCCTGCTCAGATTGACTCTAAAAAAGCCAACTGCGGACTGGCGGCAGAGAAGTTGAGGCATCGAGGATGGTACTTCTCCCGGATGTGCTATGTCATGAAGGATTGGCCGGGAGGTGCGGAAGCAGACGCTTTCTTGGCTGGCAAGGAGAAGTTGAAGGATTACTCCGACGATGAACTGCTGGCAATGGAACGATGGGCAACAAAGTTCTATTGCCAGTCATTCCACGAAAAGTTCGGCCGCCCTCCAATTCTCCCTCATCGCGTTGATCCGTTCTAGGTGAGACGATTCTTCTCCCAGATCTCTGTTGTACTAACGCTATTTCAATAGACCAGCACCTTTCTTGTATCTTGCTTCTCATTACGACCGGATGTTATGTATACTCTATATCACGCAATGTATCTTTATCACTGCCTTCTCATTCCGGTGTGAAACATTCGTTGTGATAGAAGTTACTGAAGCGAGAACATCTCGTTGTTTCATGGGGTAAGGGTACGTTTCAATCAGCTCTTAACTTGCCGTGGAACTGATTTCGATCTGCAGATTAGCGCACTCCGAACCTCTACATCTCGCCCATCCGTCGGTCACACCGGTACGAACGCCTGAATCTTCCCTCGGCTTCCTTCATCGCTAACCTCAACAACAGCTCTTCACCCTTCTCTTCAAGTTCCGTGATATCGCGATCGATTCTAAATCATCATCATCAGGATTTTGGCTAGTCGACGGGGGAATTAACTCACTCGCCTATCTCATTTCTTAGCCACTTGCCCCTTCGGGAAATACCTCTAAGAAGTCTGTTGAATTCCTTGATCTTTGGCCAACGGCAATTGCAGTGTTCATGATTCTGTAAGTGTCGGTCCCTCTTATCCTCCTCTTCAATGAGTCTCTGATATCCTGTATCGAACAGATTCTTCTCGCTATCGTAGTCTCCCTGCAACTCATCAAGCTTTCCCCGTCTCCATCGTAACATCATCTCGTTATCCAGAACCAGATTTCGCAGCCATCTCACCGCAGCTTGTCGTTGCAACTCTTCGTCGGGCACTGGTCGGTCATTGAAACTCAGGGAGGACCGGTCGACGTATACAACGGGACTTACCTATGGGTAGAGATGACATAGTAGAGGACAAAGAGCCGTACGTTCATGTTCCCGTTACATTCAATCATCTATCTAATCTTGACTTTTGTCTTATCAGTGATAAACTTCATCTAATCTTACCGCGCCTATCTAATCACGTCAAACTCGGACATCCTTCATCGTTCAGGCACGTAGCATACATGTCCTAGTACCAAGAAAAGAACAATACACTCCCAGTTTATCTCCTCGGGCAAGCGGCCGCTTTCTTTGCCATTTCTCGGATAATTGGCATAATAACGTCCCTCACCGTGTCCACACCAACCACCTCCGCAAGCTCAAAGATCTCCTTATGCTTCTTGTAACAGTCGTTGCACTCTTCTCGCGGCCGACGAAGGCATATTTTGTGCAGCTCGAGGTGAACAAGCTGCTCTATCCGGTACGGTACAGACAGCGTCAGCGGAATCGGCGAACGAACGATAGCCGTGTTCACCTGTTCGGTGACAGAATTCGACCTCGATGGGCTTGAACCAGAAGTGGTCTTGCGACGGGCATTGCGCATCCCAATACTTTTGACGAGCAGAGAAATCGATCGTGCGGCCAACCTTATACAGAGCCACGTCCGCGACGGTAGAGAGGGAGGGGTTAATGATTCGATAGATGTATATGAGTCCAGTTTCCTCGGAGTCGGAGTGCGGCTTCCTGAATGCTGCCTGCTTCTTCTCCTCGATCCTTTCCAGCACTTCTCGCTCCATACCACTCCTTGCTTCTCGATTTGCGTTTTTCGTTGACGCCAAAGCCCAAGACTTTACCTGTAAGTTCATATTTTTGTTCATAATGTTCGTTCAATATTGATAATAACTCATAGTATTGCGAGAGAACGAACCTTCCGTACACAGAAAGCAACTTTGATGATCAACGTCCGGGTGTCGACGACGGTTGGGTACTGGATGACGAGGAGCCAGGAGAGCTAGGTTGTTTGGCGTTGCGGTGCCGCCGATGCCCACAACAACATCAAACCTTGTTCTCTTACTACCACCACCTCTTCGTTCTCGTTTTCGCCGTGCATCCCACAGTCACTCAACAGCTACAAGTATTACTACAACTTTGGATAGGATTTCAAGGGACCTAGGTGCGTTAAGATTCCCTTTCAATCACTTCCAGAGTTCAAACCTATCATCTTAGCATACGCGAGGCTCCATCTGGTGACCCTACTTCCTCGTCTTATCCGCCAACTCTGACCGACCTCAAAGCACCGCGAATTTGATTCGAAGACCCCGAACGCGATCTGAAGAACCGGCATTCAATTTGAGGACTCCGAATGGCTCAAAGCCATCTTGAAGCTCAGCGGAATCGAGCTCGAATGTTCACGTCGGCGCATCCTCCGGCTGCTTAGGGCACAGAAATGTGAATTGTTTGATAAGTACGTGGGCTCAAGAACACGTCAAATTCTCTACGGGTTCGTCGATTCACTACACCAGCCGACTGTCGATCCACCTACCATTCCCGGATTCATGCACTACGGACGACGGCCTGCCTCTCAGATCCCACACCCTCGGTCACAGGGCTCTCGTGCCCTTCAATTTCCACCACTTTGCCATGGGTTTCGACCACCCGTCTCGTTGTCCAGGAGCGATGGAGAATGGACTGATTGTACGCGGTGTTCAGTCGCGCAGGCAGAGGTTGAACGGTTGTTGGAAGCGGTTTATGTAGTTACATGGGTTTTTTTGCGATCTCCTTACCCTCTCGAGTGTCAAAATTGACCTTGTCCGGTGTTAGTAACGGTTCGGGGACAATAGAACGAGAAGAGTTCTTACGGATATACGAATCCCCCAGCCTCGCGGATGATAGCTATACTGTTGCTGCCTTCGCCCGAATCTTTGAAGACACGCATCCGAGTAGATTTGGAGTGGGCTGGGGCCTGTCTTTTCCGTATCTTCTCATCTACAGCCCGGCTTCCGATGATGCGCATGACGAGAATGAGGACAAGTCGTGTAGCTCGGGAGGAGAGCTCACCTCATGGCACAATCTGCTTCCTCTTCGACGAAGCGGCTTCGAGGCGTCGTTGAACTACTTAACTAATAGATCTGGATCTAGAGACCTGGGATTCATCCAATCATTCTTCCCCTTCGGTGTGGAGAGGTCGATGGTGTCTGGTCTAACGTTTGTCAACCTGGTTCTCATACCCAGGTGGGCCTTGATGAGGATCAAACAACGCAGAAACCGTCTGATTCAGCACTCGTGTACCTCCTTGTAGAATCGGATTGGGTCCTGGAATGTTGTAGGGGCCAAGAGGTACCAGGCGATGGTACTCAAGGTGACCGAAACGGGGCAGCAATGAAGATGGAGTTGACGTACAGCGTCCTCCCGTCGCTGGTTGTCGGCGTCGATGCCTTCCTTCGTTTAGTTTTGCACACTGACTACGCTCCTGCTCATGCTTGCCACACCCTCCCTCGTGTCTGTCAGACTGTATTCTGTGCACCCTTGTGCACCTGTAACTAGCTGTCACAGCATGCCCATGTAACGTAGTCATATTGTCACACATATGTACATTATTTTTGAAACTCCTCGATCGCAGGCCTCGTGCTGAAAACCTACGGGTAACTGACGGTAATCAGAGTATTACTCGTTTTTCCCGCACAAGACCGCGTTTTGCCCGCAGTGTCGCCGCGTTACCAGAACTCTTTTCTCTCCATGAAGGCCATATACATCAGAAACATTCTTCCTTGCTTCGGGAACTCCTCTCTAGCCCTTCGATTTACATCCATTTGCAGCCCTGATTTCCATCAATGAACCGCCCATCTCTCTCGTCGCTCGGATGACTCACAGTTCAGTTTTGAATAGATTCGTGCGCTAACAGCTAGCATTGATCGCTCCAACTGAGAGGATTCTTCCGAGCGTTTGTTCTGGATCTACGCTGACGGAAACACCTCGAGCTATACGACGTTTCCTAGCTAGCGGGTCTCCCGGAATTGTATTTCTCGGTTGGGGTTTCCCCATCGCTCGCGTTCCTTTCATACCTGGTGTTCAATACTGGTGCTCAATAGAGCTGATCCTAGTTTTTATCATTCCTCCATATACGTCCCACACCGCCATCTTTGATGATCACTTGTTTAGAATTTGCATAGAGGCGGCCAGTCGACTAATCAAGCAAGCCTTCGCTCGAGACACCTGTTATCTGCCAGCAAATCAAGGAGATTTGGGGGATTTAAGACGATGCAGAGGGAAATAGTATCAGTCAAGTTTGCTATGGCGGGACACAGGGTATGAAAGCAAGTGGATGATAAAAAGGTATGCTTAAACGTGATCATCCTCACCATTTGATAGGCCAACTCCTTACTGCGGGCAATTACCATGTAGTTTCCGAATAAGTGATACAGCGGATGTCAGAGCGTGTGATTGTGGTAGTGCTTGAACCGTTCTACTATTCTGCTAGGAATGCTTTTCCCATTCACTGCATTTGACTCACACACTTGCTCTCAAGCAGGCTCCTCAAAAGTATTGCAGCGGCTATAATGCGGGTATAGTCAAGCAGGTGACTGGCCCGTTGTCATCATTTGCGCTCTTGGCCTCCTAACCTTCACTTCTTAGAATTCGACGATGAATGTTGCCAGTAACACGAACCGGCGGTGAGCCATAATCTTGGGAGGAGACACGGCATTGCAGTTCTATTCTGGTACGACCATATTCCAAAAATAGCCCCAGTGCTTTGACCTTGGGCTTTGGGACATTGGTCAGGCTTTGGGTTCTATGAGCCTAAACCGTTGCATTTGATCCCAGAACTGAGGTTTGAAGTTTTCAGCTCAGTCCGTGACCACATGCACCACCTCAACATGTGCAATCCACAACAACTGCTGAATGTTTTACCCTGCCTTGCCCCTTTTCCACGCTACTCTCTTTCCGCGAACAATGCGTGCGGCGTTGGCATTTGGACGGATATAGATAGTTGGCTTCTATAAGGTGGCCCAATCATGGTACCGAGTCATCTACTCGTATCAAAACCCACGTGCGTTCTGATTCATGTTTCCTCTCGCCTCAACCCCATGTCGTCTTATCGCTGATTACCACTTTACATTTTATATTCAGGGACATCCCTCACCTTATGTGGACACTGTCTAATCTGAGAGCTCGGACGTTAGGTCAGTTTCGAGCATCATGATTCATACCTAACAAGGTGTCGACGATGCCCACGCCGCGATATCGACGGTAAGTGGTAGAATGTTGAAACCTGTATCCTGCTTCGCTTAATTCATTGGTAAAGTACTCACCCTGTCTTGACAATCTCTATTCTTGTTTCCATCTATCCATGACGGGTCGTGGGCTGGAGCTGTATAAATACACATGTTGCCAATCAGGTTCGTCTGAACTTCTCCCTACTACAAAGAACCAGTCAACTTGCGGGGATGACGGAGGCGACAGAAACGGAAGCTTTCCTAGCGGCGATATTGATAGAGGTGAGTCGCGAGTTTTTCTTTCGGTGCTTCACCTCAAGAGTCCGTAAATGGCTTCACATAGACTCTGTGTTACGGTGAAACCAGATACGCTGCTGCCCCGGAGTCCACAATCTAAATTCTCGGCCTTCAGGATTTCTCGTGTGCAACTACCTCTTCACGCTATATGCAACTTTGATGCCGGATAATCTGGGAGCGTACGGAGATCCGAGAGGTCCTAATCCAAGAGGTCATGTCACAGTAAGTGTTGGACATTTTCCATCTTCTCGCTGGCTCAATCAACATTTCTTGGAAGGTCATGCTCAAGGTCTCGACCGTTATGCTCCTCACAGCTACATTGCACTTCTCAGTTGCCTTTTACCGTGCTTGGATTGCGTTCCGAGGGACATCGAACGAAGTCCCGGGCACGTTTCTGGCTCAATTCAATCTCTGGCATCGTGTTCTGCAGGATATGCTTTTTGTTACTCAGGAGAGCTTGGGGGCTGCCGCCGCGGTACGTCTTGCATCTTTCGGTTGCCTCGAGTCCTCTAATCCATTAACGGTCTATGAACCCAGATATATCGTGCATGGGTCCTTTGGGGTAAAGACTGGCGACTTCTCTGCGCTCTGCTCGTCATGTACACCGCAGAACTAGGTAAGCTTGTCTCAAGTTGAATGTCTTCGTGGTAACACCATCATTCTTTGAAGCAACGGGATCCGGCTCATGTATCCTGTACGCTGGCACTCCAGCGAGTGGCTATGACCAAGCCGTACTGTTTGAGAACTTGGGCAAGTGGATAAAAGCACACGCCAGCATCATCGTTTGTCTAAACTTCATTACCACCTCGCTCATGGTATTTCGCATATGGAGTACGAAACACAACTCATCGAAGTACTCTCTCTTTCCGTCTCGACTGGACGCTGTTTTGAGGATTGTGCTTGAGTCGGCGATGTTGCAGCTCATCCCAGAGATTCTGTTGTTGATCTTCCAATGTTTCGAGTTGAACGTGACATACGTCCTTCTCCAGCTTCTCGTTCCGCTCATCGTACGTGTCCCTGTTCCTTATTGCCTGGTTATTGGAGTCGACGTGACCTTTCTTTGATCTCGTAGGCGGTCACATTCAATACCATGACCTTGCGCATGAAGATTCACGTCCTCAAGGATTCTCTCTGTCCCCATCCTAGCTACTCGACGAGTCGCCTGGGAGCCAATTCGTCCGGTACGGAGAGAAGCTTTCCTATGCAACCTATTCGGATTCCAGTCGACATTCATTCTCGTCGAAGCCATCACGATCTGAACCTCGAAGCTCCCGTCGCGTCAAATTTGGATCATGACCATGGAGATATAGATCCGATAGGTATTTCCACGAGTAAAACATAATAGTAACTAGATGGTGTTTCAGAGTTCCGAGTTGTAAATTAAACGGCACACGTTTCTGGACTTTTTAGCTCTAGCTTGGCGTGATTAGATACTTGGTAATCCGAGTAGTCGATACGCACCCTGCCTTTTGAAGTCCTTATACCGCACTCGCATCGCGTTCGGCTAGCCCTGGGAGTCTATATTCGAGCCTGAGAATTCGAAGATTCATTTCGAGGTTCATCCTGTTTCTGGTTGCCACCACAATGAATCGACAACATGCCTTCTCGATGTCATCTGTCCACGGATCTGCTAACTCCCTGGCCCCCAGATCTCGTGATACTCAAGCTCACCTTGATGGACAAGGTCCAAATATGGGATGGACGAATTGAATCTGCCGTGATGTCGGGCTCTGAAGAGTGACGCTGTTGATAGCGATTAGCCGTAATCTACAGGGCTGTTCATGTTCAATAATTTTCTTGAGGATCACCGGGCGTTGTATCTTAACATCACAGACCATTCAATCGACTGTGAATCGCTCAATGTGATGTACGTGCTCAGAGCCACATATATACATATACAAGGCACACCGATAGGCATTCTTCTTACATCTACATCCTCTCCGCCCTCGCTTTTGTTCATCGACCATCAGCCTTCCCATAACCTGATTGCTCACGCTCTATACTATGTGGTCATGTTCCTCTTAGTCATATCTGATGGATCTTCTTGTTCTCACTTTTCTAGCGACATGTCGTCCGGACACACCAGATACTTGAGATGAATGTGCCCATCGCTACGCGTATTCGCGTTCCACAATCGTCTTCAATATTGATAATGTATCCTGAACTAGGGGGTCAATATTACAAAGAACGCAGGTACTCAATGGCGCATTCTAGTCATTCTACCGAAGTTTACAAGCCCGAGTGTTGATCCTAGTTTATGAATTGCCGGGAAAGCAAGTAGTCGACGAGAAGACAGCATTTCAATGCTTTGATTTACCAGAGTTAGTCCTGGTATAGTGCGAACGTGTACGTGTCTTTTTTGAAGTTTATTCATGTACCAACCATCCTTCACTCGTCACTTTGCGAAACTCTGAAGTCAAATGCTGAATCACCTATGACTTAAAGACAGCATGACAAGTTACGAGGTGGTAAGTGGACTCAACTTTTAGTTCCAAGACCACGTCTTGCACTTTGACATCACCTCGGGTCTCATCGGGGAATGGGAGAACGAAGGGGATTTCTTTAGCCCAATTCCACTTCCCCAAGCCGCCCAACCCCAACTCAATGCCGACGACATCACCACCTACTTTGAGAAGATTTGGAGATGTGTTGTACATCCACGCGTCATCAGGAGTAACAAATCAACGATCCCTGTAATTACACATCTTACTGTGTCTTGACGTTCGGGGTCATTAAAATATCGACGTGGGACTGTCACCTACTCTCCTTCTACTTGATCCCCCGAGTCCCACTGGCAGAGTCATAGCCTCAGCATCAACACCAACCTTTTCACACAAGGCATGCCTGATTCGACCTCCATCCGATATCCACGTTCAGGTTTTATTAACGAAATAGAACTTTCCCTTGTTGGCGACTTGTCTCATACCGTCTCAACTACCACAGGCCTGCGTATCTTTTCGTTACACCTCTCTAAGTCGAGTACATCAACGGGATGTACTGTCTCTGCTATCTGCTTCCCTATTTATTATTCTACTCGGCGTCTGACCCGGAAGGAAAACATGTTATTCAGACGAAGGATTGGATTGAATATGAGATACCTCAGCTCACAGTTCGGACATGGATTGAGTTCTTCTGATCATACCATGAAGAAACATTTGTTCAGGAGGAATACTATGGTAGCCGATATTGAGTGTTTCCGGTCTTTAAGTCCTGTGGTTGCAGCTCATGGGTCACGGCTAATGTTCGCCTAAGTGGCAAATTGTGACAGCTTGACTTTGTGTTTCTCCTTGACGAGAATACATGCCTGCTATGGCATTATGGAGATCCCGTTCGACTAGGCCTGCCATACATACTATATAGCCCTTTGTTTGCAGCTAGATAATCTCTGACCAAGAAGCAGGGTTATCCTGTGAGGATGCCGAGCACAAGGTGGCCGAGAAGAAGCGACGATTGGCCGCACAAATGGCCTAGACTACTACACATAGAGGCGCGGACGCTGCCGAACCCAAGAGTACCGCCATGCACCTGGACATTTCACGATACTTTACACGTTTGGCTCTCTGTCAGGCGAAGGAGTTACTACAGATCGGATGAGGACCATCAGGATGACAGGTCCTCGAAAAGATTCCCGTATAATTTGGTTTGTTCCTGAATTGTTTTATACTACAGGAAACGACGCATAACATAGTGTCAAACCTCTCTACCTCGCCTCGACATCAAATGAAGCTGTCAACTCCCTGCTCATGACGATAAGAGGGCGGGGGATCATCCGACTCCGAAGCACCTCCCCCCTCTAACCGCCCGACGTTAATAGAATGAATGGGCTCGGGATTCCTCTGTGCGGAAGGTTCCAGCTCGGTACGACCCTTCCCTTTTCGGTTGGTCATAGGGGGGTTTTCTTGTTGCCCGAGTGTTAAAGTAAAAGGGTCTACCATCCACTCGTTGTGTACTGCTTCTGGAGATGAATTGAGAGTGTTTGCTTTCTGTGACGCCTACGGACGAGGACCGCCACTGCCCCTAACGCTAACAAGCCTAGAGAGGCAAATGGAGCGCCTGGGATAGATCCGAGCTTTGGACGTTTCCCGGTGACCGTTTCCCGGTGACCGTTCTTGGCCGTTCTTGGCACTTGAGCCGTTCTCTCAGGGTGGCGGGCTCACTAGTCAGAAAATTTGGTTCATTGCGAGCTTTCAATGTCCTACCTCATGTCAGATGATTGTCTAAAAGACTAAAAGACCTCCAAAGAGTGTTTGTACTCTGAGTGACACAGAAGACATCGGTAAAAATCTGCTCGGAACTCACGTTTGTTTGCCAAAAATTCAACCGGTGGGACTTTGGACCCAGCCGTTCAGAGCCCAACCGGTGAGCCGGTACCGGTCATAAACGGTCGTAAACGGTTATTTCACGGGTCACTGATGTGATCTGCTGCATTCTGTTCTGTTCTATTGAACCAACATGAACAATCACTCGCTAAGTATCCACACACTTGTTCAAATTTAGCCAGACTCAAGTAGTGGATATCCCTGGATATCCTGTAAGATCAGAATGAGATCAGAACGACGCCCGTAATCACTCCCCCACGGTTGAGTAGGTTGCTTTTGAACCAAGGGAATCAATGCTTTAGGTAGCACGACAGGTTGTGAATGGGCAATGTTAATGTGCCCTCGATCACCCACAAACCGTATCCGAAAGTTCCTCAGACCGTCATACACTTATAACGATCATCCATTGAAGACAGTGACCACGTGTCTGATGAACAAGAATTCAATCGCTTTACATAAATGGGCCTCGAGGCAGCTTCTTTCTTTTCGAACTCCGCTCAGATTCAGCTCTTGATATGGAACCACCATCATCTCATCTTTCTCCCTTGATTCTCCCTCATCGTCGAGCGCAATGTCTTCGGGACTGAGGGCTGATACTTTGACCATATGGAATATTGAGTCGTGGAATGACACATCGTTGACATCAGCGATGAAAGGTGGTTCTGCAACGCACTAATCGCCGTTGATCACAAGCCGACGTTCTCTTCGCTTCTGGGTTTTACACATTATGTCGCCCGAAAGAGACGGCAGATGGAGGAACCGGCGTTGTGAGGGTATATTTACTCTCATCTTTCTCTGCGTCCACGTCTAATTGCTACTTCTCTGCAGATACCCCCGTCTCCTTCGACGGTGCCTGGTATCTAGTGCTATGGACTTCGCGGTGGAGAATCAGGCTCTCACACCAACCGAATTTCAGTTACCCCAGCAGCTCAATAAGGAACCAGTCTTTCCCAGCTGTCAACTGCGGCTGCCCCGCCCTTGGATGTCGAAGGTCTGGTGTTTCACCCATCTTTACATTGCCTTGCCTTTTGACCCTTTCCGCTCGTTGTTGCACCCAAAACCCCCTACATCAAGGACTGGCCTCGAGTTTATGGCAAACAGCTTGAACCGCTCGCTCCTGGTCGTTATGCTCGGTTCCTAACGACACTATCCGAAGAGACGATTGAGGGAATGCAAGCTGGCCTTTCAAACAAGATTACCCGTTCAGATACCAGAACAACCTAGTGTGCGTTCCCCCTCTGATGATGTTAATTCAGTCTCTCCAACAGTTTTCCTTGCGCTCAGATCTCTTCAACAACGTTATGCATAGACGGGCCGAACACCTCTCCATCATCCTCACTCGACTTCAAATGCCGTAGCATGGAATCGCCACGAATACGATGCAGCCTCCGTATCGGCTCTAGCATTCTAACACCCTCGCTTTCGTTACATTACTCAACTTTTCACACGAAAACCGTTGCTCGTTCACCCCTTTTCAGGCGCCATATCTTCGATGGCGTTCCCCAGGGTCTAGGCGCATGAACGCCGGGAAACGGGTCATGGTCAGAGATATGAGCCAGCCGGCCACATTCGTTGCTGCCCGCGAAATCTGTGGCCCCTCCGCCCCTTATACCCTGCCTATACGTCGTACGAGTCTAGACCTGGGCATTGTCCGCATTGTCCTCCACCTGTTCGTCTCCTTCTTTCGTATGACGCACACTTTTATGAGACCATTCAATTGATATCGAGTTTGCTCTCGTTTCTGTGGGGTTGTGGTTAGCCAGTGGAAGAGAACGACGACGGCGTGAGTAGATGGGTGACGCGGCATCGTGGGGGTACGTTTCCCTCGCTCTACCTACCAAGAATCTCGTCTGACTGAAACCTTGCAGTAGACGTAGCCATAGCCGTATGTTCCTCGGGGAGAAGGGCGTCGTGATGAAGATATCTCGCTTCCTCTTCCAGTCGAGTTATATAGAGCGGAATCAGCTTTCGAATACAGATTCCAGGCCATAGCCAGACGATTATAAAGTGGTTCTTTGGGAATGTTATGGCAATGTCATCCGAATACAAGGATGCAATATACTTACAGATACTGGATAAGCTTTGATTTGAGAACTAATACATGACAATGATGAACCAAGAGCCCAAAATAGATTTACTGATGTTGGTCGTGACTCCCGCCACTCACGCTATTGCTCGCTTGAGGCGCTGAAGCAAGGCTTCCTTCCATATTACTGGTCCCTACTGTCCGTGGGAGGAGCCTTCACATCCTCCCCCATATCACGATCTGTAGAATCCGGGGTCATCGGGGTCGACTCTGGATCGTTTTCCGGCGTAACTTGTTCCTTGTTGGAAGCTTCGTCTTTTTGGAAAATGATCAGAGTCATGAGGACTCCGAGCATTGGGCATGTCTAGGGCGGGTAGATCTGAGAAGATATTGCTCTCGTTGAATCCGAACGGACTCACCGCAGGTAAAACAATGGTCTTGTAAGGCCGATACCGGTCCGACACATGGAGCACCAAAACACTGAGGAGCATCAGAGATTCGAGGATGAACGGAGCACATTTGACAGTTATTGTGCGACGATATTGCTGAACCGAAACGTTCTTTGTCCTTTCGCCACTAGCATCTTGGGTGAAACCTGCCCTCTGAAAGATGAATGCTGTAAGAACATAAAACTTGTGAGCTCCAACGACTACTTGAGTATGATTTCCTTCACCTGTGCAAGCAACACTCATCGAGGATTGCCAGACATAGAAACTTAACATCGAAAGGTCCTTAAAGCTTCTTGTCCGGATGAGCGTCTCCCAATCCCAGCTAGATCTATCATCCCAAAGCATCTTATGCTCCCGGATGTAATAATAGAGGAAGCTGATTCCGGAGGCTTCATTACGAGACATTGGTCAACGCTGTATCATCAAATAACCGAAAGAAAAGGAAACTCTCACCTCCCATCGCCAACAGCATTTGGAGTAGGATGATTCGTGAGCGGCTGCGCGGGACAGTACATCTGAAGGCCTAAGTCAAGGGAAAAGAAATCTCGGGAATTAACGAAACTTCATGATACCACTTTGAACACCCCTTACCAAGAACCCATGTCCGACCAGATTGATCACGATGTACAGGGCCAGCCTCATGTAGAAGATTGTGGTTGGTATCCCCGAAACTGCTAGAGCAAGACGTCCCTTCCGTCTAGACTCGCTGTCGACGTAATCGGTTCCGACCAAGTAAGCATTCAACACAAGACGCTGTTGAGGCGCTATGGATCAGGATAACTCGCGCGAGAGGCAACGACGCGCTGGGCTCACAATTGTTGTGAGCATCCACATGAAACCGAACACGACTAGAATTCTCATTTCTATTGTTCTACGCCTCGGCCAAGTCGCAGTGAGAAGTAGACAATAAACGGCTTCAGGACGAAAAAAGTCAGATCAGGCGGACCAGTGCGATAGTCAAATATGGACCATAGACAAGAATCTCCAGAGCAAGAGAAATGAGCTGAATTGCAGTGCAGCTTCATTAGGGAATATCCGGTGGGTAGGAGCGACATACACTCACCCTTGCTGTCTCAGGATCGGGAGACATCTTGTAGTGGGGATCAGACTCACACCATCTCATTTATTTTGCACGCTTATAAGCACAGCAGGTCATGTTGATCATCACGATGAATTACAGCAGCACGGGAAGTTGTTGGTGATCGATCCAAAACGTTCAATGGATTGATATTGTTTCCATCTCTCTTCCGTACTCCAGAGCCCAATCAGAGTCTCCCATCAACGATCGCGCACGCAGTGATTAGAGCTATGCATATCAGATGGAAGATATATTTCGGGGCTGGTCACTGGTGGGCCTTGCGAGCGCTAAAGGCAATGTGTATACAAGATGCCAGCTGGGAACCTTACATATATAACCGTGTCTAAACCTTTCCCATTCTTCTGTCGTCTCTACCACCATGTCCAACTTTTTCCAAAACTCTCGAGACCTCACTTTTGTCGGTAATCAGCACTTTCAGCACATCGCTGGAAACGTCACGAATGTATATTAATGTCGTTGTAGGAGGTGCGAAGAAGAAGAAAGTAGGATATGAGTACGTTGCCATTATAGATCACGGGGGAACAAGGGAGTTAATCTTTGTTCAATTCAGCCGAGGCAAACACGATTCCAGGAGTTCTACGAGGGCCATGTGTTATTGGAGGAACCGGTGTGGTCAGAGGAGATAGATGTTGATGTTTTTAAATCCACAGATCCATCCAGGAAGCCAGTAAAACGAAGGATCAAGGTCGCAAAAAGATTACAAACCGGCAAGATTTACCCGAACTACGATTGTGTGATTACCGTTGTTAAAATAGAGCCAGTGACGAAGGAGGATAGGGCAACTGCATGTCCGGTGAGTGCGGGTTCAGTACATTTTAGGCGTAGTACAGACAATGGTGTGACTCAGTTATGGAAGCAACTCTATCATGCATACTCAGCTCACAGGTGGGGCTCATTTCAGCGTGAGAGTCTACAATGTTGGGAGCTGAACGGGACTGTAGATCACCGCAGCTTGCGCAAATGCTGGGATTAGTGAGGTCGGAGATGCCGACTTTTGTCCTCCACAAGGGTATGGAGGTTTTGATTGTGATAATTGCTTTCGCTGATTGCTTGAGGATACCAGAGCTGGCCAGTGGATCGGAGTTTGTGGAGCAATATCTCTCCGATGAGGTAGTATATCAGTACCTGTGGTACACATTTGTATGTCCACTGTCGTGTATCAAGCGGCTCCTCTGGCTAAAAGATGTCTTTAGGAAGTCGCAGCCCAAGCACTCCGCGCCGATCAAATGCTGACCTTGCCGGTAAGTAGACGACTTTGAATGTCGGCTTAGCTAGAAATAGTACAACAGGTAACGGGATGGTTTGAGGACTGGACATTCAATCCCAAAACCAAGTCTTGGCACTATGACATTGCTTCCGCTTCCATTGGACAATGGGTGGACAGACAGGACTCTATGTGCCCAATGCCACTTCCCCAAAGCATGCAACCCCAACTTGATGCCGACAACATATCCACTTACTTTGAGAAGACATTCGGGGATATTTTGTACCTCTATGCCTCGTTAGGATACACACAAGTGAGACCTGCCAAATCATGCATTTCATGGTATTTTGACGTTCGGGGCTGTCTTCCAAGGATGGGGAGAGATTATTGCCCACTTCCCTTCTACTCGTACCCCGGAATGGCACTTTGAAAGTCAAAGCCACAACATCAGCGCAAGTTACTCCACAAAAGGTCTGCTCGATTTTCATTCGTCCATTCCTTTTCTGATTGAATTAGCCCCCTCCCGTGTTGACTTCAACCCGCACCACTTCCACGATGCCCGACTAAACCTATGATTCTCGTTACGCCTTCCCCTGGAAGAAAGGAATCTACTCCGGGTTGCCTATCTTAGCCAGCGTCCCTCGGACGCAGATGCACTTACACGTAAGTGCCGAGCCTAAGTCTATCTACACTTGACCTCCTTTCAATATTCACATCAGGTTTTCTCAATGAAGTACGATTCTTCCTCGTTGGAGACTTGTCTCGTACCACCTCAAGCACCCTTGGACCTGCGTACCTCTTTGTTCCACCTCTTCAAGCTGAGTACATCAACGGGATGTACTGTATCCCCAACCCCCTTCCCGGTTCATTATTCTACTGGGCATCTGACCCAGAAGGAGAGGATATGATCCCGGAGACAAATTGGAAGGCATGTGGGATACCTAAGCTTGAGGTTAAGGAATGGAGGGGAACATTATGGATAGGCGATCATTATGAGCTGGTTAACAACCATCTGCGCAACAAAGACTACGGGTCGGACGGAAAGCGATATGCTAGAGATAGAGGCTATCCCGAGTTATTGAGAGGCGCGTGGTTATCATGTTTTGAGTCCTTTGACATAACCTGATGCTTTGCTCAGGTGATCCTCATAACGGAAGAATGGTAGAGCTTGAAGGTTCAGATTCAGATGAATTGAATTGCTCAAAATCTCAGCTCACCTCGTCATCGATGTTCTCGCTCGTCGACACACCCATCAATTCTGAAGGCGATTGTAACAAAGGCGATTCATTAACCACTCGTCTTGCCAAGGGCTTCCGACTATGGATGAAAAAGGATGGTAAGGGTGTGTCGTTAATAGATCGGTTGTGTCAACTTTTATGAGGTATTTCCAGCCGACATGTCCTCCCAACGGAAAAGAGAATGCGGGGCCGTTAGCACAGGGAGCCCGACGACTGGGATCTGGTTTGATGCGAGGACTCGTACAATGTATGCAGCTAGCATCTCGCCGATGTTAAATCACCAATTATTCATACAGCTCAACCTAGCTGAAGTGCTACGATCCTTCAAGTGTCTTGTCAGTCACGCCTGAGGGGGGGGGGGGGGACAATCAGTGTACGGGCAGCGGAGGGCCCATAGACTCCGATCATGAACGAGTCGGCGACACCTATCCTGCGACTCGAAGATTTGTGGCTTAGTGGTACCAGCTGAGTGCAGAATTTAGTCGTAGAAATGAGCAGTCTCCCAGAGTGTTGAAGGTGGTGTGATGACGAGGAGCAAACCTGTTTCTCGGTCTTGCACTAGTTCCTCATATTTGAAAAAGGAGCATACCGACCAAGGATGGTGTCAAAACTAAGAGAATGAAATCAAAGTACTTGCGTGCGACTCACCAGATTTGCGTATAACGGAGCTCGAAGCCTCATAGATCTCCGACAGCTTCATATACGCTTCCCAATTCTTGAATTCCGTGAGTTATTTAGAGAGCCGCCCTTGTATCATGATTTGTAGATGAACCGACGAAGCCAAAAGGAAAGGAGGGGAAGATAATCAAGTGGGATTTTTCCTGCCGTCCGGTAAGATCCGAGATAAGGATTTGGGGATCTTTTCTGGCGATCTCATCACTTCCTTTGCTTCTTTCCATCGTGCATTTCGTCGAATCGAGCGCAAGCCAAGATTAACGGGACCATTATAGAATAACACACCAAGGATGGTCTAGTAGGCCTTGGTCGGCTTTTCAATTCGTTCTATTCTAACCCGTATCATCCAGAGACTGGGTCAACGACGTCTACAGTTAGTCAGTCTTCACCAAGAGTCCAGATTTGACTCTCAAGTCTGTCGTTATTCACCATCAGCATTATATAAATACGCTGATGCTTCTATAGTCCCTAACGCTCCCTGAAAGTTGTGCTCAAGGATAACTGGCACCGTGACAGCTAAACTCCTCCATTTGAAGTCGAACGAGACGCGAACTCTTGCATTGAAAACCGCAGTCTCGGAAATGATGAGCCCCCCCTCTATGTTGTTTTCCCTACTACAGTGTATCTCGCCGGCTCGCTCAATCGGTAGAATTACCTTTGGTTTTTCGATTATCTCTGCAGGTCAAAGCCCCATCCGTTCATTTTCCCGACAATTTCAGCGTCTTCATTCGCTTAATGTGATTCAAATTCAGCCTCTGTCCCTTAGGATTGTCCAAGCTACAACCTCAATCCTGGCTTCATCGGAGAATGCGCCAATGCAGGAGCCCCGCTCTCATTACCATCGGAATGCTATCTGTGATCATAGAATACTCCAAATTGTTGTAAATTCGCCTGGTCAGTGTTCTCAAATCCTCTGCACCTTCACAAAACGCGACAGGACATCCTTAATGTTACTAAAACCATGTCAGACGCACTTTAGCCTTTTGCTCTCTGATGAGCCGGCATGACGCCTAGTGCAGAGGACTACAACATGGCTACACTACTACTTACCAGAGAGGAGTTTAGAGAGATAGAGGCGAGACGTAGAAGCTCAAGCACACTGTTCATTCAGGTAGAGAACTACAAGCTTATATACATGTAGAGACAATAGAACTACCATATAGAGACAACAATAGAAATTGTACATATAAGCATAGTGAACAATGAAGAATAGAACAATAATGAATGCATTGTCCCGCATAGTACAATGGTGGGAAGTATGAACACGGACCTTGGATATACCGGGATCTAATTATAGTCCACGGGTTCAACACACCCCCTGGCTATGTGCAGCTCAAAAGCGCATCTGAGCGAATCAAGTGAACAAATAGAATTCAAGTCCAAGGTGATCTCTGAACCGTAAGAACTTCTCATGTCCGAGATTCTTTGTAAACATGTCTGCGGGATTATAGACTCCTTCAATAAAGAACAACTCAACTTTGCCATCTTCAACACACTATCGAATATAATGATATTGAATATCGATGTGCTTGGTTCAGCGTTCTTGAACCGGATTAGATGCAATGAAGATAGAGCCCTGATTGTCTCTGCAGATTGGAATAGGACCTAAGTCAATTCCAAGTTCAGAGAGTAGCAATCTTATCCAGGAAGCTTGACAACTGAAATCCGACAGTGCCATATACTCAGCCTCAGTGGAAGACAGAGCTACAGTCTTCTGGGCGTGTGATTGCCACGAGAAGATGCCGCCTGCTAACTTGAAAAAGTAGCCAGTGATCGAACAGCGTTTGATAGGATCGGCAGTCCAATCCAAGTCTGTGAACGCAAGAAGACCTCCATCAGAGTCACCATTGTAGACGAGTGAATAATCTGATGTGCCAGCAAGATAGTGGCAGATATACAGAGCTTTATTGAGATGTTCCTTTGTTGGATTAGAAGAGAACTGGGAAAGCTTTGTAACTGCATAGGCAATATCAGGACGTGTGCCCAGTATAATGTACAGAAGCGACCCAATCACAGACTGGAATCTGGAGCAAATAGCAGGATCGACTGGACCATCGTTGGGAGTTGGCACATAGCCAGCAGGTAAGGACGTAGGAGCACCTTTTGCATTCTGCATCCCAAAACGTTCAAGGACTTTCTTCAGATAATCCTTCTGGTCAATCATAATCTTATTGCCTTCACAACAAATGCTCATGTGGAGGAACTCGCTAGCATCACCCATATCGCCGCATTCCCATCAAGCCATGAACTCAGCTTTCTTCTTGTCAACAAAAGCTTTGTTAGGACTCATGAAGAGTGCATCGTCAACGTATATGATTGAATACACAACTTCACCACTCTTTGGATCTTTGCAGATGAAGAGTCCAGCATCAGAAGTCAGGTGTTTGAAGCCTAGTACTTCCATGGACGAGCTGAGGGTTCGCCACCACTCAAGGGCAGCTTGCTTCAGTCCATATAATGCACGACGCAGGTGTAGCACCTTACGTTGTTGGCCCTTGACTTTGAAGCCTTCAGGTTGTTCCATGTAAATCTCCTCAACAAGATTGCCATAAAGGAAGGTGTTCTTAACATCAACAGAAGTGATGTACCAGTTCTTGAGACCTGCGATAGCAAGCATCATATGAACAGTCTGTTGAATCCGGACTACCGGATATATGGACCGTTGTATCGGGCCGCATATATGCTTCAATCGTTTCACTATGATCTATGCTATTCCTAGTCACTCCTGTTATAGAAGATACAGCCACCTCTGTATAGTATATAAGTAGCTCTGTATCTACATGCAATACCAGTACTTTTACTACTCTCGTTGCTGCCTCTAAGCCTATCTCCAGGTGAGCTAGTCTGTCCCATGCTGCTACTGCGTGGGCAGGACCTCTGCCTCAACACAGTCTCATAACGAAAACTGGTGAGAAGATCTCATTGAAGTCTACACCTTTGACCTGAGAGAAACCCTTGGCAACAAGTCTCGCTTTCTTGCGACCATTCGCCTTAACGTCGAAGACCCATCTATTTCTGATGACTTTGCGACCTTTAGGCAAGTCACAGAGTTTGAAGACCTTGCACTTATGAAGTGCCTCAAGTTCTTTGTGGCAAGCATTCTTCCATTCCTTCTGTTGCTCAACAGGCAACTTTAGAATATCGCGGAGTGTCCACTCTCTGATGTTAGAGAAATCAGGAGTATCGGACGTTGGAAGCGAATTGTGAACTGGAACGGCATTGTTCAGCAGGTAAATCACGAATCCTACTCCCCCTTCTTGGGTAAGTCTTTTGACTACGCTTTCTTCCTCATGCGACTCAGTGCTTCCACTAGGTTCTGGAGCAGGTGGAGGCGGAAGTGGACCAGGAATCCCCTTTTTACCACCTTTGCCTTTCCTAGATTGCAAAGAGCTAGGACGATCAACTGGATGCGAAGGTTCTTTGTCTCCAGTGACGTTTCTCCAAGTATTCTTATTCTCTAAGTCACAAATAATATCTGAGGGTTTATTTGGGTTCCGTTTTTCCCTAAATATATTACCAGGTTGCATTGTACCCTTCCGCTGCCTCGAAGACCAGCATGGACCATTTGCTGCTGGTGCAAGTGGAGGAATGGCAGGTTTGCCTGGAGATGTCGGAGGACCAGATTGAGGGAGTGGCACCTCCCCTGGTGCAGGGCCACCTGCAGGTTTGTCAACCTGAGGTTCTGATCTCTTAGAAGGTTCGGAGTGACGTCTGAGATCTGGGAGCGGAGTATCGTCCCATCCATCATCAGAGTCTTCATCTTCCGAAGGAATGTTGGGATTTTCACCCAAAGTAAATGGTTCACTACCGACAGGTGTGAAGCCACAAGTTTTGGCATCAGGACACTTATTCTACAGCGTCCCATCGAATAGTGCAGTGCTACCTTTGAATATGAAATTATTACTTCGCATGAACAGAAAGCCTTTCATCCCATCCTGGTAGCTGATGGAAGTCATTAACTCACTGTGAGGAGTGAGCTTAATCTTTCTACGATCTTCAGGAATGAAGACGTAGGCTGCACAACCCATGACTCGGAGATGTGAAACATCAGGTGCTTTGCCATAAAGCATTTCGAACGGAGTTCGCCAGCTCAATCGTTGCACAGGAGTGCGATTGTAGAGGTGGACAGCGTGCACATGGCAGAATTCCCACCAGGACTGAGGCATACAAGCTTCAAAGCAAAGAGCTTCAGCCTTCTCATGAATAGTCCTGTTAAATCGTTCAGCACGACCGTTTTGTTGTGGTGTATACGGTATGCTTTGATCCCTTTGGATCCCATACTCTTTCAGTACTGCATTGAACTTATCTCCTTTGTACTCTCCCCCTTCATCGGACATCCAGGTCTTGACAACAGCATTGAATTGCGTCTTGACCATAGTAAGGAAGTCCCTCAAAGCGGGTACTGCCTCGTCTTTTGTCTTGAGCTTGGAGGTCCAAACGTAGGACGTGCAGTCATCGAGAAAAGAGATGTAGTACTTGTACCGGTGATACAATTCAGCCGGGTACAACTTCAGATCCAAATGTATGCGTTCAAAAGGTTTAGAAGCTCTAGTAGTAGAGTTGGGGAACAATTTCTCATGCATCTTGCCTTCAGCACAACCACGACACAGAGGTGTCGTCTTAGTAGGCATCTTGAGGTCAAGTGGGAAACCTTGCGTATGTTTCCAAGCTTTATTCAAGGCTTTATCCAACGGATGCCCAAAGCGTCTGTGCTCAATATCGTAGTCAATGTTGTAAACGACTGACTTGGCCATTAAAACCTCAGCAGATGCTTTCCGCAAGTGTACCCAATAAATGGTTTGACCAGGCATATGAGGATAGGAAACAAGCGACTGTCGTCGCTGTGATGAGTAGAAGGCTAACTTCTTCGCATTTCCACAAATTGATAGACCATCTTAAAGGAACTCTCCCATTGATAGCAAGTGTATATCCAATTGAGGTATGTAATAGACAGGATAGAGACGCAAAACACGCTCAGTAAGTTTCCCGTCATGTCCTTCAACGTTATGCTTAATGAAGACTGTGCCTTTACCCTTGATTTGTATAGGGTTGCCCTTATTTGCAGTATTTACAATAGGACCATCAAGCGATTCATATTCAGCGAAATCATTCAAATCATTCGTGAAATGAGAGGAGGCACCAGAATCAAGGAGCCAACCCTGTGCATTGTTCACACTTTTCTTTCCCTTACATTGAGTACATCCCACAAAGTGGGTCGAAATAGCATTGCAAAAATTTACAAGTGATACCAGATTACTACGACTACCGCATGCACTACTGATACCAACTAGTTGAGAGCAGCGCTGTAGGTTTGCATCAGCTTGGGAAAGCAGGTCAAGATATGGAACTTGCCTGTCATCGTGGAACGATCCAAGAGAGACGTCATCCGGGACGTCCTCTACGGCAATGTCGTTGTCAACATCATTACCGAATAGAGAGGTCATATCGTCCATACCATCATTAGATCCCCAGTCCATTTCTACATCTTCATCAGGATCAGTGCTGCGAGCACGTTTAGAAGAAGTAGAAGAAGGACATCCGGCTCCTTCATCTTCCGAATCGTCCTCCAGAACTCGCTTGGATGAGGAACCAGGCTTCGAGATACGATCCTGGAGCGAACGATTGGCGGCGGATGTGACAATCTGTTCAAACGGTTTGAGATGCCGCGCTGTCTTAGGGACACCAAGTCTGTCAGCAAGTGAACGTGCTTCACGTACATCATCAAATACTGACTCGGATGGCTTGAAGCCGGTGAAGGACTGCATGGCAGCTGGATTCTTCTTGACAGCGGGAGCGACAGTGCTGTCACAAGACTTGTCCCAGTGACCAGTGAAGTGCGCTGGGGGCGGAGATCCTCTAGTACGGCTAGGAGGGGCACTGGTAATCTCGGCGCATAGGGAGTTGTTGACTGCGTTCAACGCAATACGTTCCCTGCAGTCAGTGATCGAGGAGTAAGGACGGACAGGAGGAGGGGAAGCAACGACGGATGCGTAGGACGCAAGATGGGAATGACCATGAGACCGATTGTTACCGCTGTTACCGCCGGCGTTGCCAGGACCCTGGTGCTGGTTGATACCACGCTGCTGCTGCTTCTTCTTCTTACCCTTGTTCTGGTTCGAAGATTGGCGTTGCTGCTGCTGCTGTGGTGGATGGGTGTTGGTCTGCTGCTGATACCCACGCTGGACGTTGCTGCTGCAGGCGTTGCTGCTGACCGAACGATGGTTCACGATTACCAGCACGCTTCACCGCAGAGAGGCGGTTGGCAAGCTGAGGGTTCTGGCGTTCGTACTCGGCCATGATAGCGTCATGGACTTTCGAAACGGTGATGCATTCATCATCCTCAGGATCCCTGACATAGTCATGGAGGGATTTGGATGAGGCGGCGTCCCATTCGGGAGGAATAGCGGCGATGAGCAAGAGGGATTTGATCAACTCGGGGAGAACCACTCCTACCTTGGAGAGTCGTTCGATGTAGGACTTGAACTTGGCGATGCCGGCTTGGGGATGAGAGGTGGTAAGTCTGAAAGAGACGAGTTTAACAAAGTCGCCATAGATGGCAGACAAAGTGGGCTCACCGTAGGTGAGGTTCAGCTGTTCCCAAGCTTTTTCGGCGCTCATGTCCTTGATCGGATCGAAGACCTCCTTGGTGGTGGTGATCTGGATGATTCCCATGAGCTGGAGATCTTCCTTGTCCCAAGCCAGACTTTCCTTGACCAAGGCAGTGTGCTCCTCGGGAGGGACGGTGGCACGAGTAACAGGAGTAACCCCTGCGGGGCTAGTCACAGTGCCAAGGGGCATGGAGGGACGTGGTTCCGCGCCAGTGAGATGACCATAAAGACCTTGGGTCTTGCAAACAGCTTCCATCTCGCTGTAGTAGGTCTGTTTGAAGTTGGTGCCGTCGAAGCGACCAGAGAAGTATTTCTTAACGTCGAACATGGTAGTAAGAGGTTGAGAGTTTGGTGTTGGATCTAGAAAAGACAGCATCAGCATGCGTCTAATCAACACAGGGAGCAGCCATCAAGGCGCTATGCTCAACGAAGAGCATTGGATCCTTTAGATCCGATGTCGTCGAAGGACGTACATCAATGCCATAGATCGAGCACTCAATTAAGAGGTCGATGACAACATGCAGGTCTAGCCTAGCTAGCCGATGACAGCAGCCTAGGGGCGCTCGTCGCTGACAGCAGCCATTAAGGCACTCGTCATTGTAGTCGGGCTAACCGGGGCCCATAACCTGATGAGCCGGCATGACGCCTAGCGCAGAGGACTACAACATGGACTATACTACTACTTACCAGAGAGGAGTTTAGAGAGATAGAGGCGAGACGTAGAAGCTCAAGCACACTGTAGATTCAGGTAGAGAACTATGAGCTTATATACATGTAAAGATACAATAGGGTTACCATATAAGGACGACAATAAGAATTGTACATATGAGCATATAGAACAATGAAGAATGGAACAATAGCGAATGCATTGTCCTGCATAATACAATGGCGGGAAGTATGAACCGGGACTTCGGATATACCGGGATCTAATTATAGTCCACGGATTCAACAGTCATGCCTCCAACTCAACTGGTACCAATACCATTGCCTTTCTAGGGTCTTGCTCCCACAATTATCATTGTCAGAGCAGGTTACAATGAGTCCATCAAGAATGTACAAGCCCTATCAACCTTCAATGCAACTCCTGGAGAGGACCAATTGGATTCTGTCAGGGAATAGGTTTTAGAGGGGTGGTTAACCATCTTTTGAGGTTGGGAGCATAGCCTGAGTCTTAGCTATCACTCTTTATCTTCAAGAATCATAAATAAGAGAGCATGAGAGAATAACAGCTGCAAAGCAATTTGAGCAAGAGTTGCGCGCCGGTGCCATTGCCAAATTGCCAATATGGCATTGGGACCTCAAATCAGGTCAGAAACTGTCCATTTGTCCCTTTTCCAATTTTCCTTACAGCTCTTTCCAGAACTTGGGCCGTGGGCGGTTTTTTCCCGCGCGGGACAGACAAACAGAGTTCGATTTTTAGAGCCTGTAGATTCACACCGGGTAAAACTATTTCTCCACCATTATTCACAGAAAAATCATGGCCTCAGACTGGTATAGATTTTGTGCTATGTACTGGAGAGGAAAGTGTTCACATACCTTCCAAAGCCTGAACTTCAGGGATCATGGGAATTTCCCAGAACAGTTGCATTTTTCTTATGCCTACCTCCCGTACAGTAATCAACATGAAAACTATACCACAAAATAGCTCTGAATTTTCTAATTTCAGCGGTGAATCAACATATGGAATTGCTGTGCTACCTCACAGTCACTAATCAATCGGTTGAACGGCTAAGTCTTTACGCTCAAAAACGGTAAAAACAGACATAGCTGCCAGGCCGTTTAGCCTATACGCCCCAGGAGCCACCGCTCTGTCATTTTTTTACTGTCATATAATCATGATTTGTCAGTACCTGCTGATGGTGGCTCATTTTTGGATTGGTAGATATATCGGGAGACGGGACGCTGAGAGTGATCATTAATGATGAGGAGTTGATCTCGCTGTCAGACAGCATGGAACATTTGACTGTTTTCTACTCCAACTCCTCTTTACCTCGTATAAAGGCTAGTGTTTGAATCGTTGTCTGATCTCAAAGTTGTGAAGTTCCAGCCTAAGTTGATTCAAGCGATGGGAGCTATTCTGCTCCTTGCCAGGTGAGTATTCTTCTTAAAGTAATCAATGGTTCACTACTCACAGAGTGCGCTCTAGTGGCAGTAAAACAGCGCCAGTTGTGGAACACCAGCCCGGTTACGTTGCCTGTACATATCCTCCATGGGGTTAGTCAAACCAATTGGTTGAAATCGCTGTTTTCAGCTACACACCCGTCGGCCTCAGCCACTGTATATACTGTATCCCGTGAATGTCCAAGAAGGTAAGTACAAATGGCCGTGGCTTGGACACGCGAAGTACAAACCTCAACATTCCACAGCCATCACTGGCCGCCCTTCAAGCAATGATGAGATAGACTTAGATGTCGAAGGTATGTATGCCAACTCTGTCCCAGTTCCATCCCTGGCTTATCACTATTCCCTGTCGGTTGCCAAGTGTCGGCTTTTTGAGGACAGTCTCTTTGGCGTTGGTACCTCACGGCTGCCCTGACTCCGAATTTTACCTATGCTTCTCGTCAGGAGGCTCCGTGATACGCCGGTCTTGGAGTATGTGGATAAGAAGCAGGATGTATGTGTTAGATGGGTCGGGCGAGAAAGCAGGCCAAAGACCGATTGGTGTGCCTTTTGAGTATTTTTCTATTCTTTGAAATCATATTTCGGTGCCCTCGATAGATTTGGGACGATGTCTAATGCATCATTTGGGCTCCGTTGTCTCCGGCCATTCCCTTCCCGTACTCTCTCGTTACCCTCTCCCCCTCTCCACACGTGGCCCTGATCTGGACCGTGAATGCTGCCTCTTATCTACTGTCCTCATTTTCTTTCCTACCTTTTCTCTCTCTCCAGCTCGATTCAGATACTGTCACCGAACCCTTCCACCCTCGTCCTGGCCTTGTACGTAGGCGTACTCGGCATCCTTGGTCGGCTTACGGTATCTTATCCCGCGATATATGCTGCGAAACTATTCTCCTATTTCTCCTATCGGCTCGAGACCCAAGGCGTGTGTTACTATGGTGTTCTTGCTAATTGCGACTTGCGTCAGATCACAGCCGAAATTGCTTAAGGCCTGCGCTCACCATGCTTCAAGATATCAGTCATACACGTTTCCGTCAAATTCAATGAATGCACTGTTCCTCATACTCTCGAGGAAGTTTCTCTCACCTCTTTACGTCTTTGATAAGCTACCGGTGGTACGCAGTTGAGAGGGCACGACGGCCAAAAGATGGAAAGTAGGTTTGCGAAGTGGTTTGTAATAATTCTCGGCTACAATGCTCGTTATCCAATGTATGTGGTGGTGCGCCACCAGTTGATTCGTCACGATCAGTGAGGCGAGGTAAAACCATAGAATCTCGGTGAAAATGGGTCAGCTTCATGGTGACAGTTAGAGGGCTTGTTCAAGGAGACTGCTTTGCGTTACATCCTCCCCAGACGCAAAAAAAGGCAATTTTGGCTCGCAATCTGAAGAAAGTCGTCCAGTGACACACCCTTGCCTCGGACTCTTATGCTCATCTCGCGTCTACAGTGTCCAATCGAAGGGAAATAGAAGGACGAATATCTCAGTATGCAGCCCCGTCTCTGAATGGCAGCTCCCTCCTCTACAGCTCTCGTGCTCAGTGTTAAAGAGCGTCACCCACGGGGCGAGTCGCCAAAGGTTTTATTGTGTCTATATCGACCGTATGGAACTAGGACTCAAACTCAAGCGGTAATAACGTTTGCGACGGCGCGTTTGACCTCCCATGAAGTACATCATCTCAGATCACTGGAATCCATTCACTTACGGACTACCCCTCGTGGGGCTATGCGCAGCTCCATTCTCTTATGGTGAGTTAACAAAAATCATTAAATTTCGTCGAACTTAAGTCTCTGTTTCTGAATGGGGTGGTCTTGTTGAATGTTTTTGACGACGTGAAGCTTCACATCTTTGCCTGCCGTGTGTCATACCCAAATTGAAGGCAACTGCACGTATCTAATTTGCCTATATTCCTCCCCGGCCCAAAATCGATCCATATTAGGCAGAAGAGTCACTTCAAAGTGACCGAGACCCGAGAGTAACCTTATTATCTCTCTCCATGTCTATTGCAAATTCTAAATGCCGCTCGGACATGCTCGGCTTCTGTTTGTTGCAATCACTAATCTGGAACTGCCGCATGTGAGGGCGATAGAGGGTGTATACCCTTGTGTCTGTTCAAAATCTAAACGGGATGCTGGGGTTTGTCCAAGGTAGGGCCTGTTTCATCGTCCGATGGTAAACTCAAGTTCACTCGAAGGCTATTCATGACTAACACACTTCCTGGAGTTTCACGAGACGCGCCCATCAACAATCATGCATAGCAGTGATTAGAGCCGAGCATGATATCAGATTGAAGGTGTATTTCGGGGTTGTTTATTACCAGGTGTAATCGGCCCTAGAAGCAGTGTGTAAATGTCAACTGAGAATTTTACAATTTACAAGCGTGTCTCCATTTGTTTTCATTCTTCCATCACCTCTACCCACTATGTCCAGTAATATCCAATGCTCCCGAGATCTCACCTTCGTTGGAAATCCCCAATTCTACAATACCGCTGGAAACGTCACAAATATATATCAATGTCGTTGCGGAAGGTGCAAGGAGGAAGAAAACAGGATTCTGGTACGTCGCCATCGGGATCACTTTGAAAGTAGGGAGCTGGAAGGGCCTGTTCTAGCCAAGGCAAACAAAATTCCAGGAGTTCCACGAGGGTGATGTGTTATTGGAGGGACCGGCATGGTCAAGGGAGATGTACATTGATGTTCTCAGGTCTACAAACCCATTCAGAAAGCCGGTAAACACAAGGATCAAAGTTGTAAAAAGATTACAAACCGCCAAGATTTACCCACACTATAAATCCGCGGTCACTATTGTTACAATCGAGTCAGAGGCAAAGGAGGATAGGGCAACTGCGTGCCTGGTGAGTGCAGTTACACATTATCATAGGCACGGAGACATTGATGTGGTCCAGTTATGGAAAGAGTTATATCATGCATACTCGAATCACAGGCGAGGATCATTCCAACGCGAGGATAGACAGTTTTTGAGCTAAACGGGACCATAGGTCGCCGTGGCTCACGCAAATGCTGGGGACAGTGAAATCGGAGATGCCGACTTTTGTCCTTCACGAAGGTATAGAAGCTTCAGTAGTGGTTGCCGAATCTGACAATCTGGGAATACCAGGGCTGGCCAGTGGATCGGAGTTTGTGAGACGCTACCCCGATGACGGAATAGTATGGGCCTACCTTCGGTACACGCAGGTACGTCCATCACTCTTGCTGAGTAGGGAAGCTTGGCTGAGTGTGTTCAGAATGTCGCAGTTCAAGCTGTTCGTGCCGATAAAACATCGACGTTTCTGGTGAGTTGACTACTCTGAATGTTAGCCCCGCTAAAAATAGTACATCAGGTGACGAGTTGGGTGAACGACTGGACGTTCAAACCCAAAACCAAGTCTTGGCAATTTGACATCGCTTCTGCTTCTATTGGAGAATGGGAGGATGAGATGGGGTTTTTTAGCCCACATCCACTTCCTCAAGGCACGCAACCCGAACTCGATGCTGACAACATCACCACCTACTTCGAGAAGACATTTGGAGATGTTTTGTACTTCTACGCGTCATTGGGATGCACGCTCGAAGAACCACTGTCAGATTTTGCAACCCACGACCTTTTGACATTTGGGGCCGTTGTTAACCGCCGGGAAAGGATTCTCGCCCACTTCCCTTCCACTCCATCCCCTGAATGGCACTTTGAGAATAAAAGTCGCAATATCATAGCCAGCTTCTCCACAAAAGGTATACCCAAATTCTTTCTTTCCAATCCATTTCTGATTCAGATCAGTCCCGTCGTGTATTGAATTTGAGTCCTACAACATACACAACCCCCGATTTCAATTATATCTCTCATTGCGCCTTCCCCTGAAGGAACGAACTCAACTTCGGGTTGCCTATCTTAGTCAGCATCCCTTCGATGTGGGAGGCCTAATCTGTAAGTGCTGAATCAGCATCTATCTCTACTCCAGTCTTCAACTTGATTTGATATCTACATCCAGACTTCATTGATGAGATAGGATTCTCCCTTGTTGGAAATTGGTCTCGTACCCACAAAGCCTCTGCCAGACCTGCATACCTCTTTGTTCCACCTCTCCAAGTTGAGTATGTCAACGGTATGCCTTGTGTCCGCTATCCACTTCCCAAGACATTATTCTACTGGGCGTCTGACCCAGAAGGAATGGATGTGATCCCGGAAGAGAGTTGGATGGAATATAGCATACCTGCGCTGGAGGTCAAGACATGGATTGGATCATGGTGGCATGATGAGCAATTCAAGTTTGTTCAAAACCATCGGCGTGACAAAGGTTACGAATCGGATGGGAGGCGATATGCTCGAGATAAAGGCTATCCCGAGTTACTGAGAGGTGCGTACTTCTCATGTTCTCGACTTTTTTGACACAACCTGATGCTTGAGTCAGGTGATCCTCATGATAGAGGAATGGTAGAGCCCGAACGTTCGGTTCCAGATAAATCATCCCGCTCGGAATCTCATCTCACCTCGCCGTCGACGTTCTCGCTCGTCGACACACCTATCAATGCTGAAGTTGATCACCAAGAAGGCCATTCGGATACCGGCCGTTTGGCCAAGGGCTTCAAATGTTGGATGAATAAGAGTGGTACGAGGCTGTCATTTAATCGTACTTGCCGAATCTCATGAGGGTTTTCTAGCCAGTATGTCCTCCCGACGGAAAGGGAAATGCAGGGATGTGAAAATAGTGGACTCGGATGCGGACGATTGGGTTTTGGTCGAATCTGACGACTTGTAGAAAGAAACACTTACTGTCTCGCTCTTTCTTGATAAACTCCCCCATATGTCATTGTGAGCAGTGTATTCCAGAAGTTGCCACATATCTTGATTTTGTACGCTTAACACAATATTCCCTTTCCCTCCTTATGAATCCCTAATTCGCGCCATGGATTCCGTCGTTCAAGAAAAGTTGACTCAGCAATCACATTTCCCTGATTCGGGTGATTTGGCGATACTACCTGCAGTGCCCTTAACTAACAATCTCGTTCAGTTCTGTGTATTTTCACTTATAACGTGAAGCTAGTTGTGGGGGCTACAAGCCTAAGTCCCAAATTCTAGTTGACTCGATTGTAGCCGTAGTCAAGATGTTTGGCTCGGACTGGCACCAGGCGCTTCCTGTAGCAGGAGAGGTAAGTAGCCAGCGGTAGTACTTGCGGTGTTCGGACCGTGGATGCTCATCAGTAACCCGCGAAATAACCGTTTACGACCGTTTTTAACCGGTACCGGTTCACCGGTTGGGCCCTGAACGGCTGGGTCCAAAATCTCACCGGCCGAATTTTTGGTAAACAAAAGTGAGTTCCGAGCGGATTTTTACCGATGTCTTCTGTACCTACGTCTTCACCTAGAGTACAAACACTCTTTGGAGGTCTTTTAAACGATCTTCTGACGTGAGGTAGGACGTTTAAAGCTCGCATTGAACCAAATTTCCTGACCGGTGAGCCCGCCACCCTGAGAGAACGGCTCAAGTGCCAAGAACGGCCAAGAACGGTCACCGGAAAAATCCGCACTTTGCTGATGTTTTTTCATACGATCTAGTGAATACTTATCCTCCCTGCGATTTCCCACCCTTCACTCCTGGCTGTCCCTTCTCCCAGACTAAAAGGCAACCGTTGAGCGTTCACCAACAAAGACGGGAAATATTTTGGTGCGTAAAGCGCCACTTCGTACAAGAGTCGCCATTTTCAATGATGTCCTAGCTCCACGTACACGCTATGCTCGAGTGTTCCTTGGGAACGTCTTTTTTCATACTTCGTCCTTGTGCTTTTTGCCATGCCTCAATGAACATCGAGATAGCAACATACCGCTAAAGACGGACTCACTGGCTTTGGCGCACATAGTGGCGAACAAACGCCGCTATGAATGGGCCTGGTATGATCACGTCTTCTGAAATTGCATATCACCTCATGTGCTTCCAATGCTTCTGTCACGGTGCATGCTGAACCGGAGGACCGATATCGGGTCAGAACTACGCCTGCAGCTGTTTGTTCCAATCACTGATCTGAAGCTCTTGATTCGTATAAATATGATTCAACGTGTTTACCACGCGTCAGGACGATAGAGCGTACGGGTCCCTGTCTGTCTTCCTGCTCAGGAAACTCTCTTAAGGGCGTCTTAGGATCTGCCTGAGATGGGTTCATTCTTGTTCGATGTTGATAATAACACCAAAGCTCACTCGAAGGTCATTGGTTTTGTTCATCTTGTTGTGCTCTGCCAAAATTCACCCATCAATGATCGATCCCGTAGTGACTGTGACTGCTTATGGAGCTGAGCGTTCATTTCGGATCGAAGATGTGTTTCGGGGCTGCTCTTCGGCGGGTCCTGTGAGCGCTAAATGCAACGTGTAGGCAGGATGTCCGTTTGAGGCCTCACATATACAAGCGTATTATCACTTGGTTCTTCCTTTGCCTGTACCACGATGTCAAGTTTCATACAATGTTTCGGAGACCTCACCTTCAACGGAAATCAGCAATTCCACAACGTTGCTGGAAACGTGACACATATACATCACTCTCGTTGCAGAAGGTGCGAGGAAGAAGAAACCAGGATTCTGGTACGTCGGCAGTGTCGATCACTCAGAACTCAGGGAACTAAACCGGTGTCTCCTCTAGCCAAAGCAAACACAATTTCAGGAGTTTCGCGAGGGGGATGTGCTATTGACAGGGCCGGCGTGGTCAGAAGAGATATTTATTGATCTTCCGACGTCCCCAAATCCATTCAAGAAGTGGGCAATGGTTAAGGCGGTACGAAGATATCAAACCGCCAGGATTTACCCAAACTCTAAATCCGCGGTCACTATTGTTACAGTTGAACCAGAGGCAAAGGAGAATATGGCAAATATGTGCCCGGTGAGTGCGAGTTATGCATTATCATAGGCGTGAAGGTAGTGAAGTAGTCCAGCTGTGGAATGACTTCTTTCATGCATACTCGAATCACAGGTGGGGCGCATTCCAGTCTCTGTGTTTTTATGAGCTGAACTGGAATTTAGATCGCCGTGGCTGGCGCAAATGCTAGGAATAGTGAGGTCGGAGACGCCGGGTTTTGTGCTTCATGCAGGTATGGAGACTTGAGTAGTAGTTTTCGAAGCTGACAATCTGGGAATACCAGGGCTGGCCAACGGATTGGAGTTCGTGAGACACTATCCCGAAGACGGAGTAGTATATCTCTACCTTCAATACACAAAAGTACGTCCATCGCCCATTGAGCGGGGAAGCTTTGCTGAAAGTTGTTCAGAACGTCGCCGTTCAAACACTTCGCGCCGATGACACTTCGACGTTTGCGGTGGGTAGACTATTCTGAGTGTTGGCCTGGCTAAAAGTAGCGCATCAAGTGACGAGGTGGTTTGACGACTGGATGTTTAATCCCAAAACTAAGTTTTGGCACTTTGACATTGCTTCCGCTTATATCGGAGAGTGGGAGGGTGGTCGGGTTTCTCAAACCCCACTTCCACTTCCCCAAGGCACACAACCCCAACTCGATCCCGAGGATATCGCCACCTACTTTGAGAAGACGCGCGGAGATGTTTTGGACCTCTACGCGTCAATGGGATGCACGCTCGAACGACAGCTGTCACATTTTGCAACCCACAACCTCTTAACCTTCGGGGCCATTGTCAATTGGAGAGATGGGATTCTTGCCCACTTTCCTTCCACTCCAACCCCGGAATGGCACCTTAAGAATTGGAGTCGCAATGTCAAGGCCAGCTGCTCCACGGAAGGTATGCTCAATTTCTATATATCCAATCCATTTCTGATCCAGATCAGTCCTGTCGCGTGTGGACTTTGAATCCTATAACATACACAACCCCCAATTGCATCCGTATTTTTCATTGCGCCTTCCCCTGAAGGAACGAACTCGACTCCGGGCTGCCTATCTCAGCCGGCATCACGCCAAAGCATTTAACGTGACTCGTAAGTGCTGAATTAGTATTTATACGCCAATCTTCATCTTGATCTGATATCTACATCCAGGCTTCGTTGATGAGATAGGATTCTCCCTCGTTGGAAATCTGTTTCATACCCACACAGCGTCTTCCAGACCTGCATACCTCTTTGTTCCACCTCTCGAGGTCGAGTACATCAGTGGGATGTACTGTGTCTGTTATCCGCTTCCCAAAACATTATTCTACTGGGCGTCTGACCTGGAAGGAAAGGATGTGATCCCGAAAGAGAGTTGGATGGAATATGGCATACCTGAGCTGGAAGTCAAGACATGGATTGGATCATGGTGGTCACACAAAGAAGTCAAGTTGGTGCAAAATCATCTGCGGAGCAAAGGTTACGGGTCGGACGGGAAGCAACATGCTCGAGATAAAGGCTACCCCGAGTTACTGAGAGGTTCATACTGATCATGTTTTGAGTTGTGACATGACCTGATGCTTGATTCAGGCGATCCTCATGACAGAAGGATAGTCGACCTTGAAGATTCAGATTCAGATTCCGAAGATTCTTCCCCCTCAAAATCTCATCTCACCTCGCCATCGACGTTCTCGCTCATCGACACACCCATTCATTCCAAGGTTAATCGTAGCAAAGGCGGTTCGTTTACCGGCCGTCTGGCCAAGGGCTTCAAGCTTTGGATGAATAGTAATGGTACGAGTATATCATTGAATCATACGTGCTGACTCTCATGAGGTGTTTTTAGCCGACCTGTCCTCCCCAAAGAAAGGGAAATGCAGGGCCGTGAACATAGAGAACCCAAATGCGGACGATTGGAACTTGGTTGGATCTGAAGATTTGTAGATGAATGAAGCTACCACCCCACTCCTGCTCTCCCAATCGACCCTATGTATGTACTTGTGACTAGTGTATCTCATAGTTCGCCACATATCCAAACTTTGTACGTCCAACACAATACTTATTGTCTTTCCCTCTTAGATTTGTGCCGAGTCCGTTGTTCGAAACAAAAAGGTGATTCAGCAACAATTTCGCCATTCAGCAATACCATTTGTGGAGTCCTTGACCTGCAATGTGGTTAAGGTTCCACTTCAGTAGGACGAAGCCACTCGTGGGACACGAGTCTCAAATTATAGCCGACGTAATAGCCGTAGTTAAGAGGTTCGGTTTGGGTTGGGGCTCCGTGCAGCGGGGAGAAGCAAGTATCCGAACGGTTCGTACTGTGGCTATTGAAGCAGGTTTCGTTTCGAGCCTGCATACTTGGTCTCACCCTTTCTCCCCGAGCCATGCTTGTCCTGCTACTCAAGTCAGTCCCCGAGATATTGATGATAAAACGTGTGAATCAAGCCCATGATATGACTCGTGTATGGGGACCACCTCAATCTTAGTGATACTCTCGTAACGATAACCTCGTATACCGTGATGTAACCTTTAGATCGACTAGGTTCTGCCGCGAAGTATCAGTTAGTCGTGACTCGTAGATAATCATTCTCATACAGCACGATTGGAGTTTACAGAACCTCAGAAGACCAGGTGGCGGGAATATCTCGAAGGATCAATTCAAATCAGTTCAACACCGGAAGCCGGAATAACCTCCAAAGGATAGAGAGGCCAATAAACGATACGCAAACAGATGATTTTAATAGCCCTCCCGTACCGTTGGAAAGAACGAGTTTTTAGCCACTTCAAAGGGGTAAACACTCACACTCGTATTTCGGTAAAGGGTGAGAGAAATGACCGTTGGCGTGTTCGCCTAATTGAAAACACCTCGTTTCTACCGCCCATGCATCTACAGTATCACGGGTTGATTGGCCAGCCAAACGGTAGGCCAATCAATATATGAAGATTTGAGCACGTTGTTTGTTTGTTCCATTCACGAAGGCTGATTAGAAGGTAAGCCGTGGCACGTAAAGTTTGCTGTCGAGTTTACAAAGAGATCCGCCCATATGTTACTCTTCGTGATAGAACCACGGATGACGAACAGCTCAATAATAACCGTTATATTATTAGGTAGTAAGCGAAGGTCAGGAACTTGAGGAGCTATTTGAACGATGCGATCCGACTCTCGAGTCCAAGGATAATGAGTTATTCAGCTCTCGAGCAAAAACTAACGTTGGTACCTCGACTCACCCGAGCTCATCCCTTCACGTCCTTCCAACCTGAATTGCCGTTGCTTATGAGGGTGAAAGCGTGATCACATTGAACTCGACCTGAAAGCAGGCATCACATTAGCGGTTATTAGGTTCAAGCATAGGACACCCTGACGAAAGCGAATCATTTGGAATCTCGAGTCGTATCGACGATCACCGGATCAGCATGCGTGAGACTTGTGGTGCATTTCAACCTTACCTCAGGCTTCCGATTTGTTTTCATGCCATGCTGACACTGAATGTGTATGGGAAAAAAATGCTGGACTGGATATGACTGTAAGCTGTGAGTGAGATGATGATAACACTCGTAAATGTTGTCCTGCTAGAGCAAAGTAAGTACACCGACCGGTGGCGTAGCTGCTCCTTGTAATCACTGTGTTTATAATGTCCGGACTGGGGCTGCCTATGGATACCATAAGTGTTCGAAAGGAATTGTGGATTGTTGAACATGATGGATATCATGTGATACACTGTTGACGTGTTGTTTACGCGTCACACTATTTATAGAGCTACGCCTCTAGAACACTTGCGTCCTCATGCAAGTACTACGTCTCTGTCTACGTATCTTACTACGTACATCTAGTTTCATCATATATGACACTATAGACAGTCGCTATCCAATAGCACAAGTAGAGCCTCCAATACATGAGGCAAACACGACTATGCTCACCAAGCATACTACCATTCATGGTAGAAGTACTTACACAGTACTAATGTCTTTTACGCCTTTAGGGCCGAATACCTACTTCTAGTAGTAGTTTCAGTTAGTGTAATACTCATTACATGTACCAGAAACTTATGTATAAAAGACTGGACAAAAGGCCTTAAGCCTTAGGACAATCTACTCGATTATCACCTCTTCACAAGCATCTCAAGACTACAAGAACACTCTGTGTATTACCCATGTGAGGTTTACTTTGTTATACCCACTGTGCACTTTAACTATGCTGGCTCATCATGGATTTCATCACTCACCAAAAGCGAAGTCACGGTTCACAGGCCTTCACCCCGGCTATCCCTGTCCTACCAATAATGGATAGCTGGATGAGGAGACTCAAGACAAAGATAATAACAAGCGACACCCTTTAGAACAGACAAGCCGAAATGATCTACGGAAATTTATCTCACTCGAGTCCCCTTACCGGTTTGTATTTTAATCTCCACCCTTCAGTCTCACACACGATAATAACTGGTCCCCTTGACAATCCCGTAGGGTCATCCGAGACCTCTGATTCGAATGTATAGGCGAAGTCCTTGAGTTATCTGTGAACAAGGACAAGTTCCCAGTACATCAATATTGGTTACAGTGAGCGTGCCCATAAAACCATCGGTTAATTCAAGGCCCTGTCCCCCCTCTGGACGCGTTATGCCGCCTGCTGTTGATCAAAACCGACCGAAGATTGGGAAAGTAGTTTGAAGTGATCCATCAGGGAGATAGGAATAAGCAGGGCTCAAAGGAAAAGGTGATGCTCAAACGGATCCGCGAGCATGAGCTTGAGTTCAAATCATAGTGGGAAGCAGAAGATGAGTTATCCGACTGATTGCTCGGATTCTGAGAACCCACGCGCGGGGCCTTGAGGCTGGAGTCCCATATTCTGCAGCTACGCCATTCAACAGTACTCTGGAATTGCAAAGGAACATGGTCGTGGGAGCATGGGAACAGCACAACTGCAGTTGACCGCCCCTCAAGTATCTCTGCCCGGCGGCAAAGCGCCGGGCGCTTCGGTTCGGATCCGGCGACCTTTCTTCCCTTTTCGCTTCGGCGATCCCTTCCCTTCTCGTCTGTTCCCCCCCTCCGTGTGGTCAATTCTCTCGGTGAGTGGGATCGTAAAGTCTTTCAATGTTTCTAATACTTCGGCTACTAGCTAGAATTCTAATGGGTCTGGCGCGCAGCCATGATGAAGTCAAGCGTTGGAATTGACGGAACTGGAATACGGACTGGACTTCGGTACGCTCTTAATTCTCGATTTTTGCAATCCACTCTTCAGTGTCCGCCTGTTTAATTTTCTTTTGTTACCTGGGATCTTACTAATATGATTGCGCAGACTCCATCATCCGAGTTCAAGAACATGACATCGTCACCAGAAGACACAAACCTCAATTTTCAGCCTCTTCAGACCTTGATGTTGGTCGTCTTTTCTCGCTCTTTCCACTTTAACCCTCTCTTGGCGCTTTCAAGTTTGTTATGACCTATGCTGCCCTCTACCTTTTTTTGCGCAAATTTTGTCGCCTGTCTTTGTGAGACAGGTCTCCCTTATCCTCGCATCCCTCCTTCCGTACTGGACTAAAGGTCTCTCAGACGGTCGGCATTGAGAGCACCGTTCTCAAACCCTAAGTTCGAGCATTTACTCTGTCATTGCACATCCTTCCCCCTCGTCTCAAAGTAGCCCACGTCGAGACTCGCTGTCTTCGTCACAATGCCAGTTTGAAGTTCCATATTCTATACACGTTATCTCGGGCTCAGACGGTACGGGTGCGAGTTATAACACGGTCGTTCTTCACTCGGCCAAAGCAACAACACGACTCTCGATTTTAAAACTTTCATTGCTCCGTCTCTGTCTTTGCTTTCCATTATCACTCGAAGCACTCTATCGTTCTTTCCGTGTTTTGGGGTTGTCCGTCGTGGGTTTCCGTGCGGCTCTTTTGATTATTTCTGACTCGCTTAGGTCCGTGGGTGGACCTCCCTTCCCTTCCCTTCCCTTGATTCGATACTAAAAGTCTCGACACTCACACTCGAGGTTGTTGTTCTCCTCCCTCGGTACTATTCGTCTTTTTGTAACGCCTGCTTTCACGTCGGTTTCGCATGCGGGTGGCATCACGAACATCTCTGCCCAGTGTTCTCCCGGCCTTTCCCCACTCGATATTCCAAAGTGTCCTGCGCTGAGTTCACTCGACTCTTGGTCTTCGCTGAAGCGCTGGTTAGTGCTCACTGTCGCTTTCGAATGTAGTTATTCTTTCATCTGTGATACAAAATCTGCTGCTCTCGTTTTCAGTTCTGTCTTTGTGTGCATCATCTACCGTTTACTGTCGGTCTGATGACATTGTCTTTCTCTTCTCGCTCTGTCACCTCCCTTTCCGTGTGTCGTCCGTTGCGGGTTTAAAGTTTAACGTTTACCTATGCTCCACTCCATTGTCTCTGCCTTGCCTATATTCTTCACGTTGTTCCTCCCGTCCCACCCTCCATACCACGCTGAAGATATCGCGGAGTCTGTGCCAGAATGCCAATCTCATCTCCCTTCGGCCTTAAAGACACTCTCGCCAGTCTTTGGGGGACTATATGTCATAACCAAACCTGCAGCAGCGTTGTCCCGCTCTCTACCCTCTCTTTCTTTCGTAATAACTGCCTATAAGCCGGTATAGGAGACACTCTTAGAGGGAGAGTATACTTTTCTTTCACTTTTCACTTTTCATGATTCATATTATGCTTTCTTCGTCCTTTCGCATTGCCCCCCTATGCCGTCCCAGCTCTCTGTTTTGTCTTCAACGTAGGCTCGGTCATGATCGTCTTTTGTTTCCTTTTTTGCCAACCAGTCGTCCCACTGTAATCCATCCATAATGCTCTATCCGGTCATGAGATTTTGAACCATTTTATGTGCGGCAGGCTTCGCTCGCTCGCTGGATGTATGTACTTATTTCCAGAACACCGTCCTTTCAATTCCCGACTCCCATGACTCTACTTCGATCACCCTCGATAATCTACACGCCGCTGCGGACGGATATTTGGGAATGCTTCTTCTTCTATATCTTATCATGGCTCGCATTTGACATTGCGGGTCCACTACCTACCTACCTTCTTCATATCATTGTCACACTTGTTCATCGCGAGCTATCCCAGTAACTAGCCGAATGTGAATCAGATCGCTCTCAACCAGTGTACCTCGATCCTTCGTAGGAATATCACATTACCCTAACTTATGGTTTGAGTGATAAGTATGGCGGTGAGATGGGAACAGGGTGCAAACAAGTTCTTGATTGGAGCGCTTCAAGTCCAATTGTGACTCAGCTCCCTTATCATCCCTTTACCAGTCAACAAGACCCGATATATTGATCTTACATCGTCGTTAACATCTTGATGTATGGGAGCAATCAAGAGGATCGCATAGATTCGAACGATAGAGATGGACCCTTCGTGAGAGTTAGAGAGAAAGTCAAAGGGCTGGCTTTGGATATCAAAGGGAAGCCCCGGTAGCCTATCTTTACCTTCCATCGTTACAGCCTGTACCTCTGGTTTCCATTCATAAGCTAAGACCGGACAGTCTAACTTTGACTTGTACTTTGCATAAAACTCAGCCGGAAGATACTGGATTCCGCTCAAGAGCACATCAAGGGATCAATAACTTTGCCCACCGATACTGAATAAGGGTGAAATAAGGGACATATTCTCACCGACGTTCTCGGAGTTACTTTCGTGGGCCATTCAGTTGCTGTCAGCCATCCAATTGAATTTAATAGTCAGTCATACACAACGAGTCAATTCGACTGGTACCTTGAGCGGCGCTTTAGGATTCATGAGACTCATAATTCGACTGTGAAGGGTACGAATAATACTAAGGGAGACCCACGGCGAGGTAAACGGACAGACCTTCTAGTTACAATTGGTGAACTCTTCACGAATAAGGTTAGTAACGGGGACGGGGACCTGTAGGGTAGCAGCTCGGATGGGGATTGAGAGAGGTCATGCCATGGAGAACACGGGACATCACCACGGGTGCAGTAGACCAGAACCGACTCGATCAAATACTGACTCGATAGCTCGGCTTATGTGAGATGGAATTTTCTCCAATAGCTCCCAGCCTCAGTCTGTTTCCTACTATCTGAAGGCGATCAAAAACTAGCCGACTGTGGTTTCGATGTCTTACAGAGACCAGCGACTGGTTTTAGGGGAGGTACCTTTGATCACTTCTGGGTTACGCCGCAGCGAGTGTTGCAGTTCTCCCAAGATGGTTTCGTACAAACGAGTGTTCACCGCTGAGCGTTGAGTGTGAGTCACATTCTCCTGCCCAAAAATCAAAGAAAGTCATCTGAGCCCAGACCAGACCGTCAACTTTCTTTCTCACCACCATCATCATTACTCGAAACCTCTCGTTTCCGACGTGATATGCAATACCTCTGGAAAGCATCAAGCATATCTGTCTTTAATCAGATGGAAGGGATAGGAGGAACGCGACTCTACAGCCATTACCGACGGGTTTCACTCTGGTGCGCGCCAACATCAGGTTTAGAGCAAGATGGTAATATAGAGGAGTCGGGATTCCGAGGAATGATAAGCTCCTGATTATAGATCAGGTATTCGGTGCGAGCAGAAACCAATCCTCATCCCTCGGACCTTCTGATCAGTGCTGAGCACAGCTCATATACATAGGATTGACGAGAGCAGAGCAGAACCAATTGACTAGGACAATTTCAGCGCCTTCATTCACTTAATGTAATTCAATCCATCCTCTGTCCCTTGGAATTGTCCGAGCTACAACCTCGATCCTGGCTTCATTGGCAAAAGCGCCAATGCTGGACTACCGCTCTCATTGCCATCAGAACACTATCTGTGAGCATAGAATACTCCAAACCGTTGTAAATTCGCCTGGTTAGTGTTCTCCGATCCTCTGTACCTTCACAAAAACGCGACAGGGCATCCTTACTGTTACTAAAACCGTGTTAGACGAGTAGTCTAGGTATGGTCCCTGCCAATTTAGCCTTCTGCTCTCTGCCGGTGCATATACTGCCGGCAAAGATCAGGTATTCTCGTCACGAATCATGATCCCAGAATACCACGGCGTCTCACGCAAACAGGATTTCATATCTCACCTCGCAGCTCGCCACTGAGCAGGAGATGACTACGAATTTATGTTTTTTTCGTACAATTAGGTAAATATCTTTCCTGCGATTTTCCACCCTCCGCTCCTGGCTGACCCTGCTCCTAAAAGGCAACCATTGGACATCTACCAACGAAGACGGGGGAAGTTTTGGTTCGTAAAGCACCACTACATACGAGAATCACTACTTTTGATATCCTAGCTTCACATATACACTATGCCCGAGTGCTCCCTTGAGAGACCTTTTTTCATACTTCATTCACGCTTTGACATGCCTCGATGGACGTCAAAATAGAAAGTTTCAAGCATGTGCTCAAGACGAATTCGGTAGCTTTCGCAGAGTGGCGAACAAACACCGGTAACAATGGAGCTTGAGTAATCCCGTCTTCTGAAGCTTCACATCACCTCGGGTGCTTTCAACGCTGCTGTAGCAGTGCCTCCAGACCCGGAAGATTGATATAGGGTCAGAAGTACTCCGCCTACAGCTGCTATTTGATCTAATCACTGATGTACAGCTCTCGATTGACAGAAACCTGATCCAGCGCGCTTGCCGCGCATCGGGGAGATAGAGCGTACGTACCCTTGTGACTTGTCTCTGCTCAGCAAACTCTGTTGAAGGATTTTTGGAACTTGGCTGAGCTCGTTGGTATACCAACACTCACTCGAAGGTTACTGGTCATGTTCATTGCGCTTCGCCCGAAGTTCGCCTGTCAATGATCGTGGCCACAGTGATCGTGGCCAGAAGGTTATATCCTTTTATTGAGCTAAGTGTTCATATCGGATCGAAGGTATGTTTCGAGGCGGCTTATTGGCTTGTACCTTGAGCGCCAAAACAACGCGTATGCAGGATGTCCAGTTGAAGCCTCACATATACAAGCGTGTCATCGCTTGCTCCTGTTCTTCCTTTGCCTCTACCACTATGTCCAGTTTTGTTCAATGTTCTGGAGACCTCACCTTCGTTGGAAATCAGCAATTCAACAACGTTGCTGGAAATGTGACATATATACATCAACCTCATTGCGGAAGGTGTGAGGAAGAAGAAAACAGGATTCTAGTACGTCGGCATTGTAAATCACTCATAAATTAGGGAACTAAACTGGCGTCTCCCCCAGCCAAGGCAAACACGATTCCAGGAGTTTCACGAGGGGGATGTGCTATTGATAGGACCGGCATGGTCAGACGAGATGTATATTGATGTTCCGACGTCCCCAAATCCATTCAAGAAGCCGGCAAGGGTCAAGGTGGTACAAACCTTTCAACCCGCCAGGATTTACCCAAACTATAAATCCGCGGTTACTATTGTTAGAATTGAACCAGAGGCAAAGGAGGATATGGCAAATATGTGCCTGATGAGTGCGAGTCACGCATTATCATAGGCGTGGAGAAACTGATGTAGTCCAGCTGTGGAATGAATTCTATCATGCATACTCGAGTCACAGGTGAGGCTCATTTTGGCGCGAGGATCTCTGTGTTTTTATGAATTTAGATCGCCGTGGCTGGCACAAATGCTGGGAATAGTGAGGTCGGAGACGCCGGGTTTTGTGCTTCATGCCGGTATGGAGGCTTGAGTAGTAGTTTTCGAAGCTGACGATCTGGGAATACCAGGGCTGGCCAATGGATTGGAGTTCATGCGACGCTATCCCGAAGACGGAATAGTATGGACCTACCTTGAATACACACGTGTACGTTCATGGCCTATTGAGTGGGGAAGCTTTGATGAAAGGGTATTCAGCACGTCGCAATTCAAGCACTCCGCGCCGACAAGACATCGACGTTTCCGGTGTGTAAACTGCTCTGGATGTTTGCCTGGCTAAAAATAGCGTGACAGGTGGTGAGGTGGTCTTGCTACTGGATGTTCGATCCCAAAACCAGGTCTTGGCATTATGACGTCGCTTCCGCTTCCATCGGAGAGTGGGGAGACGAAATTGTTTCTTTTAGCCCACTTCCACTTCCCCAAGGCACGCAACCCCAACTCGATCTTGAGAACATCGCCACCTACTTTGAGAAGACGGCCGGAGATGTTTTGTACCTCTACGCGTCATTGGGAGCCACGTTCGAAGAACCACTGTCAGGTTATGCTTCCCACGGCCTCTTGACATTCGCGACTGTCATGTATTGGAGAGGGATTCTTGCCCACTTCCCTTCCACTCCATCCCCCAAATGGCACTTTGAGAATCGGAGTCGTGGAATCAAAGCCAGCTACTCCACGGAAGGTACGCTCAATTTCTATCCATTTTATCCATTTCTGATTCAGATCAGTCCCGCGCGTATTGACATCGAGCCCCACAACATACACAACCCCCAATTGCACTTATATTTCTCATTGCGTCTTCCCCTGAAGGAACAAACTCGACTCCGGGCTGCCTATCTTAGCCAGCATTCCAAAGAAGCATTTAACATGGCTAGTAAGTGCTGAATCAGTATCTCCACGCCAATCTCCATCCTGATCTGATATCCACATGAGACTTTCTTGACGAGATAGGATTCTCCCTTGTTGGAAATTCATCTACGGCCTCTTCCAGACCTGCATACCTCTTTGTTCCACCTCTCAGGGACGAGTACATCAACGGGATGTACTGTGTTTGTCATCCGCTTCCCAATCCATTATTCTACTGGGCGTCTGACCCAGAGGGAAAGGATGTGATCCCGGAAGAGAGCCGGATGGAATATGGCATACCTGAGCTGGAGGTCAAGACATGGATCGGATCATGGTGGACAGATGACGAATATTAATAGGCTAAAAAGCATCTTCGTAACAAAGGTTACGGCTTGGACAGGAAGCAATATGCTCGAGATAAAGGCTACCCCCGAGTTACTGAGAGGTGCGTACTGATCATGTTTTGAGTCGTGACATGACCTGATGCTTGATTCAGGTGATCCTCATGATAGAAGGATCGTCCACCTTGAAGACTCAGATTCAGATTCTGAAGATTCTTCCCGCTCGGAATCTCATCTCACCTCGCCATTGACGTTCTCGCTCATCGACACACCTATCAGTCCCGAAGTTGAAAATAGCAAAGGCAACTCGTTTACCGATCGTCTGGCCAAGGGATTCCAGCTTTGGATGAATAAGAATGGTATGGGTATATCATTGAATCATATGCGCCGACTCTCATGAGGTTTTTATAGCCGACATGTCCTCCCGACGGGAGGGGAAATGCAGGGCCGCGAACACAGAGAGTTTGGATGCGTGCGAGTGGGATGTGGTCAAATCTGAGGACTCGTAAGATTCATGGAGCTACCGCTCCGCCCCTGCTCTTTCTAGTATTCTATGTTGTTGTCACCAGTATATTCCACAGTTCGTCGCAAATTTTAATTTTTGTACATCTAACACGATATTATCTTTCCATTCTACTTACTCAAAGAGGACTCCCTCGTTCGAGAAAGATAGACTCAGCAAACAATTTCTGTCCTTTGGCTATACTATCTGCAGGTTCGTGACCCGCAGTCGCGTTCAAGTGTGTATATTCACTTCAATAACACGACACGAACCAAGTAATAGGAGGCATGAGCCCCACTCTCTGGCCAATGCAATAGTCCAGATTATCAAGGGCATCACCTCGGACCAGAGATTACTCCAGCGGGAAATTATTAGCAGCAGAATTTGAAACGTTCGTACTGCGGCTATAGGATCAGTTTTTACTTCAAGCCCATGTCATTGTCCTCATCCTTTCTCCCAAGACTATGCTTGTCGTGCTGGCCAAGTCGGCGGCCAATGTATCGACAGAAAAACATGTGGTTCATGCTCAGGGTATGACTTATGTAACGACTACCTGATTTATAGTGATATCTTCGTAACGATGATGTGAGGAATACCGTGGTATGACGCTTAGATCGACTCGTAGATAATCATCCTCATACGGCACGACTAAAGGTTCTGGAACCTGAAAAAACTGGGTGGCGGAAACACCACGAAGAATCCGTTAGATCAGTTTGGAAGCTGAACTGGATCAGACCCATTGAACGAGATGTATATCAAACAGATAGTTCAGGAAGCGCGTCCGCCCTGTCACAAGCAAAGGATTCGTAGCCACTTCATGGGATTATGTGTTCACACTCGTATCTCGGCATTGGGCGAGAAGAATGATGTTGGCATGCTTGCCTATGTTTCCTGAGTTCCTCAATTACTGATGGCGCGAATACTGATACCTTTCTGAAGGGGTCCTGACTACAACGACCTACAGAAAAGTGAGAAATTCATCTTGGAGGCTGCAGCACGACAGTCCGCTGCTCATGGAAGACCAGCGCAAGTGATATCTAAGAGTCTGGGCCGGAGTTTGAGAGGTTGGGAAATGTAGGGATAGGGTGGCAAGTCGCTGCCGGTACTGTCGATGGCGTTCTTGGCAATCTCTTTGACCTAGCAATTGCATCCATTTCCGGGGGTACATTAACGAATGACAGCAATGGCTCGAGCACAGTCCCTTAACTGCTACGAGCTCTTGATGTTTTACGATCGGTAGGAATAAACTAAAGATGTCGCTGAAAGCCAAAGCGAGACCGGTGGCAATCGCCGTTGAATCCAGTCACTATTGAGACGACACGGTGGAATGAGACCACTAGTTAGGATACCTGATACTCAATAGATGGCGTTGAGTATCAAGGGCGGCTTGGGAGACGGCCTGTTGTCAGGTAAACGGGGTTTTGTGGTACAAACCGATAGATCGATGCGAAAAACCCTGCTTCGGCCACCCAACGAGCCTTTGGTACTTCTGCAGTATCACGGGTGAGAACTTCTACTCCAGACATTCGGGTGACCGAATCAAGTCCTATGATAACGTATTTTCACTCCAAATCACGGCCAGTCGAGCGATATGCGCAATAGTACGTGAACAATCGAACGTGTCGATCATCCATGGATGTCTTCTCCACGGAAACTCCAATCTTTCGACCATAGGTACACCAATCAGTCGTTGCACTTTCCAATCATTATGAGTATTTCCATACTAACGCTGGATGATCATTTGGATGCTTGATTAAATTGTGACGATAACCTTGCCAGTGGTAGTCACAAAGTCGGGGCGGTCAAAAATCATGGGCAGGTGGAAAGCACGTAATTCACCTTCAGCCAGCTTGAGAGTGTTTTGAAGGTACTTACAGTGATGTACTTGTCATTTGTTAGACGATCACGACCCCTGATTGAGACTGATTGAGCATCGAGCATTGGAGGAGAGAGAGATGAAGGTACGTATATGAACGTGAAGATACCATCAGAGACACGAAGAACCTCCCTCCACCAATCTCCGCAATCCTTGAAAACTGCCCCAGAGTACTCCCCTCTTGGCAACGTCCATACTTTCCTGGCAGCTACACTATACGTGCACCAGAAATAGCTCACTGCTTTACATAAAGGAGTATGCTCAATGCACGCCTTTTATTTCTTCACTCAACACGCTTATCGCCTTGAATTCAACTTGATATCACGTCACCATCGTCACATCTTTCCCTTCAAGGCCCGATATCCAGTGTTATGGAAGTTGTTGTGGGGAATCAGGATGAGCTTTCCTAATTTTGGCAGTGGTTGCCACGTCCTGAATGTTGATTTGGGGGGCGTTACTTTACCTTTCCTCCCAACCCTTTGCGCTTGCGACACCCTGTACCTGTGATCTTGATTTTAGGCTGGGAGCATAAGAAGGTCAATTCCTCTCAATGCCATATCCAAAGAATGTGAGGAGACACTGGTGTTCCAGGAATGGTTACCAGTTTGGTCTGGTTTGGTGATACAAATGAAGAAGTATATGTTGTCTCTCATTACTGTTGTCTTTGCTGTCATGAATTTCCCTCTTATCTTATCTTTTCTCCCTATCTTATCCTTTTCCATCTTATCTATATCTTATCCCTCATATGACTCATATCTTATCATATAGACACATGGTAGATACATGAAGGGACCTACATGCTGTAGACACATATTGGTCCTGTTTCAGATACTGTTTCACAATGTCATACCTCGCTGTCATACCCCACCATAGACACATGCCGCAGTCCCCCAAGTAGTATATAAGAAGTAGATACTCTGCATGTATTCCCCAGTCTTGAGCTGGTTTATTCCTCACCAGTATTGAGTTCTCTACTCTTTGCCTCATTCTTCGTTGTCTGAAAGCTTAGTGTGACACATCACCAGGTTGGATCTGGTGATTGCTGACATTTGCTGTTGTGATGCTTTAGTTTTGTGTTCAGATTCCTACACTAATGTTAAAGAATAGTATCACTGAATCACCAATCATAGTCTCTGACACCCTGTAGAGATCCACTAGCTGTAAAAAGATCTAGTTACAGGAGGTGGATTATGAAGGATGGGGATCTGAGTGAAATCAACTATACATTTCTATCGGCATCAGGACCTCCCACCCCCATGAATCTTGCCACATCACTAGGTTGGCCTTGAGCTGGATGTCCAACTGTGTCAGAGGCTTTTGCTGAGACCTCTGCCTCTGCAATATCATTATTTTTATCTTTGACAGGCGAGCTTCCGTGGTACACTTCAGCTCCTGAGGACTGCCCGGAGCTGAGAACAGGTACCATTGCATTGCTGGACCTGTCTAAGGTACCACACAAATCAATTGAGTTTGCTCTACCTGTTGAAACAACCTCCGGTGCTGCAATCAGTGGCGGATGATTATGAATGGGTGCTCCATCATGTAAAATAGGTTTGAAGTGATTAGCTGATAGGTCCTGGTGAGCAGATCTAACATAGTTTATGGCCTTGTCCCATTCCAACCTGGTACAATCATCGCAGGAAGCATATGTCTCCTTCTCCTCTACCAACCGATTGTTGACAAAGGTTATCAGATCCAGCCCCACTGTAGATCCAACAAGAGGAGAGAAAATTTCTGATGTCTCGTCAAGAGGGTTATTGGATTCAGCAACAACCTGCGAGGGAGAGATGTTGATTTCATTGGATAGAATGAGGACCAGTTTCATTTTGTTGCAGGCATTCGCGTTATCCCAATGATCTCTATAGGTGGTGAGGTATCCAAAGTCGACCCTGGATCCCCCTCGATTCCGGCAGCTTAATTCGTTTTTCAGCTGCTGAAGGGGTAAGGGGAATACACCACGGAGAGTTTCAAAGTGATCCTCGGGTAAGTGATGTACACGTCGTACGATATCCATTGCGTGCATCCAATTTTCAAGGCACAGGCCGAGATTGAGGGCAGCTTCATGGATGTCGCATATAAACTTGACACCGGGTTGTGATTGCACGAATAATGAAGTGGTGGTTGCTGTGGGCATGTGGAAGGTGTATCCTGGTGAAGATGCGATAATATGCTGAGCTAATTCATAACTGTAACATGCGAAGGAATATCGTTGACTCTGCTGATCATGTCCAATTGTCCTGGTGTCTCCACAAAGACTCCAAAGAGTAGATCCAAGATCATGAGTCTTTGGATCTGCAAGGAGTAAATCAATCCTATGAAGCGCAAAGGGCAGTCCGTAAAACCCAAACTTGGCTGGGAATGTTCGCTCAATCAGCTCAGCCATGAGCTTTGCGAGCTTACGATGGTGCATCGGAGCTATCTGTCCTACGTTCATGAATACGTGAGTCCAATGGAGTATTTGATTGATCAACTCGGGATCTGTCCTGTACTTCATGAAGGATTGCTGGGAGTGCAATCTACGATCCTCGGGATCGAGAAAAGAAAGGCCAGATTGCAATAATTCCCCAATGTCACTGATGGTCCATTCCCGTGTTGGGTGAAAGAACCATTGATCGAGGACAGCTGGCATAACAAGGTGTGGGGGGATACCCTCTAGGATGTTCAGAAGATGGGGGATCATGATCGGAGTGTCACGTAGCTCTGCGACGATCCATCGGAAAGCATTCAGCTCATAGAAATTCGGCGCTAGGCAAATATCTGAGCGTTGTAGTGCTTCTAAATCAACCGAATACCAGCCCGAAAGAGAATCAGTTGTCTGCACGTACGTGTGATGTAGCACCCAAGGGTCACTACAGTCCCAGCACGTACAAATGGAAGACAACAGGATGTAAAGTGGAGGGAAACGAGATATGGCTTGAAGGACCTTGAATGCTGCCCATGCCTGAGGGGATTTGTAGGGGCAAACATATTCCATGGGAGGTAGGTTCATAATGAAATCAACAGGTGAGCTTCCAATAATGTCTATGCCCCGAGGAGCTTTCCACGCACGAATTCGGGCGAGTTCTGGTGGTATCTGGAGTGCTTGCCGGATAATATCAACTGCGGGTATGATCGTCGTTCCGAGGTAAAACGTCCCAGCAAATGCAATGACAGTCACTGCGATTGCAAAGGGAACTTGATGCCGTGCTCGTAGCAGCTCTATCAGTCCCGCGAGAAATAGAAAGAGTGCGATTTCAAGTAACACCGGAAGGAAAGCAAGGATTGTGGGCACATGCCACTTTTTAAGGCTCTGACTACGCAGCCAGTTTAGCGCGAGCGCTTCTTGGGGAGTACGCGTATGGGTGTGCCTACGGTGCTCTCGGAGCCACTGCTTGCATAGCAGGGCAAAAAGCGCATCGACGAGAGCGATCATGAGGCTCGAAAACCAGAGGACATTGATGCGGACAACCGATGGGGATACTCTGAATGGTGGGGAAGGGAGAACGGTTTCGTTGGCCATTTTTTGGAAGATCTGTTTAAGTAGAGCCACGGTGGCGTCTTCCGGCGCTTCGTCTAACCATTGATATGACTCGACAGTGAACGCGGTGACGACTGCCGAGAATAGTCCAGCCTAGCACAAAAATCAAGTTGAGCGCTATGGTTTTACCGCAACGCAGCCACTCGACGTACAAAGACCAACAGGGTGTCGATGTCTTCCTTCCACCCTCCAATAAGCCCTTCATCCAATGAATTTACTTCCTTCATGATTACTTCCCAGGACTTTTCGAGTGGCGGTTTAGGAATAGCCTAAGCCACGAGTTGAGTTTCGTTACATGTGGCTCAAAGCGGATGACTCACGGGAGCTGAGTTAGTCGTACCTGGATTTCCCTCATGCCACCTTTCGCTGTTGCTCGCGGAATTTGGTAAGGTGTCGTCATAAGCCTTGGAAGACTCCTAACAAGGGAAGTCATTCAGACACTCCATTCGTCCCAATGGAGATATTCGAGGGACGCACAATCTTCGCTTCCACTTTTGGCGGGATCCGACGACTCTCTTCATCCTCTACCTTGACATCTGGCTGGATTCTGTGTTCATCATGGGTTGTTTGACCTGTCTGGCTTTCGGCTCCATCCAACGGTAATGCCAATATATGCTGCGAATAGATACGGGATGAGCCTCATGAGACCACAGCACATCGATATCCGGTAGACTTTTGACTCCCACCTGAGTTTGCAATGTTTGTTCTCCCAAGCCACTGGGGCCGTTTGCGATTGCGATTTTTTTCGACATGGCTGGAGGCGACCCTTGTACGACGAGCAGATACTGTTATGGAAGGTGATGGTAGTAAGGAAAGAGTTTTACACAGCCTTAGGCTTGAGCCAGAAAAATCAGGGACCGATAATTTCCTGACAACGTCCCTCGCCAATCGGAAAGGTTTCTCATAATCCGGCACGAGAGGACATTTGATTGTCATGCCTTCGCACGGACAGAACAAACCGTTGCCGTCATTCACTGGCACCAGAACTGTCAATCACCACGACCGTCGACAGGCTCAGTCTTCCCCAGCACAAACCAGTCCATTCTTCTCATACATATATCCCACGGCTCTCGGAGAATAAATTCATCCTTCTGATGATTCTCTTCGCTTCCAATGAACGATACTCCAAGGGGGTGTCGCAGTCCAGGATTGAGTCCTTCCGCCGGCTCGAGGGCCTTTCTTCCAGAAACAGCTCCCGACAATCCTCTCTCTCCGAGCCTTAGTACTGTACCTCTTTCTTTCTCAACCAACTCGCCACCTAACGAGCTTTACTCGCTTGTTCAGCAGCCAAATCATCGTATATTGGCTCGTATATTTGAGAATTGCTAAAGATAGAACTCTGGTTGACTTTAAATTCGAGTGCTCCGCTTCGAACAAGGATCAAGGGCAAGATCAAAGGGTTGATGCAAGGTTGATGTGTGAGAGAAAGACCCGAGTGCATTGTTTTTACGACGAGGAGCGCACGAATGACGATGGCGGAAGTAAAAAGGTTCTGTCGTCATGCAGAGCGGTAGTCTAACTAAATCCTGCACCTTGGCCCGCCCACCTGACATTACCCGTCAATCAGAGCGACTGAACAAAGCCAGCTTGAACGGATTAAACCACCGAAGACAAAGCTCTGGTCAAATTGAAGTGCAAGTACACCGCTTCGGGCAGAGATCAAGGTCGCAATGGGACGAATTGGTGAGAGAGAGAAAGACACGAGCGACATCGTTCAATGCGCTATTTCCACCATAAGGAGTACACAAGTGACGACAATGGAAGCTGACATTCCAGAAATAGGACTCCGATCCGCAGAATGGCAGGCAAACTAAATTCTCGCGCTTGAGCCGGACACCTAACCACGACGCGTGGATCGAGATGACCAAACAAAGCCTGCTTTGAGTGTTTGACGTGCGTACAAATGGCCTGTTGAGAACGTTCACAAAGACGGCTGTCGGCTATAGTCGCAAGATTGTCAACAAACGTATGCTGCAAAAATGATAGAGCTTCTCACCGAAGGCCTCAGTTCATATGGGATTTACTTTCAAAATCCTTGTGTTCGTAGCTGACGTGGTCGCGATTGTAAGTTTCAATTTGAGCGAGATCTTGCTGATAGGCAACGCGATATCCGGCAATGGTCGATAGCCTTCCGAGACTGAGAATACCAACGGCGGAACAATCTGCCAGACCAGCAAGACCAAGGGTAGGAAAATATCACATCCTGATTGTCATGCTTAGCACAAACCATCAAACTATCATCCTAACCATCCGGACCAGATCCGTCATAATCGTGAAGCCAAGAGGAGCCAGAGAGATTGAAGAGTGAAGACCTGATAACTGAGAAAAACCGATGGCTTTTCATCATTCCTGGCGAAAATCAATCAAGAATCTCTCATCTTCAGCCCAATACCAACGTGTAATGAATCAGTCAGTCAAGGAGTTCGCCACTCGCGTGAATGAAATAAAACCGACCAGATAACATTCCATCGGCCCTAGCTAATTGCAAGCCATAGCACTAGTTTTGAAACCCTTTGGTAGTTGTTCATCGGCGAACGAGATCATGATGGTCAGGAAGCATTGTTTGGTGCTTGTTTGGCGAAGACCTTGACTTCCCGGCGGCTGCGGATGAGCAAGACTGCCGTACCGGCCGATAGCACCTTTTCTTGTCTTCATCCACCAAGTACCTTCTGTACCTTCACTAATCCTCTGACCTCAAAAGATGCCGCGAATCACTATAGTATGTATCCCAGCTTTGGAAATGATAGCTGGCGGTTCATGGCGTCGTTGGACCGTTAGGTACCGCTATAATAACGAACCAAAACTACATCAACCGTGTGTGACTTGTCTATTATTGTTACCAAGATGTAGTCCGATACGCATCACCAGGTTCTCACGAGTCGTGATTACCTTGCGGGGACACATAAATATAATACCTACATCTCAATCCCCTTCACCTTCAGTTGGGCGTTGATTGGCGAGATCTCAACCAGATTTTCTGGTGTTTTTCGCGACACGGGAAGATTAGAAGAGATAAGACCTTTAGGGAGCCTCGCACCTCACCCAAAGCCCTCATCGTCCTTCCGAGTCAAGAACCAGCTAATTATCTTGATCCCGTTTTTATCAGAAACGACACTCGTGATTCGGACAGATAGTCAGATCTACAGGTTGCCTCCTTTCTACCCGACATCAACCCCGATATCACAACTTGATTGACGGTCAACGTGCCTTTGTTCAGTGACTGTAAACCCAAGTGACTGTAAACCCAAGGCTCCAATTTAGGGAGATATTTTGTGGGTTATCAGCCGCCGGACGATCCCCGATCGGATAGGATGGACTAATCGACGTGACTTGAAGGTCAATCATACAATCAAATACGTACCTTCTCTGCACTCTTGGCTATCGACCATCCTTTATTGGTTGTTCTCGAGTCAAAAGCAAAGATGATACTGGCTCGGTACACATACTCACGCTCAACAATGGATCTCTCGACTCCTCAACTGCGTATCGGGCGAGTAGCCGTAATCTGTTGCCTTCTTTGCTCATGGAACTTGGCATCTTCGTATGTTTTGTTTGTTCTATCTGTTCATTCGCAGCGCGTTGTAACATACTGTGAAGATCAAAATTGAATCCGTGATCAGGCGAACTTAAGATTTGCCGTGCCGCCTTGAAACTCGAAGGAAGGCCTCGTGGCTTCAGGTCCGAATATGACACAGGGAGCTCTTTGCACGCTTCTAATAGGGCCCACTACAGCGGTTCAGATGAACAGCTGGTTAATCGAGCGGGGGATTGGGGAGAGTTGCTATGATTTGCTGTGGATGAGAAACCGAACAAATAGTACTATACGGACTAAATTCAAGGTCTCGGATACAATCTACCACGTATCTTCCTCGTGGGTATATCACCTATTTTCGATGCCTGTCTGACTCTGAGGCAAAGAAAAAACGCCGAGACGATCAACCATCTGCTTACCAACGCGAGGAAGAGAAGGATATGACCACGCCGTGGAAATATATCAGCACTTGATGGTGCTATCTGGTCACAATTTTACGTCGAGAACGTCCGGGCCACTTCCAAGTGTTCGCTTTGTGAGGATTTATACCTCATCCCCACACGTTTTGACATCACCCCGTTGAACATCAAGACAAAAAGATACCGCCAAAGGCGAGCTCGGTTGGGTTTAATGCACCGGACTCCAATGTGAAAACTTGCAGCTGTACATGGGAAAGTTCCATTGCAGGGTATGGGGAACTGACCGATTGGTCGGCCGGATACGAGGATCAGAAGTACGCGCTCCATGACTGCTGTTTGGTTCAATCACTGTTCTAGAGTTCTTGATTGATAGAAACATAATTCAACGTGCTTACCGCGCGTCAGTGGCAATAGAAGTTACGTACCCCTGTCTTTCGGCTCAGCACACTCACCAAGACGGATTTTAGGATCTATCTCAGGTTGAGTCGTCTTTTTTTGGGTGTACTGAGGCTCACTCAAAGGTCGTCGGCCATTGCCGACCTCTGCTACCTTGAATTGATACTGCTCACTCTTTGCCTCTTCCGGAAGCCGACAGGAGGTTGATGATCGTGCCTGCAGTACTGTACCATTTCGAGTAATTCGGCATGGGGTGGGACGCGTGACCTGTTCGACCGAAATTTTGAATTCGGCAGATCCCCTCGAGACTGGGACATGCCGAAAATTCTCGGCGATTTGGCAGGTGGGAGGAATCCCTGGGCCAAAATTTCTCGGCTCAATGAAAATTTATTTTCGGCAGACCGGCTTGGGATGCGTGACACAGCGTGACATTTGGGTTCAACAACAGGGTCCATGACCCGTGACTGTTGTTTTACTCGAAATGGTACAGTAATTGGAGCTGGTGGGCTGTATCCTATGGGCCCGAGGTTCGCATCAGATCAAGAGTGTGTCTTGGGGCTGCTTATTGGTGAGTCTGGTGAATGCTCAACACGCGTGTAGACAGGATGTACATTCGAAGCTTTAAATATACAAGGGAGTTTACGTTTGGTTCCATTCTTCCTTTGCCTCTACCGCTGTGTCAAGCTTTTTCCCGAAATCTCGAGACCTCACTTTCGTCGGTAATCAGCAATTCCAGCATATTGCTGGCGACGTCACAAATATACATCAATGTCGTGATATAAAGTGCGAAGAGAATGAAAACAGAATATTGGTACGCTGCTATCTCAGATGACTTAGAATTAGGGAGCTAAATGGCGTCCGTTCCAGCCAAGGCAAACAAGATTTCAGGAGTTCCACGAGGGCGATGTGCAAGTGACGGGACCGGCATGGTCAGGGGAGATGTACATTGGTGTTCTCAAGTCCACAAACCCATTCAGAAAGCCAGTAAACACAAGGGTCAAAGTTGTAAAAAAATCTCAAACCGCCAGGATTTACCCAAACCATGGATCCACGGTGACTGTCGTTACAATTGAGCTAGAAGCAAAGGAGGATAGAGCGGCTACGTGCCTAGTGAGTGCGAGCCACGCATTATGATAGGTGTGGAGACAATGATGTAGACCAGTTGTAGAATAAATTCTATCACGCATACTCGAAACATAGGTGGTGATCATTTCGGCGTGAGGGTCTATGGCCAAATTGAGCTGAACGGGAATTCAGATCGCCGTGGCTGGCGCAAATGCTGGGAATAGTGAGTTCAGAGACGCCGGCTTTTGTTCTTCATGAAGATATAGAAGCTTCAGTAGTTTTCGAAGCTGACGATCTGGGAATGCCAGGGCTGGCCAATGGATGGGAGTTCTTGAGACGCTATCCCGGAGACGGAATAGTATGGGCCTACCTTCGGTACACGCAGGTACGTCCATCACACTTGTTGAGTAGGGAAGCTTGGCTAGAAGTGTGTTCAGAATGTCGCAGTTCAAGCTGTCCGCACCGATAAAACATCAACATTTCCTGTGAGTAGAGGACTCTGAATGTTCGCCTGGCTAAAAATAGCACTTCAGGTGACGAGGCTCTGGAAGGACTGGACATTCAACCCCGAAACCAAGTCTTGGCACTATGATGTTGGTTCCGCTTCCATCGGAGAGTGGGAGGACGAAATAGGTTCATGTAGCCTAGTTCCACTTCCCCAAGGAACGCAACCCAAACTCGGTGCTGAGAACATCGCTACCTATTTCGAAAAGACGACCGGAGATGTTTTGTATCTCTATGCGTCATTGGGATGCACACTCAAATGGCTGCTGTCAACTTTTGCAACCCACGGCTTCTTGACCTTCGGGGTCGTCGCCAACTATGGGGACGCGATCCTTGCCCACTTCCCTTCCACTCCATTCCCCGAATGGCACTTTGAGAATAAAGGTCGCAATATTAGAGCCAGCTACTCCACGAAAGGTATGCCCAATTTATATCTATCCCATTGGCCAATCCATGTCTGATTCAAATCAGTCCTCTTGCGTGTTGACGTCGAACCCCACAACATACACAACCTCCGATTGCACCTATATTTCTCATTGTGCCTTCCCCTGAAGGAACGAACTCAACTCCAGGTAGCCTATCTCAGCCAGCATCCCAAAGAAGCATTTATGTGACTGGTAAGTGTTGGGTCAGTATTTCCACCCAATCTTCATCTGGATCTGATATCTACATCCAGGCTTTGTTGACGAGATAGGATTCTCCCTTGTTGGAAATTTGTTTTATACTCACACAGCCTCCCTGAGACCTGCATACCTCTTTGTTCCACCTCTCCAAGTCGAGTATATGAACGGGATGCCTTGTGTCCGCTATCCGCTTTCAAATTCTCTTTTCTACTGGGCGTCTGACCAGGAACGAAAGGACGTGATCCCGGAGGAGAGTTGGATGAAATATGGCATACCTCAACTGGAGGTCAAGACATGGATTGGATCATGGTAGAACACTGATTCATTAAAGTTTGTTCAAAATCATCTGCGTGACAAAGGTTACGGGTCGGACGGGAAGCAATATGCTCAAGATAGAGGCTACCCCGAGTTAGAGTTGTGACATAGCCTGATGCATGATTTAGGTAATCCTCACGATAGAAGGATGGTCAAGCATGGAAATTCATGATCAGATTCCGATGAATCTTCATGCTCGGAATCTCATCGCACCTCGCCATCGACGTTCTCGCTTATCAACAGAACTATTGGCTCTGAAGTCGATCATAGCGAAGGTGATTTATTTACCGGTCGCCTGGTCAAGGGCTTCAAGCTTTGGGTGAATAGAAATAATACAGGTATATCATTGAATCATACGTGCCAACTCTTATAAGGTGTTTCTAGCCGACATGTTCTCCCGACGGTAAGGGAACTGCAGGGCCGTGGACTCACAGGGCCCGGATACAGACGATTGGGATGTGGTTGAGTCTGACGACTCGTAGAAAGATGCAGTCACCGTCTCGCTCTTGCTTGACAAACTTCACATGTGTCGTTACGATCAGTGTATTCGAGAGTTCGCCACATATTTTGATTGTGTACATTTAAAATAATATTCCCTCCTACCTCATGCCATGGATCCCGTTGTTTTAGAAAAGTTGACTCAGCAAACTCACCAATCAGGGAACCCAACCGCCGTTTCCCCTAGCCAAGACAAACACGATTCCGGGAGTTTCACGAGGGGGATGTGCTGTTGACAGGACCGGTGTGGTCAGACGAGATATATATTGATATTCCGACGTCCTCAAATCCATTCAAGAAGCGGGCAAGGGTCAAGGCGGTACGAAGACATCAATCCGCCAGGATTTACCCAAACTACAAATCCGCGGTCACTATCGTTACAATCGAGCCAGAGGCGAAGGAGGATATGGCAAACATGTGCCTGGTGAGTGTGAGTTATGCTTCATTATAGGCGTAGAATTAATGATATCGTTTAGTTGTGGAATGAATTCTATCACACATACTCGAGTCACAGGTGGGGGATCATACCGGCGTGAGGATCAACCATTTTTTGAGCTGAACAGGACTTTAGGTCGCCGTGGCTCACGCAAATGCTGGGGATATTGAAATCGGAGATGCCGGCTTTTGTCCTCCACGAAGGTATGGGGGCCTCACTAATAATGACCGAAGCTGACTATCCTGGGATACCAGGGCTGGCCAATGGATCGGAGCTCATCGAACGCTATCCCGATGACAGAACAGTATATTGGTACCTTTGGTACACACTTGTACGTCCATTACACCTATTGAGCTGAGAAGCTTTGCTGAAAGTGTGTTCAGAACCTTACAGTTCAAGCACTTCGCGCAGATAACACTTCGACGTTTGCGGTGGGTAGACTACTCTGAGTGTTGGCCTGGCTGAAAATAGTACATCAGGTGTCGAGGTGGTTTGACGACTGGATGTTCAATGCCAAAACCAGGCTTGGCATTATGATGTCGCTTCTGCTTCCATCGGAGAGTGGCAGGATGAAAAGGGTTTCTATAGCCCACTACCACTTCCCCAAAGCACGCAGCCCCAACTCGATCCTGTGGACATCGCCGCGTACTTTGAGAAGACGGGTGGAGATGTTTTGGACCTCTACGCGTCAATGGGATGCACGCTCGAACGACAGCTGTCACATTTTGCAACCCATGAACTCTTGACCTTCGGGGCCGTCATCGAACCTTGGAGTGTTGGAATTATTTCCCACTTCCCTTCCACTCAACCCCCCGAATGGTACTTTGAGAATCGGAGTCACAATATCAAAGCCAGCTACCCCGCAAAAGGTATGCTCAATTTCTATCCATTTCAGATCAGTCCGGTCGTGTGTTGACTTTGAGTCCTACAACATACACAACCCCCGATTGCATCTGTATTTCTCATTGCGCCTTCTCCTGAAGGAACGAACTCGAATCCGGGCTGCCTATCTCAGCCAGCATCCCTTTGAAGTATCTGACGTGACTCGTAAGTGCTGAATCAGTATTTCTACGCCAATCTTCATCTTGATCTAATATCTATATCCAGACTTTATTGACGAGATGGGATTCTCCCTCATCGGAGATTTGTCTCGTGCTCATACAGCCTCTCCCAGACCTGCATACCTCTTTTTTCCACCTCCTCAAGTCGAGTACATCAACGGGATGTACTGTGTTTGTCATCCGCTTCCCAATCCATTATTCTACTGGGTGTCTGACCCAGAAGGAAAGGATGTGATCCCGGAAGAGAGCCGGATGGAATATGGCATACCTGAGCTGGAGGTCAAGACATGGATCGGATCATGGTGGACAGATGACGAATATTAATAGGCTAAAAAGCATCTTCGTAACAAAGGTTACGGCTTGGACAGGAAGCAATATGCTCGAGATAAAGGCTATCCCGAGTTACTGAGAGGTGAGTGCACATCATGTCTTGAGTCGTGACATGACCTGATGCTTGGTTCAGGTAATCCTCACGATAGGAGGATAGTCGACCTTGAAGATTCGGATTCAGATTTCGAAGATTCTTCTCACTCGGAATCTTATCTCACCTCGCCATCGAAGTTCTCGCTCATTGATACACCTATCAGTCCTAAAGCTGATCATAGTAAAGGCGAGTCGTTTACCGGTCGTCTGGCCAAGGGCTTCAAGCTTTGGATGAATAAGAATGGTATGAGTATATCATTGAATCATATGTGCCGACTCTCATGAGGTTTTTACAGCCAACAGGTCCTCCCGACGGGAGTCGAAATGCAGGGCCACGAACACAGGGAGTCTGGACGCGTACGAATGGGATGTGGTCGAATCTGAGGAGTCGTGAGACTTATGCAGCTACCACCTCGCCCCTGCTCTCTCTAGTTATAATTCTATGCTGTTGTCACCAGTATATACCACATTTCGTCGCATAATTTGTTCTTGTACATCCAACACGATATTATCTTTCCAATCTACTCACTCAAAAAGGACTCCCTCGTTCGAAAAAGATAGACTCAGCAAACAACTTCTGTTATTCGGCGATACTATTTGCAGGTCCGTGATTTGCAATCGCATTCAAGTCTGTATGAGTTCACTCCAATAACACGAAGTCGTGGGAGGTATGAGCCCCATTCTCTAGCTAACGCAATGGTCCACATTGTCAAAAGCTTCACCTCGGACCAGAGATTACCCCCGCGGGAAATGTAAGTTATTAGCAGCAGAATTTGAGGCGTTCGTACTGCGGCTATAGAATCAGTTTTCGCTTCAAGCCCATGTCCTTGTACTTATCCTTTTTCCTGAGACTATGCTTGTTGTGCTAGCCAAGTCGGCAGCCAATCTATCGATAGAAAAACATGTGGTTCAAGCGCAGGATATGACTTGTGTGTGGACTACCTGAATTATAATGATATTTTCGTAACAATAATGTCAGGAATACCGTGGTATGACGTTTAGACTGACTCGTAGATAATCATCCCCATACGGTACGACTGGAGGTTTTGGGATCTGAAAAAACCGGATGGCGGGAGCACCATGAAGAACCCATTTAGATCAGTTGGAAGCTGGACTAGATCACACCCATTGAAAGGGATGCACATCAAACAAGTCAGTTCAAGAAGTTCTCCCGCACTGTCACAACCAACCAAAGGATTCGTAGCCACTTCATGGGAATATATGTTCACACTCGTATCTCGGCGTTAGGCGAGAGAAATGACGTTTGCATGCTCGCGTATGTTTCCCGAGTTCCTCGATCACTGGTGGCGCGAATACTGACACCTTATCTGAAGGGATCCTGAATACAATGTTCGACAGAAAGGCCAGAAATGTATCTCGAAAGCCGCAGCACGACAGTGCACTGCTCATAAAATACCAGCGCGAGTGATACCGAAGAAGTCTTAACCAGGATTCACAGGAATGGATGAATACCTAAGGACAAGATGTGTCGCTGTTGATGCGGTCGAGGACAGTCCGTTGAGTGATCTGAGGTCTGTGTATTCCAGAATCTAGGCTCGATAGGGTTAGAGCAGAACTGTCGTTGGAAGTCAGAGCAAGGGGTATCACCATTGGGTCCAACTGCTATTTGAGATGATACGGTGGAGTAAGCCCGCAGGGTGGTGGTTTGGATATTCGATAGTCCGCGCTGAGTACCAAAATGCCGCTTGGGAGACGGCCTATCAATGGTAAGGCGATTTTGTCTGGAACTCACCTCACTGGTAGATCAATTGAACACACCCCATTTCTACCGCCCATGCATCTACAGTATCACGGATGAATTGGCCAACCGAATTGTAGGCCAACTGATGAATGAAGGTTTGAGCACGTCGTCTGTACGTCCCATCCACAAATGCTGATTGGAAGGTAGGCCGAGGCACGTAGAGTTTGATGTTGAGTGTGCGATGGGATCTACCCAAATGTTTCTATTCGTGATAGAACCACGGATGACGGACAGCTCAATGATGACCCATAGATCATTAGGTAGTAGGCGAGGATCAGGAACTCGAGGAGCCATTTAAACAATGCGATCCGAGTCTCGATTCAAGGATATCAAGATATTCAGCTCTCGAGCAAAAACTAACGTTGGCACCTCAACTCACCCAAACTCAAGTTGGTTGTGAGGCTGAAAACATGGCCACATTGAACTTGACCAGCAGGCTTCACATTAGTAGGGCTTATCAGGTTCAAGCAAAGAACACCCCGACGAAAGCGAATCATTTGGAATCTCGAGTCGTATCGATGATCACCGGATCAGCTTGCGTGAAACTTGTGGTGCGTCTCAACCTTACCTCAGGCTTCTGATCTGTTTCACGCCATGCTGACACTGAATGCATATGGGAAGAAAATGCTGGACTGAATATGACTGTAAGCTGTGAGTGAGATGATGATAACACTCGTAAATGTTGTCCTGCTGGAGCAAAGTAAGTACACCGACCGGTGGCGTAGCTGCTCCTTGTGATCACTGTGTTGATAACGTCCGGATTGGGGCTGCCTACGGATACCATAAGTGTTCAAACGAAATCGTGGATGTCGTTACTCACCAAAAGCAAAGCTTCGATTCCCCTCCCCCTTCACCCCGGCTATCCCTGTCCCACCAATGACGGATAGCTTGATAAAGACGGAGACTCAAGCCCAAGGTAAAAACAAGCGAAGCCGTTTAGAACAGACGAGCCGAGATAATCTACGGAAATTTATTTCGCCTCCGAGTGTCTCCTTACCGGTATGTATTCCAATCTCCACTCTTTCAGTCTCACGCACGATAATGACTGAGCCCCTTGACAACCCCGCAGGGTCGTCCGAGACCTCTGATTCGAATGTATAGGCGAAGTGTTTGAGTTATCTGTGAACAAGGACAAGTCCCCAGTACATCAATATCAGTTTCAGTGAGTGTGCCCATATAACCATTGGTTAATTGAAGGCCCTGTTCCCCCTCTGACGCATTATGCTGCCTGCTTTTGACCAAAAACCACCCGAGGCTTGGGAAAGTAGTTTGAAGCAATCCATTCGGGAGATGGGAATAAGCAGGGCTCGAATGAGAAGATGATGCTCAAACGGATCCGTGAGCATGAGCTTGAGTTCAAATCATAGTGGGAGGCAGAAGATGAGTTATCCGGCTGATTGTTCGAGGTTTGAGAGCCCACGCCCCGGGCATTGAGGCTAGGGTCCCCGTATTCTGCAGCTATGCCATTCAACACCCTAAAATCGCAAAGGAACGCGGTTGTGGGAGCATGGAAACAGCACAAGACCGCCCCTCAAGTAACTCACCCGGCGGCAAAGCGCCGGAAAGCTTCGGTTCGGAGCCGGAGCCCTTTCTTTCCTGTTCGCTTCCGTGATCTCTTCCCTTCTCGTCTCCTTTTCTCCCTCCACCTAGACAATTCTCTTTGTAGGTGGGATCGCAAAGTCTTTCGATACTTTCCTCTAATACAACAGCTGCCAGCTAGAATTTTAACCGGTCTGGCACGCAACCATAACGAAGTCGAGCGTTGGGACTGATGGAACTGAATCACGGACTGGACTTCGGTACGCTCTCATGTCTCACTTTTTTGGATACCCCTCTTCGTTGTCCGCCTGTTTATTTTCCTTCTGGTGCCTGGGATTGTACTAATAAAGTTGCGCAGACTCCACCATCCGAGGTCAAGGTCACGAACGTCGTCACCAGAAGACACACACCCTGACTTTCAACCTCTTCAGACCTTGACTTTGGTCGTTTTTTCTCGCTCTTTTCGCCCACATATCCCTCTCCTGGCGCTGCTAGGTCTATTATGACATGTCGCCCTCTGCCTTTCTTTGTGCGGGTTTCGTCGTCTGTCTTTGATAGACCAGTGTCCTTTCTCTTCGCATTGTTCTTTCCACGCTGGACCAACGGTCTCGCAGATGGTCGGCATTGCGAGCACCGTTCTCAAATCTTTGGCTGGAGTGGTTATGCTTTCGTTGCTCATCTCTCCGTTCCGCATCTCAAAGTAACCCACGCCGAGACTCGCTATTTTCATAATAATACCAGTCTGAGACCTCATCAATCATTTTCTATACACCTTATCTCGGGCTCAGGTCCACGAGTTATAACATGGCCTTTCTTCGCCTGACCAAGGCAACAATTCGCCTCCTTCGATTTTGGGCTTTGTATTTCTCCATTTTCTTTCTATTCATCGTTCGAGACACAATATTATTCTTCCCGTGTCTTTGGCAGCCCTGTAATCGAGACGATGTCCGTTGTGATTTGCCGTATACGTATAGCTCTCCTGATTTTGGCCTCACCGTCGGTCCGTGGCTGGACTTTTCCCTTCCTTCATTCCACACCAAGTTTCTCGCCAATTTTCTTGTTCTCCTTGCTGGGTACTCTTTTCGGCCAATTGTGTCAGTCCTCGGCATGGTTCTATGCCACCCTCAGACTCGCTCGCAGGGGTCGCTTGCTTCTCACCTTCTCTGTGTGACGCCTGCTTTTAGGTTGGTTTGCATGCGGGTGACATTCGAGCATCACTGTCCGCCGTTTTCTGGCCTTTCCCTATCTCACCATTGCAAAATGACCTGTACCGAGTTCTCCCGACTCTAAGTCTTCAGCTCAGTGTTGGTCTAGTGCCCGATCTTCCTTTCGGCTGCGACTGTTGTAGGTTCTCTTTGCATCTGTGATGTGACATCCACTGCTTTCACTTCCCATCTATCTTTTGACTTTTGTGGTTCTGTCTATGCGCATCATTCAACACTCAGCTTCTCTGTCTCTTTTCACTGTCAAGTCTCTCTCGGCGTCTCGTCTGTCGCTATAGCTCCCTCCTTCACCTCTGTCTTACCATATCCATGATGTTGTTCTTCTCGTACCACACTTGATACAATGCCGATGATATCCCGGATCCTCTGCCAGAGTATCTATTTCTTTCCCTTGCTCAGTGTCCACAATTACTTCTCTCTAGCCTCAAAGACACTCACATCGGTCTTTGGCGGGATAATATCTCGCCCAGACTTTGCAGGCGTGTTGGCCTGCCGTCTACCCTCTTTCCTTGTTACGTCTGCCCTCACGCCGTTATAGGGCACGCTCAAGAGTATAATTTTCTTCGGCTTTTCGTAATCCATAGTATCCTTCCCATACTTTCACATTGCTCGCCTATGCTCCCCAGCTCTCCGTCTTGGACGGGGGCTCAGGCATACCCCCTTTTTGGTTCCTTTCTCACTCAACCAGTCGTCCCGTTGTCACTTGTCCATAATACTCTCCCCGGCCGTGAGGTTTGAATCATTTATGCGTTGGCAGGCTTTGTTGCAGTACAGATTCACTCGCTAAATGTATTTCCAGCTGCCAGGGCGCTGTCCTTTCTATCCCCGACTTCTGTCACATTATTCTTCATCAACCTCAATTGTTTACTTGCCGATTGATATGGATAGTCGGGAATGCATCTTTCCCTTCTGCCCATCATTACCGCTCGCATTTGACATTGCCGATCGGTCCTTTACCTACTCGTTACCTCTTTCATATCACCGTTGCTCGCTCAACCCGAGCTATAACAATACCCAGCCGTATACGAATGAGACTATTTGTGACCACTCTATGTTGACTGTTCATATGAGAATCACGCCGCGACACGTTTATAGGTTTGAGTAGTAAGTACGGAGATGATGGTGAGGGCAGGGTGCAGGCGGATCGCTGAATGGAAGGTTCTAAGTCCAATTGTATACCGTACTATGAGTTAAGGAATCCCGTGGTTTCTGGCAAAACAAGCAGAATGGTCTACATCACCGCAATCATAGGCACCATGCTGTACGAGCTCCGGGAAGGGATAAGTTGTTACACTCAAGAGCCAAACGACATTTGATAGCTACTTCTGAATCTGAGCCTTCGTATAGATAAAAAAACGGAATAGACAAGACTAATGAAATAAATAGGGAGAGTTGGAGATATTCAACATCATCTCGAAGTTACGGGGCCATCTAGGTCATCCGGAAGGACTTGTTCTCCCCTTGGTGGCATCTCTTTCCACATCATCAATCCCTAAAGCCTCAACTCCAGTGTGTGAGCGAATGTCGAGCGTCACTCGGGTGTCATTTGTATTGTGTCCTGTTTGATGTTCCCTTTCTGCAAAGTGCATGGACTCGACCATCTGTTGAACACTGTCCACAGATTTACCATATGCGACACGGACAATGATTAGTGTAGGTGCTAGGCCCTGAAAAATCAACAATGTCATGAATGTAAAATTCCAGTCATATTGCAAGCCCTCAAGGTACTCACTGACATCAGCGTAGCAACACTGCTAAGATCAATAGGAATCTTCCCAGTATTATCCGGATCTAGTGTTAAGGGTATAATGCTCGACACCAAAAGGGTCACTGGGTACAAGGACCCAGATTCCAGCCTACAGCATAGCATCAATGAAGCCTTGGAACTCTTGTTGACAAATGACTGAACGTACATAGCAATGACAATTGCCTTGTATCGTGGCATATTCAATGACATTCCCTCTTGGTGTCGTGTCTCCCGAGTGATCTGCCATATTTTCCAGGCTGATAATCCCAGATTCTTTATGTGAACAGGCAGAAAAGGAGCGGATAGATCAACGCACCAGTTAAGAGGGACAGTAAACTATTGGCCACCGCAGTTGCAATGGAACCTCCCATGCCAATGTCCGTGGCCGTACGAGAAAGAGATTTCATGGAAGGATAGGCCATCCGGAGAGTGTACAATACTGATACTGCAAGTAGGATACCTGGTATAATGAGGAGATAAAGGTGTCGCCCATCAGTGGTTTAAATCAAGGCATAGAGACAAACTGGAAATAATACCATTCAGTACAAAAGCCATGCTTGACAAAGTGTACAGGAAGACCCTGTTTGATCCCCAGATGATGTAGCATCGGTGAATCTATGTTATAAAGAGAATCATCAGTGTGAGTCCCCATTATGCATAGTTCTACTCACAAGCATTATATCTGCAATACCACTTCCAGGAAGTGATTCAGATAAGCAACAACAAGATAAAGAAAGGACAAGTATACTTCATGAGAGCAGATACAAAGTTGCATACAGTCCTATTCAAATATATGAGTTTTAGAAAGTAAGATAAAAGAATGCAAGTATGAACTTACACCCAACCAGTCTTTATGTCATCCTTTCGCAAGTATTCCACAACTGATTCAAAATCCCTTGTCTTTGAGGCGCGGAATAATACAAGAGTCTGGTGTATTGTCCCAAACAAGCTGATTGTGACAAACAGGCTTGCAAGTACAAATAAGCATACAACACATGTCATATACAGCCCAAATGTAGGCCCTTTGCGATGGTATAGTGTGTGTGTGCAGAGTCCAAATACAATGCTGTACATGCCTACTCGGTCGGGCAATCAGTACTAGCAGTGAGTATGATTGACATAAAACCCACCATAGACAAGAAGCATAGACTAAACAGGTGATTTGTGAGGATCATTCTCTGGTAAAGTTTGTGGAAGACAACAAGTCATTGGGATTGACTCACAGGAAGTGTGGCAATTGGAGCTACAATGACTGTCTGAGCAGAGAGGAAGGGCTCTGCAGCAGCTTCAAGTCCATTGGAGGACATGGTAATTTTTGAGTGTTGGGAGACAAGGCCTAGTGATTGTGATTTACAGGACATACATTTATATGAAGCAGTCAGTTACCCCAACTTGGATGTGGACCTCCATTACAGGCATTGACAAATTTTAATCCCACTTTGATCATCTCATGGGCTGCCGTATTGAGCTGGTTTGAGAGGTTAACAGGGCTCTCATGATCTCTAGTGAGATGAAAGGGAGATGAGTGTGAGGAGCAATGCGCTCAGCTAGTTACAGGTTGAGTTTAATCCTCAACCTCAAGGCTCAGACTTCCGACACTGCTCGAGGCTATTTATGATTGTTGATGGCCATACAACTAGGTTGCCTGAGATGAGCTGCATGTGTTCCAACCTTACATGAGGTCAAACACTATCAGTTGTGGTGAGAAGATCACCGAGGGAGACATACAAGATCAAGCATGTTGTATCCTGATTGGATGGGGTTGAAGATTTATCCACTCATCACTGTCTCAGCTCCCCCATTTTCCATGTGGCCAATTAAGGTACAAGGGCTATGCTCATTCCAATCCGGTTCCTTTGCGGAACAGTAGTCCAAATCTGGTACTTACCAACAATGAGGCCTTTTAATCAATTTGCTCAAAGTTTCACCCCATTCTAGTCTCTCGACATTCGTGAAGGTTACCTGTATGAGCAAGGGTAGATAGTTTGACCCTTGAAGACTGGCTTCTAAGAAAGGATAATCACATTCATAATGATCACAGTAGTTGCAAAGATCTGAGTCATAAATGATTGTCAAGACAACCTGTGCAAATTTTCCTTGGCCTATGCGGCAGTAGGGTGCAGACTACAGCGGCAGGCAAGATTTTCAAACAATGCGAGGCAGTGAAGCGAGATTCAGTCGCGTCACTTGAGATGACTGACCTTGATCTTTTGAGATATGACTCTTGTGGTTAGGACACGAGTGCTCTCTCCCCTCGGTGCCTTCTTTGTGGCTGTCAGGTAACGTCTCAGCTTCACTTGGTTTCCAATTCACCCTCAGGCCGACCCGGTCATTTCTCGGAGATCTTTGCTTCTTTCTCGGCTGCAATTCTCGCAACATGCCAATGCCCTGCGATTATCTTCACTATATCCTAATCACGTCCTCCCAGGTCTCACTTCGCCAAGCTCTGATAGACCGGGGCGACAGCGGAGGTTCGAAAGTTCCAAGTGGAAACCACCAAAGTGGGAGCATGTTCGATGTCACCTTGTTATTTCCACTGTCCTCGATGGCAGGCAGGCGTAATGAAATCGCCGTATCCGAATGGAGATGTGTGAAAGGGGAAACTGAGACTTGAGGAGCAATCAGTGTTGAAGCAACTGTAGACATGAATGAGCTTGATTATCATCCTGACTTGCTGCCGACACACTCTTGGCTCGTCCTGATCAGCAAAATGTCAAAGTGGTAACTCGTGGTGATTTTCGCGTAACCCTGAGACTTTGCGACCAACCATACGGTGGCAAAATTAACAGACATTCAAGGCCATTGTCTGATAATGCCGACTAATAAAGATGTGACCGTGTCACGTGAAGCGATTTAGAGTATTCCTGGCCATTCTCCCGTATTCTGACGAAGAAACACCCTCCAGCAACGTTCGGGACTTTCTCTGTGATTGGTAGTTGACCTGGGTACACATCAAATCGAGTTTCAACAATGTGAGTCGTGATCGGAGCACTGAATTCCAGCGAAGCATGGAGGTGATACAGGTTACTTGGGCTGAAGGAGTTATCTGTGACTCAAAGACAATGACGAAACACGAACAACCTTGTACGCACTTATGTGAGTACTGCTAACCGCTATCGACAGCTCCAGTCTCCAGAGCCCGACAATGAAACGGCGGATTCCATTTGTCGATTCCGACTACCGAGTCTTGTTTATTCACGGTGACTTTGAGATACATGGTATCAGAGAATTCGGAGTAAGCAGATCTGTAGACAGATGGCGTTGAGGAGGCACGCGGTCAAATTATTGTGGCAACCAATTTCTAAATTCCCTGGCTTGAATGCAGACTTCCAAAGCCAGCCTAACTAATGTGAGTGCACTATAAAGGGCGGGGTGGGTGGACATGATAGTCATTGCCCACTCGAATTAGTGACCACTGATCTCGAGCTAGTGCAGAAACATGTGCCATTTACAATTCATTACTACCAAACATCTTCCAGTGTCTGTTATTTCTTACTCGTCGAAACGCCTATTGGATCCATATGCCCATGGTCATGATCAAAACCCAACCCGACGGGAGCTTCGAGGTCCTTAACTGACCGTTTGAGGCTACAATGATCGCCATTCAAACCGTTTGAGTCCCAGGTCTAGGATCTGGCCTCTACGGAACTCGACTGGTAGAGGAACCTAGATTTCTTCGTCAGGTCGTGTTTTCCCGAGGAACGAGCTCTCGACACAGGGTACGGCTACGAGTATTGGAAAGCATCAGTAGATACTGAGTAGGAAAAATGAGGGGAAACGTACCCTCAAGGAACCTTGTCACCCATGTTTTCCCTCCATTCGTGTTCTCTTCCTGCCATAAACCACACGCCTTGAAAGTGAGCAAGCTGTGATCCGCGAGAACAAGAAACCAAGCGCATGTTCAGGGAAATAATTCTGTCGGAGTTGCCGGTGGCTGAAGAGAGTAAGGGTCTACAAGTATGCTTTAGAGGCGAACAGCCGAACGAAATAGCATCCCCTCTACGACCTGGAAGGTGTATACGGAGGTAGAAGAGGGGAGAAAGGCAACAGATTCCGAAAGCGGCGGTGACCAACTCTGACCATAAGCCAAACCCAAGGGTTCGTGTATGTAGGCTCCAGCGAATAGCATCGAAGGCTTGAGCTCTCGAGAAGATCGTAATGGGGGGAAGGGTTTCTACGGCGCGGGGAGATAGATCTAGCGAAGCACCCGAACGTCGGGGGTTAGAGCGAAAGGGAAGGGAGTTATAATGTTTGAGCCGGTATGTTGACTGAATCTTATTCGTAGTTACCATGCCACGCTGTTCGGAACTTCGAAGTTAAGCGAGGTAGATGAGATTTTCGGGCCGTCGTTGCAGCACGCCAGTATTACCTTGCTCTATATCATCACACCGGCAATCTCCATCGGAGCGCCAGCTCGCATTTCATGAATTGTCTCCTCCGGGTCTTCGAATATACTATCAACGAAAATCGATCATGACCGCCAGCTCATGCTATTTGCTACCATCGAAGCGAAATCGGGTCCCACGCGTGAGGATTTTCAGGACACAATGATGAGAGTGAAGGATGAGGAGGAAAGGAGAAGTAAGGGTCCGTGAAGTACCTCCAGAACTGCAACATCCAAGGGCTCTGCTACCGTGCCGATATCTCCGATAGACTGGCTCCTGGTTAGGCTTCCGATGTAACCCAAACTCGACTAGTTAGATAGCCTGATTCTTTGATATCCATAACGCCAGACATGAGGTCTGATGGGAGGAGACGTAGAGTATATGCAGAAACGTACCGGTGAGATGAGGTGAGCAGTGCAGAGAAGATGATAGGAATCATACCTCGGTTCCTCCATTTACCCTCTCTTTCCTCCCAACAGGCGATTCCCACTATATCTCTATGGAGTGATTATAGCATTGTCAACAGGTGGCAAAGACCCGCCAGTACAGTTGAACAGAAGGAAGGCAAAAAGTAATGGAACGGAAGGAGGGCATGAAAGCGTAAAGAGAAGGAAGGACCCTGACTCCAAACTGAAGTTCCCCGTTAGTTTGCCGGCCGGTCAACGATACCCGGGCTGTTTCCATGCTCCTTCGTGACGCTTACACGCATCCTTTCATGTCCAGAGGGGTGAGTTTTGAGAGTGTTGGCCAGCACTACTACAGAGTACTCAATCCTAATTAGAACTCGAACAACAACCAGTCGAACTCCCATCATTTGGACTGAGGTTGGGATTTGTGATCGAGGCCATTTAATCGTCACCTCAATCGCCGAGCTCGCGATATGTCTCTCATATAGAAGTATTTTATCACCTTCACATTTGGTTTCAGCGCATACGCCACTTTCTTGAGTTGGATTCGGGTCGTCTGCGGGTCGCGGCGTGGTACAACAAGAATCAAAGGGCAGACAATTACTAGATGATCATACGGACAGTCGTGCCCCGAGGCTGATGCTAACGTCCAGAGGAGTTTTCCCGTTCACGAGCGTTGCAAAAGCCCCGCTCACCGGAGAACCTGCAGGATTGCCATATGGCTCAGCCACAAGCCCAAGATTTCAGAGGACTTTGGAGTCTGGACGCATCTCAGTGAGTAGACCGGTATCCATTAATCTACTCGGAGGCAAGATGAACGTTAGTGATTATCATTCTCGTTTGTCCGTTGTGGACATGAAGATTCAAAACTTCAATCTCAACCTTCGAATACGCTTTCATAGAACACAGGATGGATTATGGTGATCGAAAGACTGAACAGCGACGAGAAATATCGTGACCATGATAGTCAAATGCCGATTTCTAGGTAAGAAATGGAAGAATGAACGAATACCCCAGTACGCGGCTCCGTCTCCATTCCGTAATTCCATCCTCGTTCTCAGTGTTGATGGGCATCACATACATGCCAGAGCCTTCGTTGCGTCTCTATCGACCGGGCTCGAAGGACGACCGTGCATTTGAACGGCACCAATGTTTGCGACGATGTTTTTGGCCTCCTCGGAAGTTCGGCATCTCATATCAATGGGATTCGTTCATTTGCGGACACTCGTGTGTGGAGCCACGCACAACCATTTTATGGTGGTTGGTTGACAACCATCATTCCAATTTTCGTCACAGGTCTCGTCGAGTTTCTTTACAATGTGAAGCTTCAGATCTTTGCTTGTCGCACGTTGTAACAAAGGAGAAGGCAGCTACATGTATCTGATTTTGTCTTCCCTCTTCGCCGGCTTAAAAAGCAGAAGAACCTCTTCGAAATGACCGGGATACCAGACCATCTCGGTGAGCTCTTTCCAAGTCGAGTGTGAATTTTCTATACCATTCGGTCACGTTCGTTGGGTTTGACCTTGCAGCTGTAAACTAAAACTCGAGATGCTGCGAGTCGAAGATGGAATTAATTACTATGATCAAAGATCTCTGCGTCAGACACAAAATGTCAGGAGATGCTGATCGCTTGAGGACGCCTCTACTCTACAAAGCACACTGTCTGTCAGGTTACTTTGGGATGCGGAAGAGGTACGCTGCCGTGGCTGTGGAGATCGAAATCCCAAACGTAGGTCTTCCCTTTGAGCAGAGAGGTCGTGCGACATTGAGAGGACCTAGTTTCCAATTTCAACGACAAATCAGAGACTAAGGTCAGATATATAAGCTACTGAACAGTCGAGAGCCGTCATTCACAGTCTTAGTACCTGTCTGATGCCTCCTGGTCAGGCTTGGTCAGAGAAATTCCTTGACACGATTGGAAGGGCGGCGGTTGTCTTTGGAACATCTTCGGGAAGGCTTGAATTCACTGCAATGAATATCATGCACTTTCACGTATGAGTTCAAGTCAAAATCTTTCGGCTGTCTTTACTCAATTTGCACGGTCCTGAAGTGAGCGCTCGTCCAGCGTTCAGGCTCCTATTATTGTAGTATTCGACTTCCGACTCGAGGGATCTTCGAGTTGTCAGCGTCCTACTCAAGGATAGCGTTGGGAGATTAGCTCGTACCTCGATTCGCCGTCTACAACAGTCACGATAGTTTCGAGCCTCACCTATGGTCTGGTCCATCCTGTTGCTAGATCATCTAATAAATTGCGGTATCTCCCGCTCTGTCGAGCCGAGAGCACATAGAACGATTGCTTGGTGCGAATGACGGAGATACTTATCCGCGTACTTGCCCAAACGTTCCCGGACTGGGGTATTGAACATGCTACATGATTAGAATATGGCTTATATGCTGAGCCTGTTAACCAGTTTGTCGTCGAATTAGGCGGATTGGGGCTTCAGTAGCTCGCAAATAGGCGACATTGATGCGCCTTGAAATCTGAACCTTGAATCTTGGACGAGATGAACCAGGTGTCCACCGAGTATCATCGCGAACGCAATAGTGGTAGATACATCAGACGACAATTATGTCGGTCAAATCAACTTACCATCAGCTGGGTAGTGAAGGTAGATAGGGGCCGCACCAAGTGAAAAGGGTGCAAGTACAAGTGAGCATAGACACGTTAGCCAGGTAGGGACACCCTTTCCTCATCCTGGCACACTTCGGTTTTCAGGAACCACTGTCAGCCTTGGCGTATCTTGGAGGATTATAATCAGCGAGGAATCCGGTCAATCAACGTGGACAAAAATGAGTTTCCGAGTGCCACGAGAATGGCGTTGAGAGAGAGATACTCCTCCTTTACGGTCTGTAGATTCGCCGTTCACGTTCTGCTCGACTCCCAAATTTTTCCTCACTCGGGTCACCCCTTGCGCTCACGACTATCGTGTTCCCCATCTCCAAGGCCTTGACGATAGTAACGTCGCTTTTGACATGGGTCAAAGGATTCAGTTGGCGTTGGGGATCGGTATTCTTCACGGGGATCGGGATCCTCGGGAATTTACATAAACGAGCCTCGAGGCAGCTTTTTTTCGATCTCCGCTCAAAGTGAACTTGACATCGAACTATCATCATCGCACCTCTTCCCCCAAACTTCGCCTCCTTATTGAGCCCAAACTCGTCGGAAATGAACCAGTGATGCTGACAATTCGGAGTTGCAAAATGGTGTCATGAAATAATCGCTGGAATCAATGGCAGAAGGCGTGTTTTCTGTGTACCGTTTCGCAAACCACAGAATACCGATTGCCATTGTCCAAGGGCAACCCTTCGTTTATTTGGCTTTCACAGCGTCTCACGTGTCTCCCTGCTCGTTGTTCGGCTCTTCAACTTGTGCTTCGCATCGTCAACATATTCATCTTCGACCTTACCAACGCCTTCAGATCCGTAATTCCGACTGTCTTCCATGGCGCTCGTTTCTCTCCGGACCTTTTCATTCGTCTCCTCCCAACGTCTATTTGGCACCACGTCGGTCATGTGGAGCCCTTACATATTATACCCCAGGATAGGTGCGTTTCCTTTCCGTATTCTCATCTTCTCAGCCTCTCTAACAGAGATCTTATTCCTCAGGTCCTCCCGCCGGTGTTTCTGCAAGCAGGGTTGCATCTCGAAAATCACTCAGGGGCCATCCAACTCACGGATATCGAATTTATTCTCTGCTGATTCATCCTTCCTACACGCCGGGAAAACTATTATGTTTTCTATATTGCGTCCATCATCCATGTCCTACAAGCGTACTTCGCCAACCCTACCCACCATGCTTGCACGCACTACCCATCTTCTCTCACCACCGTCGCCGTCACGAAGCTACATAGGGCTTATCCTCGATCGGCCCATGGTCCTAGATGGGGGTTAGCAGTCAAACATGTCGCTGAGAGGCGTATATTCGGACTCTGTACCTGTCGGAGCTGCGTACCGGCATAAGCACTTCCGAAGGCACACACCCAGCCGACTCTTCGTTACGCGTTTAGAGATCCATAGGCTCCCCTTCTGAGACATTCAGATCAGGTACGAACCGGTTAGGGCCTACGTTCTGCTCGCTGCTGGCGCCAGGGAGAGTGGTCCACGCTGGGGATCGTCTGTCAGGGGGGAAAAGAGAAGATGGATTGGGGAGGGGAACGAGTATGGTCTCTATAACCTTTCTCTGCGCCCAGCTCGTCTGACTGTTAGCTTTCTGCAGATACTACTCGCCTCTTTCGACAATGCCTGGTATCCAGTGCTACCTAAAAGCCCGATGACGAACCACTCTCCGAGCTCTCAATTACAGATTCTGGTGGCATATCACGGATCCTTCCTTCACCTTCCCTCGACTCTGTCTGCTCGTGGTTGCACCCGAAACCCTGTGCGAGAAGGACAGATCTCGCCTCAATGGCAGATAGCATGAGGTGACCGTCACAGTTGACCCCTTCACGTACTTGATTCGAAGGACGGGAGGAGACGATATAGAGAATGCGAGCTGGCTTGCTAGGGAAAATTGCCGGTTTGGTGATATTAAACGAGGCGACCTGAGTTTTTGTTGCTTCGCGCTACTGTCACCTTGGCCTTACTAACGCTTTTATTTAGCGTTTAGAGTTCTTCGCTGGCGCTATGCGACAACAGACCGGAAACATTGTCATCTACCTTGTTCGACTTTGCATGAAAACCCCACGAGAACAAACAGCTCCGATCCAGGCTCGAACACCCCAACTCTTTTCTCTTTCGTTATCTCCCTCAACGTTTCGGGTTCCTCTCCGGACTCGTCTACTTCTACCCACTGTTGTTGTCATACTTGCTCTTTCATTTCCTGCGGCGCCATGCTTTCGACGCCATTCCCCTGGTTCTACGTGCATGAGCCGCACTAAACCGGCTATGGCCAGAGATACGAGCCAATTAGCGCCATCAATATCAAACTCGGATTACAGCCTGCTTCATAACGGCGGGGATGCAACCAGTTGCAGGAGAACGTGGATGGAGGGGAAGATGGGAGACATAGCGCTACGAAGCCCGTATGTTCCCTCTCGTTCTTCTAGTCAACATCCCGCCTGACTAATACCTTGCTGTAGCCGTACCCCATATTCTTCAAGAGAGCTTGTTCTTCGGGGCGAAGGACGTCGTAATCAAGAGATCTAGACTCCCAGGCTACCAGTTACATGACGAGAAAAAGGCCTGCACTCGAGCGGCGATGCATATGAAAACGGCTTCCGAGTCGGACATCGTACTGTGAGTGAGCATCTCACGTTCTTTCTACCTCTCCAGTTCGAAGCTCACCCCCAGTGAAAATCGACATAAATCAGGGCCCTTCAGGGACATAGCTTAGATCTACTGCACCTTCGGCCTGACCAGGTAGTTGGAGCCTTTCGATGCGGACAGGTTGCCCAATCGTAGGTCGTGATCGAGAGGTCTCGTTTCCCTCGAGCGAGGTACTTGAATGAGACGGTGAAGGAGATGGAGGGTAATTGGAAGGGGTCATCCGTGCGGAGGATCTACCGTGCTTCTTCGGGCGCACGATATGTGAGCTCAGAGGCACAGTACCAGTACCCGTAGGCGGTACGTCTGGAAGGGGCTTCCGTCTTCTCATTTTGAGCCCGGTGAATCTCGTTGTTGTGGCGATGGAACGAGTGGCTGTGGGTCGTTCGTGTGTTTTGGATCCTGGGTGGTTGAGATCGAACATACAAGGATGTCGGGGAATGGAACGTACGTCTTTTGTTTCTTTTTGCCCTCGGTGGGGGTCCCGTGGTTCGTCGAGTTAACGGATATCCAAGTTCCTGATTCGGAGAGACTGCGCGGTCGTTTCCCGTTGTTGTTGCTGACGTCGAAGGGCGGTTCACGGGGCCTGCGATGTACGGGTTCGCTTCTAACAACATGTTTGTCAGGAGTGGTATATACAGGAAGCTTAAGAACTACCTGTGGGTGGGTGGTGACATCGTAATCTAGAACGAGCGGAGGCGAGAAAGGTGGAAGACGAAGCGGGATAACTGAGGAGTTTAGACGAACAGTCCTATCCTTATATCTGAGGAACTGAGAGGAATGTGGCGTCGAGGACGATGCAAGTGGTACACAAAAGTCGTCAAGGACGGGGTGGTGACCGGCTTTGGTCGACTCACGATAAATTCATAAGGTGAAATAAGACTGCTCGCCAAGGGATGTCGATGAACATTGAAGTGAGAGCTTGAGCGCTTATAAGTCACCTAGAAGATACTCCAGATGAAGGTAATCACAACAGAACCCAGAAGTAGCGGTTCAAAACGCCTTGTTCTTTCGACGTTGTGCATAGCAGTGAGGTATTGTTAAAGATGAATGGTGATCCCTTTCCATGTACTTTGAGAACAGCCAAAATGAGGCCGATTTTCCGAGTTTTCATGCAAGATGTATCTTCATAGAGATTCGGCCAGCAGAGCGAGGGGAACCGAAACGAAGACAAGGCACAAAGCGAGCGTGAAGAATGGGTGTTCCGGTGATAAGCTGATTGTTGAATGTTCGGATATTCCTGGGCTCCGAATCATGAAGAATTCTGGTTGATACAGGGATGGGGGTCCCATGAAGCATAAGAGAGGGACAGCTGAAAGAGCAATCTCGTTGTGGTGGTGGTTAATAGCCAAGTTGGATTAGCGCCGAACTAACGCTCAGGATATTATTTAGCGCTTGGACCGCTTAGATAATCACTCTGCTCATCGTCTCATACCACCACCATGGCGACGACAGACGGTGCTGGTGCACTGGTCATCACTTCTCTGTCTGGGGTCTTCCTCATTATTTTCATTTCCACCGGAATTAAGACTTGGGTCTCAATAGCCGGCTCTTGTCGCGTTCATCAAGGCTCAACAAAGTAAACAGTCGAACCTGGATGACCTGGAAAGATCATGGCCCTCTATATGCGCAGCGGATTACCTCTGAAATGAAGGTTGATATAGAGGTGACCTTCTTCCAATTTACGTTCTATTCATCCTTGATGTCGTTCTTTGCATCGTCAGGTCGCCATGGGTTTATGAACAGTACTAGACCACGTTTAAGACTCGCTATACGATGACGGCTCTGCTTTGGACGCGTTCTACATCGACGGTATGACTCGCTGACAGCTCTTACTCGTATATGGGCCGTTGTTGACCGTTTGGTTTGACGACAGGAAGTGACGAAAAGTGTTTTCCATTCGTCTCAACACGGGACAAGCGGACACGCTGGACACGAGATGAGAGTCGGTGTGATGGAGCTGAAGGTAGGATTTTCAATCGACAAAGGGAGCTCGAAGTCATGCGCATGCTGGCTCATGTTGAACCCCACCACCTCACCCTCCGTTCGTTACCATTCTGTTCCCTGTCACCATTCCAAGCTGACTACCTTTATCATCAAAGGCGCAAGGGGGCACGATTATAGCGAGCGGCGGGATCTGGGCATTGTGAGCGCTGAAAATCGTGCGTCTGATACTCAGGCATACTGTGCACCACACTGACTATTGCTCAGGTTTTGTTCGACCGCAGGAATCGAGGGGAAGTGAACTCACGAGGTCGAATCGACTTTCTTTCCGTCTGGTTTCGTTCGTTGCTTCCATACCACGTGCGGGTCAGTGACTATGCCTCAACAAACCAAAATCGACGAAGGCATCGAAACGTTATGGCTCGCGAACCATCCTCTTGGTTTTGCCGCTTCTGGCCTCATCACTTCGACTTTTCTCTCGGATTTCCCTTAACTCTACTTCCATGGCGTAGGCGAGAAGCGCGGGCACAGCGGAATACAGCTTCTTTTGCTGTTACAGGCTCGCCTCGACGATACGGGATAACAGTGATATTTGGATGCTTTGTCGAGGTTGATGGTTGGGATATCGACACCATTCAGTGAGCACAGCCGTTGATCTATCCTCTTGGAAGATTGCTAAGACGTTGTCCTCAGGCTAGGCTACCCAACGATCTCTACCCTTTCGAGAATTACCAGGACCAGGCCGTTAGCAACCCTCATCCCTCAGCAGACGCTACTGCATCGTTACCACCCTACCGCCTGACATTCTGACACACTTCCTTCGTTATCTATATCTCCATGCATCTTGTAGGATGGATGGTTATGATATTCAGCACCGTCGTTGGTCAAGCCGGCATCGTTCACCATCTACAAGGCGCACTGGTGGGCCACGCGAGTGACGTCGAACGTGTTATTCCTCGGGAAGATAGAGTCGTGGAGAGATGCCTCCGAGAGTTTTGGACTGTCGGAGTTGAATGATAGAACTTGTACTATGAGGTATGTTGCTATTTCTTCGCTCTTTCGAACCCTAGCTGACGTATATTATCTTCGACTCTAGGTCGTTCTCAGATCCACACCGTCAACTCAGAATCACGAACCTTGTCATTCAACCCGAGCGGAATGAAGTCTCGCCTTTGGCTTCCTCCTGAGTAGAGTTGGTGGTCGAAATTTTGTTGCGGAGTCAATGGGAGTGAAGAGGGTCATCGCTCGTTTTCAGGATGTGGCGAGGTATGCTTAATTGTAGTCGTTATCCTGTCGATGCTGATTGAAGGTTCCATTATCGCCAGATCAATCCCTTCTTATTATCATCAACGCGGACAAGAGGGGCGTGAACGAGCTAGTTTCTATCTCATAGTTCGCTTTGCCCAAGGGTCGAGCTGTCCTTCTACGTGCCACGTCTGGGTATGGCCGAACGTTTGACGAGTTCATGCGGGTTCCTATCCCGTAGAAACGAGAAATGCTGGCTTCAGGTCACTCCGCCTTCAGCTTCCGGGCTCATTTGGTGGCATTATATATCACCTGCGATAGGTACGACGCTCTGCCTAAACGGGACACGGTTACTCCGACTTCCTCAATGCGAATACTCCGAGCGCTATTGTACCCAAACCGTGCGAGTAGCTGCCACATCGCATTATCCTCTTCACCCGGCCTGACCCATTGTCTGCCAATCGAACCAAAACAACGTGACCCACGCAAATTGGTGGCATTGTTGATTTGTTGTAGACAGTCATCCTCTTTCCACAACCACCACAATCCTCCACTCTCGTCATGTCGCACGCGCTTCTCCCGAGGTCTTTACCGAACGAAGTAGTCAAGAACATCCTCTGCTTTCTACACCAAGATCTAGCTCGTCAATTGAAGGTGTTACCTCTCGGCTTTGCCTTGGTAGCGAAGAGTTGGTTCCCAATCTGGGCGTCGCTTCGGTGGAAGGTTACCGACATTGGCCAGTTGTTCAATGCCATCACAGTTGGAGGAAAGGTGTGTTACTGTCATCGACATCCTCTTTGCCCATTTTCCCTGATCACGTTTTCTAGTTCTTCAAACGCCGCAGGCCCACAGAAGCTCAGTGGATCCGATTCGAGACCATCTACGCTCGATGGGTTGAAGAGATCCGGATAGAGCCTGGCTGGAGGTTTCTGAGCCCTCTGGGTCTTCAGAGGCTTTTCAACCTTCTCATACGACAGCTTGGCAAGAAGGAACACGTCGTGGTGCCCCTGCGGGAGTTTGAGGTTCGAGGGCCGGAGAGGTTTAGGGAGTGGTTGGATATTCTTGGTGCTGCGTTTTCGAGGACGAGCGCCGGGTACCTTCTTATGCCTACGACGGGAGGAGTTCTGCAGAAGCTTCGGAGGGATGGGTGCAAGTCGTCCTGGGTTCAGACCGCCTATGCTATCGACCAACGAGCGACGTCGTCGTCGTGGACCGCCATGTCTCCCTGGTTTGGTACATCCGTACCATCTCTTGCGGAGCATCGATCTGAAGGTTGAGGCGCATGTGGTGTTGGAGCTGTTCAAGGTTGTGAGGTCGAAGTTTAAGGGCACTTTGGGTCTTCCTTATCTGAAGAAGATCACGTTGGAGCTCACTCCAGACCATACGACAAACTTTCGCGCAGACCGAACTCTCTGTTGTCTCTTCGAAGCTATTGCTGGGATCGCTCCTCTCACGTTGGAAGAAGTCAGAGTCTGTGTACACCCTTCACCCCCCGAAGTACCCTTTATGACACCGGAGAACCTTCTCGCGCAGGATCACGCTATCGGGTATGAGATGCTCGACCCGCTTCGCGCGTGTCCTCGATTGCAGACGTTGGATATTCGGGATATCTATCCTGTGATGATCGACAACGAGGAGCTTGTCACGCTTACGCGGTCTTGGCCCGGTTTGGTCAACCTCTATCTCGGGTTCAGCACGCGTCGGGCTGTGTTGGATTGGGGTACGCAAGGCTTGGAGTGGTTGGGGCAGGCGATTAATTTGGGTGCGTTGGAGGGAGTGTGTGAGGTGTGTAAGCGGTTGAAGAGGGTGGCGATTATGATGGGGGAGCAGGATGACCCGGAGAAGGTGTCAGGGAGATTGAAGGAGAGGATGAATTTGTTGCGAGTTCCGGTTGATGGGACGGGGTTTTCGTGCTTTGTGGGGTATCCGAAGGAAGTGGCGGAGGGGGTGGCGTTGACGTGGATGCAAGTATAGAGGTGGATTTGATGTGTTTTGGGTTCCTTTACGTTACGCTTTGGACGTTGACTTTGTCCGTATCTACACCGGTGTTTGTACTTTTGTGGGTCTTTCCATGAGCAGGGTTTTCTTATCGTGTTTGTACGTCTGTGGATTATTCGGGAATAAGGATGTTCCTTAACATGAATCGCGCAATCGACTGACTCATCTCAACGTTGAAGGGTGATGCACGGGGCCTTCTGCCATTAACAGGGTGAGAGTTAATGAGGGCGTACATAGGATGGTTGAGGCGTATCTCTGTCGGCGATGACATCGCAATGGACGATCGGAGGTGATTAGAGTCCAGAAGGCACCAAAGTAGGTATCAGTGAGCCATCTTTACGGGAATAACCTCGTCGGTGGTGGTCGACAGTCAAACTGGATTAGCGCCAAACTGGCGCCGAGTGCTGTCGAGCGCTTAGATTGACTTACGCAATCAAGAGTCTGCTCGTCATCTCAGACCACTACAACGACGACGGACGATCCTGGCGCACCAAATATCCTTTCTACTCGTTCACTTTATCTTCTCATCAGAACAAATGAATCTCTCGGGCCGATATCGTTGAATGGCTCTGTTAATATAACGTGTCCGTCCAGGTCAAATCAAGATAACCTAGAACTATGGCGCCCTCTACTCGCCTCAAAATCTCCCGTTCTATGACCAGGCTGTCTTCTTGTACTTATAACTCTCTATGATGTCGCCTGGGGACGATGTTGCCCGTTCTACTGCGTAAGCATCTCATCTTATTGAGACCGGAGCTGAGATGATTCTGCAAAACCGCTGTCGGAGTGTCCCCACACATGCGCCCAGTCACTACAACAATCTTGTGACGAAACGTGGGGAGACATCGTTTGAATGGCACACCGAGAAGTAGGTTCCCCTTTTCGGCGGTAGTGTCGTTTGGGACAACAGAGCCTCTCGGCACCAGTAATCAAAGCGCCGTTGTATCCCTCCACCTATTGTCTGGCAATCCAACCAAAATAACGTGACCGCGTAAACTGGTGGCATTGTTGATTCGTCAGTCAACCAGATTCAACCTCTTTCCACCACCACCACCATCCTCCACTCTCGCCATGTCGAACGCCCTTCTCCCAAAGTCTCTACCAAACGAAGTCATCAAGAACATCCTCCACTTTATACATCATGATCAAGATCTGGCTCGTCAATCGAAGGCGTTGCCCCTCAGCTTAGCCTTGGTAGCGAAGAACTGGTTCATGATTTGGGCGTCGCTTCAATGGAAGAAGGTCAATATCAGTCAGTTGTTCCACGCTATGACCGTCGGCGGAAAAGTGCGTTCCTCTCGTCAACCTCCTCTTGGTTCATCCTCTGAATATCTTCTTCAGTATTTAAAAAGCAGGCCAACAGAAGCCCAGTGGATTCGATTCGAGGCTGTATACGCTCGATGGGTCGAGAGGTTCCGAGTAGAAGCCGTTGGGAAGTTTCTGAACCTACAAGCCGTTCGGAAGCTTTTTAACCTCCTTATACGACGCTACCCCTCCACCGCCCACAGCACCGACATCACCGGCACGCGCATCTTCCCCAACCTACGGTCTATAGACGTTGCTGGCCTCTCTGTTGTCCAAACACGGGACATGGTGGGATATCTGGCTCGAATCGTGTACATGACTAGCCACGCTGGAGTCACCAGTTTCAGTCTGAGCGACCATGACTCCGTTCTTAACAAGGCGGGAATAACCCTTAACTACACCTACCAAGGGTTTGCCACCTTCCCCCTCGTCGAGGGAGAACACGTCGTGATCCCCGTACGCGATTTCAAAGTTCGTGGGCCGCAGCGGTTTAGGGAGTGGCTAGAAATCTTGGGTGCTGCGTATTCGAGAACGAGCGCCGAGTATATACTCATGCCACCTACGAGAGAACTCTTTCGAAAAGTTCGGAAGGAGGGGTGCAAGTCGAACCGGTTTCAGTTGACTTGTGCTGTTTCCCAGCCGGGGCCGACGTGTCTCCCTGCTTTGGTGCACCCCTATCATCGGGTGCGATACATTAACTTGAGGGTTGAGGTGGCTGTGGCGATGGAGCTGTTCAACGTTATCAGGTCGAAGGTTAAGGGCACTTCGGGCTTACCATATCTAAAGAAGGTCAAGCTCGAGCTCGTGGGTTCTCCAGAGTGTTCGGCTACCTTCTGCGAGGCCCGAGTTCTCCATCGTCTCTTTGAAGCTATCACAGGGATCGCTCCTCTCACCTTGGAAGAGGTCATAGTCTGGATACCTCCTTCGACCTCCAAAGGACCTTTCCTCGATCCAACAAACGTCCTCGCGCAGGAAAATGCTATCACCTACGACGCGCTCCAGTCGCTTCGTAGATGCCCCCGACTGAAGTCGTTGGACATCCGGGATATCTATGTGGTCCAGGATGTATTTGCAAATTTTCAAACAATTTTTGGGACAATGAGTCCAATACGGGGCAAAAGAGCTGTTCCGTGGCTGCCCAAATCTACAACAATTTTAATTTTTGGGTGGAATTTGGGTGAGATATACACGATTTAGTTTGACCCTCCAGGCGCGTGACGAGTGGGCGCTACACCGGCGCTACACCGGCGCTACATTGGCGCTACATTGGCGCTACATTGGCGCTACATCCGGCGGTGGCTTTGCTTACCCCTTGTATGATGAGATGAGATATATATATACACACTCGCTACATATTTTTTTATCCCAACGCATACCTCAATGTACGCATTGCACGCATCACATTACATCAAATCCTACAAATGTACACTTGGCTATGATAGTACGACTGGTGATAGGGTTATATACGGCGATTGGAAGCCTCCAGGGGTCCAGGGGTCCGACCTCTAGGGCGGTAGAGGTCACCCCTACTGCCCTAGAGGTCGCCCACTGGACCATTGGGTAGTAGAGATATAGTAACACCCCGCAAAAGCGTAGGTGAGCATATACACACCTGAGGAGAGAGACAGCACTCACCCCGTCTATAATTCACTGCCGTCGGTCAAGCAATCCCGATAACGCTCGGGATCGGACCCGAGCAGTGAAGTTCTCTCAAAATTGGTAGGCTCTACATGGTCGCGGCAGTAGATTACAGCCGCGCCCATGGTGGGTCCTCTCCAGCTGCAGACGTGAGGTACTCGCACTACAGCATCGATGTACACCTATGCGGCTGTAGTTTACTGCCGCATGGGTGTACGTCCTAAGTATCTTCCCTCCCCATTCAGGTCTGAATGGGAATGAATTGCTCCCTTATGTCATCTTCCATTCAGGTTTGAATTGGGACCGGAGTTCAATTCAGTTCATGTTCCTTTTGGAGGATGTTCTTATTTTCTCTTCCTTTCCTTATTTTCTGTCCATTCATTTCCTTATTTTCCATGCAGGGTCAATCACATCACATGTCCACATCACCTAATTTCTTATTTTCCCTCCATTCATTTCCTTATTTTCCCTGACCTCCCTTATTTTCCGCTCTTTGTCCTTATTTTCTCCCAGCCATTTCCTTATTTTCTGTGCAGGGTCACTACATCACGTGTTCACATCACCCAATTCCTACTCATATACCGCTGGCTGGATAGTTCATCCATCCACCTCATGGTACCCCAGAAAAATACCAAAGTATAGGAGGAACCAGCCATGGGATTGGGCCAATTCTTTTTTTCCTGGACAGGTGGGAAGGTCTAGTATGGTATTCTTTGGTCTGATCTTGTTATCACGCTCCCGCGGTCTATATCCATCATGATAGATCAAAGTGTGATTTCTGGCACTGATAAGCAAGTATAGAGACATGCAGTGATCAGATAAGGCTAATTCTTTTTTTCCCCGAAAGCTAGTAGCCCATATAATCATATTCTGATGTGCGATTGTCCGACAAACTTCCCGCGATGAGGAATGAGACAGAATACTGAGAAATTGGGGGTGTAAGAGAGTTGTTGGAGAACACAGGAACCGAGCTAGTATTACATAATGTATTATATGCGGAAATGATGGGATTTAATAGGGCTTTCCGATGATATATAATGTGTGACAGTCGGACAAGATTTGGCTGCGCGGCAGAAGAGGCAACTGAGGCAAGGTAGACCCGCGACGCGTTTGTCACGTGATTTTCCCACGACCTATTTATATGCCACCCGTCGATCATAGTGTTCGACGACCAAAAAGTCGAACCGTCGTATCTTTTTTTCCATCCGTCCCCTCCCCATAATTCTTTCTATTCTGGACAGATATACGTCTGAATATTGGGATTTGCGATGGAAACCCATGGATATCCCGTCCGGGCGAAATGGAGGTACGAGGAGGACGGGGGGGCTCAATTTCGACCTTTTGCCCCATATCCCGGTTCGGACCCATCCAATCCTTTTGTTCTCGGTGAGTGAAATGCTCGTACGGGTTCCAGGAACATTTCGTTGCACCAGAAGGTATACCGAAAATCCGGTTCTTGCCTTGCCAGGGTCGAAACACTGAAAACCCCGCCAAAAACCCCGAAAATTCCACTGATCCTCACTTATCCTCACTCGGACATGTCGTGGGGGGGAGCTAGCGTGCGGGATCTCTTTGTATGGATTCCTGGAGCAATTTATTACTGCCAGGCCAGTCGCCCTAACGCCGTTCTGGAACACCAGAGGATGGTTTCCAGGAAGGACCCCCCAACGCCACCCAAAACAGCATCAAATGAGGATATCCTGACCGGACCTTCATGGATCCACACGTTTAGGGGCTCATCCACGAGCTATCACTACCAGGAACAATAGATCACTGCAAAGCTAAGCGATCCGGGGAGGATAAGCGGTTGGAAAAGGATGTCTATACCGGCCCATTCCCATAGGAAGCTGAAACTCTCACAAAAGACCACATATCCCGGTGTCGGTCGGACCCACTGCCAGCACGTCACTTTCAGGCTTCAGATACATGTATTTAGGTCATTTTATTACTGTCAGACCAAGTGATTCGGTGGACGGGTTAGGGGTTAGGGGTTAGGGGTTAGGGGTTAGGGGTTAGGGGTTAGGGGTTAGGGGTTAGGGGTTAGGGGTTAGGGGTTAGGGGTTAGGGGTTAGGGGTTAGGGGTTAGGGGT